>VZQC01005840.1:6733339-6825839 GCA_009823505.1 Rhizomys pruinosus
AAAAAAAAAAAAAAAAAAAAAAAAAAAGAACAACTTTATCTGCGATAAGAAAGCAAAGCTAAATCAATAATGATGGAGGTCTGAACTAGTATTGCTTTGGAGGTAGGGCATAAAAGAACTTGGTCCAACTTATTAAATGCATCTATTTCAATTGAAAAGTTGAAATACTAAACAAATGCCTTTAATCACTTTTAAGAATTTTTGTCACAAAATTAAAAAGCATTGAACAGGGGAAATTTTCATTTTTATATTTTCTAACTTATCTACAAAGAATAGCTAATACCTTATAGCCAAGAAAAATAGAATTGCTTTTAACATATCATATCATTTATTGAAAGATAACACATGGTAAATATAGTAAGATTTGTGGCATAATTTACTAGAGTGTGATATCTCTCTCTATATATATATCTATATATAGATATAGATATAGATATAGATATAGATATAGATATAGATATAGATATATATAGAGAGAAAATCAAATACATCATTTATTGAGACTAAAACCTAAAACCAGAATTACTTGTGAGAAAATCCCCCATCAGTCCTTACATCAGTTTGAGCTTATGTCCATTTTAACATCCAATGGACTTGCACAACACTTATTTAAATATTACAGAATGAATTGATTTCTAGCATTTAATTTGCATTTGCTTACTAGCCATGCTCCTTAAAAATTCAAAATAGAAATTAACGAATTGAGACTATGAAACTATATTTTATTTACTTAATGGGACTCAGAAGCTTTATTTAATTTTAGATATAAGAAGATTCTAAGGTTCCTGGAGCCCCCTGTGAAAAATAATGTCTTAATGCATCCAGTCTCCTTCAAAATAAGGGTTATCAACATTGTGTGTGTGTCTGTGTGTGTGTGTCTGTGTGTGTGTGTGATATTCCATCAGGATCTTGGTGAAAAATGGATAAATGATAGAACTTTTATGAAAAACAAAAACTGTAGTTATCCACTGTGCCTTGACCTAATTAAAAATAAAAATACAAAAGCTAACAACAACAAAGAAACTAGAGGCGCCCTGGATCAGGAATCAAAAGAGAGGAAGAAGTGATATTCACAGTCAGAATTACTCATGTATATAAATAAATGTTTCAAAGATTTTAGATTTATTTTATTCTATTTACTGTTTTCATTTTTTTATTAATTTTATTTATTTCTGTATGTGTATGAATGTACTGTCTGCATGCAAGTTTGTGCACCCGTGTTGTGCAATGCCGCGGAGGTCAGAAGAGGGTGTCGGATTCCCCTGGAACTGGAGTTCTCCTGGAATTGGAGTTTCAGACTGTTCTCGGCCGCCATGTGGGTGCTGGGGATCTAACCCGGGTCTTCTGCAAGAGCGGTCGGCGCTCTTAACCGCTAGGCCATCTCTCCAGCCCCATTTTAGTGTATGAGTGTTTTGCCTACATGTAAGTGCACCCGTTTGTCACACAATGCCGGAGGAGTCAGAAGAAGGCCGAAGATTCCCCAGGAACTGGAGTTACAGTTACTAGCTACGAGGTAGGTGCTGGGAATCCAACCTGGGTCCCCTGCAAGAGCAGCCTGCACTCTTAACCTGCGAGCCATCTCTCCTTAATGTTAGATGTTTGATTAAAGAAAAAACCTTGCATAAACTCACTTTCATACAGGAAAATAGGCTTGACTGTCACATTGGGCACCTAAGCCATTCCATTACAAAGGTTGGGTGATAAATAAATGCTACCATGATTTCATTTTTAGTCCAAGATGTGATGATAAAGAAATGGTCACAAGGCTGCTGTGGCTAACTGGTTGAGGGCTGCCTTGTATTCTGTATATTCGAGTAATTTCAGATCTATCATCAGCTTTATAAAAATATCACATTGCACGACACGGGTGCACAAACCTACATGCAGACAGTACATTCATACACATATGGAAATAAATAAAATTAAAAAAAAAATTTTTTTAAGTATCATACAAGGGCTGGAGAGATAGCCTAGTGGTTAAGAGCACTGACTGCTCTTGCAGAGGACCCAGGTTCAATCCCCAGCACCCACATGGCAGCTAAGAACTGTCTGTAACTCCAATTCCAGGAGAACTCCAGTTCAGGGGAATCCGAGACCCTCTTCTGACCTCCGCAGCATTGCACGACACGGGTGCACAATCCTGCATGCAGACAGTACATTCACACACATACAAAAATAAATAAAATTAAATTAAAAAAAAATAAAAAATAAAAATATCACACAAAAATACATAAAGCACTTCAGTTTGACTACCACTACCAGTGTATTGGGTGTGACACAAAGAAATTCAAATTTGGAAATAAACACAGATCTAACACAAACCGTGTGCAACTCAAGATCCTGAAAAGCAATTTGTATTGGGAAATTTTATTCAAATTATGAACCTATAAATCTTCATTCCCTGTCAGTAATGTTGGCTCTTCTCCATTTTTAAAATACAGTACATACTGATTTAAAGGTTAAAGTCCTTTAAAACTAAGACCTTTACCATTTAAAAAATTAAAGATAAACTTTTTAAACCTTTTAAAAGTGTTCTTTTATGTCAATCCAGAGAGAATTTTTTTAATGTGAACAGACCTAACTCCTTTTTCATTGCAATCCGAATTCCTACTTAGCTAAATTCTTTCCAGCATGTGTCAGCTTTCTTCAATGTTTGTTATACCCAGTCTAGAAAGAGCCATCAGGCCCTGAAAGTAACATTAAATTCAAGATATTAGGAAGTGTTTTCTGTAACATTGACTTTTTAATTTTACTTTTGTGTTTTCAAATTTTTATTTTATTTATTAACATATACATATGATGTGTATGTTTGAGTCCAGGCATGCCTATGGAGGTCAGAAGGCAAAGTTTAGAAGTCAGTTCTCTCCTTTTACTGTGGGTTACTTTGATCAACCTTGGGTCATCAAGTGCTTAAACCCACTGAGCCATCTCACCAGCCCCTTTATTTATGTTTTTAAACCAAACCCATCATTTGGACTGATGAACCTCAGTGCAAAACTTATTTCACATCATTCATATTTTTTAACCTCGGGTTATTGGGCAAGAATACATATTTATAATAAGGGACTCTGGGAGGTCTGGGCATTTCCCAGAACACCATTGACATAGATGCCACAATATCAGGATGTGGTGACAGAGGGAAACATGTGGGGGCTTTGGCCAATACCACAGTTCCCCAGATTGGGATATTTTGGGGAAAGAATGACCAGCTTTCTAGTGTGACCTTTAGGAGACAACTTCTTCAAAGGGCAGGAACTTTGCATTTGGCTTGGTTTTGGCCATGGTGCCTTAGTTAACAACAAAAGCAAGTCGGAAAAGCAGCTAGGAATATAACCCTGGATAAAATCACACAGAACCATTCATAATTCATATATACATATATGAATTGACTTTCACATTCTTTGTCTAGCCTGTCAGTTTTCTTCGTATTGTATAGTTTTTCTATCTCGCTGTTCTAGACATGGCTGTGTAGTAACCTCTCATACATACAAATTGCTCTGTGACCCAAGGATATAGAGGACTCCATGATAAGAAAACACCTATGAATCTTTCTTCTTTTTTTTTTCAATCTTTCAGTATCTCTAAGCAAAATTTCTCCTGGAGTTATGGAGCCAATCTATTAAGTTGAATCTTTCAGAATCCAATGAAGTTCCAGGCAAATAGGAGTCTGGAGCCAGTGGTAATCTTTCAGAGCAGAAAGATCTGTTGGCTGGCATTACTGTTGGTAAAGATGCAGGCCAATGGGAGTGGCCCCTGCAAGTTGCTGCTATGGTAACACATGCTCACCAGTGTTGGAAATAAACTCTTAGAGGCTACCATTGCCAGAAGCTACAGCCAAGAGACTCCACTGGGAGCCTATTGACTGGAAGCACCATTGGGTATATCTAGCAGAGAACTAGGTCTGTGGACCAGCTCAAGAAGTCTTTTGGGTGGAGGGTTGTTTTCTTTTCGTTGTTATTCTGTTTAAACATGCTTAGGTGACTCATCTTTGATTCTAGAGGAAAAGAGAAAGACTGTTAGTCTTATTTCCATCAACACTAAGTGTCATAATTTCCCTCAAAACGAGGGTGTCCATGTGATCTTTTATGACTATTAATAGCAGCATTAATCTGCTTACTACCCCAGGGGTGGAAACTCTCCATTATCGTCGGCTTTCACACTTCCCTCTCACCCACATGCAAATATTTTAAACTCTGCTTTAGAAACTCATTTATATAAACAGTGATCCTAGACCCAGGGATCCCGACCTCCCTGACCACGTTGGGGGATTTTACATCCAGGAGCTCTCCCAGGTCCTGGATGTAAAATGAATATTGGAGTATTCCCTCTGGCTTCAGGCAGGAGGAGAAGGGGAAATTAGTTATGTTGAAATACATAAAGCACAGCATTCTATTTTTCTTGACAAAGATGTTTACAAAAGAAACCATCTTAGTAGAGCCCCATGTTCTGTCAGAATGTAATCTATTTAAAGTGGACTACTAATGAACAACAGGCAGTTATGTCTTGCTTCTTTTAATCGACTTCTACATTCTTTTAGTTGGTGTGTTAAGACCACTGACGTTTAAAGTGACTATTGGCATAACTAACACCTATCCCATTCATTACTGTTAATAATTTAACCCTGGTCTTTCTTTCCATTCTTTGTGTATTGTTATATTCATTGAGTATTGTATATAATCAATTTTCTCTCTTCTTAGAATACAATGTGCTTTTTTTCAACCATTTTTGGTGTTTTCTGTAGATCCAGACTATACATTGACAAATAACCTAGGTCTGTATCCAGTAACACTACCATTTCATGGACAGCAACTTTTAATAACTAGACTCCTCATTCCTCCTGCTTGTCCATCGTGTCACAATCTTATGCATACAAAATGCTCTAAAATAAAGTTTGTCATTTGAAATACATGGCCCCAGGCTGTAGTGCCAATGAGGCATATAGCAAGCAGAAGAGCAAATGTGACTGCATGAACAAGCCCTTAACTTCTAACTCCCAGATATGGGACCATAACACATCTCTATCTTCTTCTTAGGTACTCACTAAGGTTTAAGGAAAGAACTGTATAGATCACTGAAGCAGACAGGTCAAACATCTAACCTTGTCAGGGGGAAGGGTACTCTGCGGGTTTCCCTTGGATCACCTGGATTCTGTTAGTGGATGCTGCTGATGAGATACTGGCAAGATTCTGTCTAAATATTGGGCTTGGTTTCATTGGGTGATGTTCAACTATTTTTTTGTATGTGTATGAATGTACTGTCTGCATGTAGGTTTCTGCACCCGTGTCATGCAATGCTGTGGATGTCAGAAGAGGGTGTCAGATTCCCCTGGAACTGGAGTTGCAGATGGTTCTCAGCCACCATGTAGGTGCTGGGGATTGAACCCGAGTCCTCTGTAAGAACGGTCGACGCTCTTAACCGCTAGGCCATCTCCCCAAGAGTGAAAGCACAGGGTCTTCCTTCCCTTTTCTCAGAAAGCTTCATAAATCTGAGGTTGGGGTCCCCCATTTTATTCTAAGATGCCAAAGTCCTTTAACCGTCCTAGCTACAGAAATTCCCAGAGGAGAAGCAAGTATCCATCTAAATTTATACATTCACGTGCCTCTAAACTCAAAAGCTTCACATTCCATGGTTCTTGCTGCAGGCTGCACTAGTTTTAGGCTGCAATATTTGCATGCTTGTTAATTAGTTTTTTCTATTCTACTCCAATTCTCCATCTTAATTGCTGCCATGCAACTAATATTTCTAATCATTTGTGTTTGTATCTTAAAATGAAATGCAGTAGTTCTTTAACTATTATCAGGGTAAATACTCAGTCTTCAATGTGATATTTAAGCTCCTCCACAACATGGCCTCACAGGATTTGCTCACCATAATCTCAAACTGCTCTTCTATATACATTTTATGCCAGAACCAAACTGGACTTCCTTATATTTCCTAAATATGAATTTCCACATTTCACTTTCTATTCCTTCTAGAAAAAAAATCTTCTCTTGTTTATTCCATTACACAGGTCATGCTTAGGCTAGAGTGAGTGTGTGTATGCATGTATGTGTGCATGTGTGTGTATGTGTGTGAATAAGCATACTCTCATATCATCCTAATCCATCCTTAAATCCTTCCCAGAGCTTCTCTCCTGAATACTGGAATCCTTTCCTGACTTCTGTGATGCCAGTAGTCTTCTGTCCTTTAAAACGCTCTAACAGGCACCTGTTGCATCACTTGGAGTTGCCTTACTTGTGTTCTAGCATTTTGCTAGCCAGAGCAGCCAATAGACAAACATGGCTAGTAAATTTCAATATATTTAAATAAAATAAAGTGTAAAAGTCCTGTCATAATACACACACACACACACACACACACACACACACATATATATATATATATATATATAGTATAATATTATATTCTTTTGGAGATAGGGTCTCCCTGTAGCCACAGGCTGGCTTGGAACACACTATGTATACCAGGCTGGCCTTGATCTCACAGACATCCGCCTGCCTCTGCCCCCCCCCCAAGTTCTGGTACTAAAGGTGTGAGCTACAGTGCCCAGCTCCATACTAATAATATTAAATGTTTGTTCACAATATATGGGTAGCAGTTCGGTGTAGGACAGCAAAGAAGGAGAGCACTTTTATCATTGTGGAAAACTACACTTGAAAGGCCTATTTCCATTATTTATGAATTTACTTTTTCCTCTCACTATTAGCTAAAAATTTCTAAAGTTCAGAAACCCATCTCAGATATAGAAGATTCTCATAAATACCTGTTAAATAAGATAGTTTTTTTTCACGTGTACTTTTTTTTTGTCTTTTTGAGACAGGGTCTCCCTGTAGCTCCAGCTGTCCTGGAACTCTCTATGTAGACCAACCTGGCCTTGAACTCACAGATATCTGCCTGCCTCTGCCTTCCAAGTGCTGGGATTAGAGGCATACAGCATCACAGTGGGCTCAAGTGTACGTGTATTATAGGAATGCATAGTTTCTTTTAAAAATTAATCTACCGGATTTAATGTTATTACTAGATAAGTTAAAAATTAAATATTTTGAAGGGTTAATATTTTACATTTAAACTCCAAAGTCACACATCTAAGACAAAATAACCAGAATATGTAAATAGCTTACACAGCAAGCTGAATTTGACAGAACAGAGTGAAGATGTACTTTCATTTTCTACCCATGTCTGACTCTCTAGACATTGAACATGTTTTTTTGTTGTTGTTTTTTTGTTTGTTTTTTTTTTACTGTATTTTTTTATTGATGCTTTGTGTATTTCATACATCATTTTCCAATTCAGTTCAGGCATATATCCCCTTCCCTTCCCCCTCATCCCACCCCACCCCATCCCAGATCATGCATTCTGCCATAACTGTCCTGCATCTTTCTCTCAGTTTTTTTTTCATTTTTTAGCAATAAGTGCTAATTTATGTGTGCAAGCACCCCTCATGTAAAACCAATTTGCAGGCTGTTGTGCCCAAACCCTCACAGCCCCACCATCCAGGCCCCACCATCCAGCAGGGGGCGGGGGGGGGCTTATAAGTTGATCAAATGAGTGTCCAGACTATATTGCTGTAGTTTCAGCATTCACCCCAATCACAGCCCTTACATTCTACCACGCCCCCTCTTCCGCAGATTGTTCCCTAGGCTTAGAAAAGGGGCACAGGTGGATGAGAAGCAAAGCAGTCTACTTTCCCTGGAGCTGTTGTCTTGGATTCTGGTCAATTCTGCCTGTTTCCTTTCATGGGCTGATAGTTTGTCCAGGAATAACCTTTCGATCCTACTAATGAAGCACAGGCAATTAGATATATAGGTATTTAAACAGCACTAATAGTTATGGTAGGTTACTTTGGTATAGACACATATGTTTGGATGGTATGTTAATCCATGAATTACATTTTTTTCTGTTAAATATGACAGGGTCTTACTGTGGTTTATAACATCTCCTAACCTATAGAGGATGTAAGCTTGTGGAATCAGCCATGGGTTATTCCTCCAAGGAGAGAGCCAATAGCCAATTAGATTTGGGATATACAGGCATATGGCTGCCTCTGCTGCACAGTATTTCCAGGCAGGGTGAGGTGTGATAGATACTCTAATCCCATTCCTTTAAAAATCTGGGTCAGAGCTCAAGGACTTTGAGGGCATTATACTATTTTTATATTCAGATGGTTTTAAAATTCAGTCCAGTCTAAATCAAAGTTTATTCTTGTGTTAAACATGTTCCCCTCCATCAACCCAGAGAAGTGAGAAGGGAAGTCATGGCAAAGAGACATCGCTTTCTTTCCTGCTGCTCAGCCCCTTTTTCTGGTCCCAGCAAGTTGCCTGCAACCAAGGTTCACTCAGTCATTCGCTTATCATCTTTTGTGCACTCACTGTGGTAGAAGGATGTGTTGTGTAGGCATCAGAGGTGACACAAAGGCAAGTCAAATGTTTCTGCTCTAACAAATCTTGTAACATGTAAAAACAAAAATGCCCCTCTCATACAATCATACAATCAGGATGAATATTTAAGTATCTTGTGTTGTATATAGGAGAAAATTCCCATAGAAGGATAGATGAAAGAAAACTCACTTTCAACTGAAACTTTACAATAAGGAACTATTTGAGGCTGGGATTTGTAGGAAAGATAAGTCAAGAGGCCTCATTTCTCTAGTTCACATCTATATCCAGTAATTCATACATTTTACCGGCTACATCCACTCAGCTTCTGTTCAAATAATAAAAGGACAGTTTAACTCTCTTAATAAAGAAGATAATTTATTAGGGAAATGGAAGTTTAGGAAAGGCCTAGGGTACCTGTCTTCAGCAGAGAAAGGCTCTTAAAACACATCACCCGGACTGCATCCTTTCTGCCTCTCTGCAGAGTTCTGCCCTGTGCTGTCTTCTCTCTGGAAGTTAATTGAGAGTGTCTGACCCAAGATGACTGCCAGCATCCCAGAGCATCATTCTTCTAGACTTAGAACAAACAGGAAAACCTAGAGCTTTATCCCAAAATTCCAAACAAAATTCCTGAGTTTTCATGAATGAGAAAAGCTGCAATCAATATGTACCCTGAGCCAATCATCCCAGTGGAGGCAGTAGAGAAGAAATTATTTCACGTGAATCTTTAAGCCCTTGAGTAGTATCAGCTCTGAAAGTTAGGGCGTGTTGGCTCCACCAGAGCAAGGTTGACAACTTTCCACTGTAAGGGGCCCCAGGTGCTTAATTTAACCTTTTAGGGCCATGAAGTCTTTCTACTCAGTCCTGCCATTATAGCTCAGAAGCTTCCAGGGGTAATATATTAATAAATAGACATGGATATGTACTGTGAAACTTCATCTGCAAAATCAGGATGAAGGTCAGTTTAGCCAACAGTCTGTAGCTTGACCACTGCTGCACTAGAGAGACATTGGTTAGGTCCACAATGAGAGCCAGGCAATAAAACCAAGTAATAAATGCTCACTGTGCACATAGCACATGCAGATACTGCTGCTGAGTCTGTTTCTCCCCTCTTATAATGAGGACCTTACCAGAAGATCTTTAAGGGGCTTTTCTTTCCTTTCTAACATTCATCTGGCCTCAAAAATACATGCCCTATGGTATCAACGTGTGTTTTGTATACGTACCATCTAAGGGGAAAGTTGGCAGCCTTTACTGTTGCACACCTATGTAAAGTGACAGTCCCAGTTATAGATGATTTTCCTCTAGAACATTTCTACATGCTAAGACTTAGAATCTCCCTCCTCATTCCCAAAATAATCTGCTTCTTTGCCAGTCTTTTTCATGCACTCCACAGTTTTTCCAGTAATTCAGGCCAAACACTGTGGTGACATCTTTCATATTTTGGGGCTTGCATCCAATAGCCAACCTGTCAGCAAGTTCTATGTCCCAAATGTATCCTGAATGTGATTATTTCTCCCTCCCGTCACCAGCACAACACAGTTTGGGTCGTCATGCCCCTCTCCATAAGCACCTCCTCCCACATCTTCCTTCTTCCCCTCCTCTCCTGCTCCTAATTCAGAACTCAAATTGTCTTCCTAAAACATAAATTCTTTTTAAGCTTCTAATTATGTGTAGGACAAAATCTAGAATCCTTAGCATGGCTCACAAGAACTCTGTGGCCTACAGACCTGTCCCTGGTCCATCCTCGACTCCTAACACTTTCTGCTTTGGAATGATGGACTTGTTCTAAGCTCAGTCTTGTTTCATGGCCCTTAGACATCCTAGACCCTCTACCTAGGCAGATATTTTCTGAAGAGGTAGAATGTTGAATCCAAGAGACTATGATTTCTCTTCTTCTCTCACATGCCTAAAGATCATAAAATGGTATGTCGCATACAGTAGGCAAGCACTAAAGTGTCACTGGCTGTGTAGGTGGTGAGATAAATGAGGGCAGATTAGGATAATACAGATTAGGATTAGGATAATACGAAAGTGTTAAGAAAGGTTATATTTTTCTGAGTCAAGGCACTTCATTTATTTACAGTTCAGAAAAGAAACAGCAGGAATGCACCTTGTAGACTTAAATATCATGCTAAATTAAGCCATTGGGAAATGAACTGAATTATTTAATACTGATTTCCTATGAAGCACAGAAAGTACTCTGCTGAATTCCTAACTAGCAAAATTGGCAAAAAGAAAATGTTGCATTCATAATTGAAAAAATAAAAAATGCCTATATCAGTAAATTCCAGAAAGTGTCGTTTTGGGAGAAATAAGTGACTATTGCTGGATGTTCAAATGTCTCCGTGACCTCACTCCTGACAGGATCCATGGCATGAGTGACAGGAGGATTAACTTCATGCTAACTTTCCAATTCTGTGCAAGCATTAGTTACTATGAAGTTTGCAAAACACTATTCCAGGAGAATCAACCTGCTGGTTGTTTTGACTGTTACTAGATTCCAAAACATTTTTCAAACTAAATTAGTAAAGAAACTCTGAGAACAACCTTCTCTCTAAGGTAATTTTCCTCATGAAAATCAGTGTTCATCAGCTTTCCTATGGTAATAAACAATGTCCACATCTCAGTGGCTTGTAACGGGTTAGCAAATGTTCTGTCACCATAGCTTTGCTCCATGTTCCGTCTCCAGATAGGAGGGTCAACTATGTTTTGGGTACAAAGTCCTTAAAAAGCAAAGGGAGCAAAAGGAAGAGCCAATCACCATCTTCCAGAAAAGTAATACTTAAATATGACATCATTTTCATGGGCTGAAGCAAATTACATGACCAAGTTAGTATGGAACAAGAAGTGTATTCTGCAGACATAGGATTCTGCAGGTCACATGTCAGTTTGTGATGTTCAGTGCTCTAGTAGGGAAGCTTCTTTTTGCAACGTATGGAGACTATTGAAGAGCTCTGTAATTGACCATATGCAGAGAATAAGTGTCTATGAGATGCTTAATCCTAAATCACACATCTTCAATGCAACCTCTACATATGGATGAACACATCTTTCAACTTTCGCCAGAGAAGTTTCCTTATGCACCAAATGGTGATTAACACAGATACCCACAAGTGGCCGGTGGCCAGGAAACGAGAGGCTGCAGAGTGCTTATCCCTGAACAGGACACCTATTTCAAACCTCTGCCTCCCAAGGCTCAGGGATTATTGCAGAAGAGGAGGCAGAAAGATTGTAAGAGCCAGAGAGGTTGGTTGACCACAGGAAACAGTCCTCAACTAGTCACTTATTCATATGAACTCACAGCAATAGTGACAGCATGCACAAGTCCTACATAAGCTAAAACCAGGCAAAATCCCAGCGTAGACATGCCGAAGTGGGTAAGAACGATCAGCCCAACCTAAGGAGCTTTTGGCAACCAATGGCTGCTGAGAGGGGAAAGACAGAGACAGGATTCTTGGTGTGCCCACTGAGTGGACCCACAGTGAAGGACATTTGAGAACACATATGAGACTCTAAAGCTGTATTCTACATATCAGAGTACATTAAACTGGGCAGGGGGCAGTAAGAGGAGGTGCAGTTAGGGGAGGGGTTCTAGCTATCCTATCAAACTATATTGTATGAAAATTTAATAAAACATTTAAAAATAATAAAAATAAAATATATCACTAATATATACTTTATAGCATTATGTATTAAGTACATTATTGGTGGTAGACTACATTTAAATATAAATTAGCTTCATAAGAATATTAATATATGTTTATATATGTAAGAATACATTTATAAATCATTGCAACTAATTTTACCTACTTCTCTTTATTATTTTAACAAGACACAGAAAATTTTAAAATTTCATACATGACTCATATTTTTATTGGATAGCAGCATTACATGTTGAATTAATGAGTATTATTTTGAATGTTAAATGGTATATAAATTATTTGATAAAATCACTCTATAAAGACTATTTTGCCACATGTGTAGATTTCCATCAACTTCCTCATGAGCACTGAAAAGTAAGAGGTCCTTATTTAGGGGGGCAAACTTGTTACTGAGTAAAGCATATGTGTTGGATCTTCATTGTTAATTAGATTTTTCTCCTCAGAACCTGAATAGGGACCTGGATGAAAAGAGCATTTCCCAGTTCAACCTCTCCTACTGCTCTTGCCATAGTTGCCATAACAATAACAGACACTTGTCTTTCAATAGCATCTGTGTGCTAGTCTGTCACGCAGGCTTATGATCCAGCAATAAAACTATTTTAGGAGGTGATTGTATAGTTGACAACCATGCACTGGCCATAGACTGCCTCTAAGCAACCAACACCAAAGGGATTGATGGGATTTGCTCCACTTTAAGTCTTATAAGAGAGCAGGGAGCAATAAATTCCCAAAATAGACTTTCTTACATGAAACTTTCCCCTTACATGTCAACTTTTGAAGTTCAACTCAAATATAGCAAATCTGTACTTCTCATACTTAAGGAATAACTGTATTGAATATATGCCTACACTGACTGGCAAGAAGGTTAACATATTTCATAAATTCCCAGACCCTGAAAGAATACTTAATGGTGCCAATATGCCTTGCATAGTAAAACTATGGTCACTATTAATGCTGCTTCTCAGAGTGGCAGCATAGCTCCAGGGAAAAGGCCAGCAGTTTCTAGTGGATCAAAGATTTACATTTAAATCTTGCATCCACAGTAACTGGAGAACATAATTTACCCTTCCTAAACTTCAGTTTACCCATCTCTAAAAAGAAAAAAGCACTAAATGCCTTGGGAATCAATGTATCAGTTTTAGTATCTCATTTAATGGATTATTTAAAGTATTTTCTTATGGTCTAGGCACAAACAGAGTAGCTGACTCGAGTTAATATTCTTTCACTGCTGTTTTGTTTAATCACTTTATGTTACTTAAACATTTAAACTGCAACCATTACAGATTACAGAGGGAAAGAGAAGGGATAAGAAGATAGAAATAAACACAACACCCTGTCACAATAGACTAATTGGAGTAAGTGATAGTTTTTGAGGTGTTTTTCTCCTTTCACATAATGATTTTGTCTCAAAAGTATCTTACTGAAACTACAAGAGCATCATTTCCTCTTTCTTTGGATTACACCGACATCTTGTGGTCATCTGCAGAAAGCTCTGGAACATCACCAATTTCTTCCGCACATTTAAATATTCTTATGCAGAGTTGCCATAGATGTTAAGAGTTAACTAACAAGGGCTGGAGAGATGGATGGCTCAGTGGTTAAGTACACTGTCTGCTCTTGCAAATGACCAGGGTTTGGTTCCCAGCATTCAGAGTGGCTAACAACTCTCTATAATTCCAGTTCCAAGGGATCTGATGCCCTCTTCTGGCTTCCACAGGCATTGTGCACACTGGTGCACTTACCCGCAGGTAAAATGCTCCTACCCATAAATTTAAAAATAATTTAAAAAAGAAGAAAGAAGAGGGTGTCAGATTCCCCTAGAACTGGAGTTAAAGATGGTTGTCAGCCGCCATGTGGGTGCTTGGGATCGAACCCGGGTCCTCTGCAAGAGCAGTCGGCATTCTTAACTGCTAAGCCATCTCTCCAGCCCCACGGGTGCACAAACCTGCATGCAGACAGTACATTCATGCACATAAAAATAAATAAAATTAAAAAAATAATAATAATAAAAGAAGAAAAGAAAGAAAGAAAGAAAGAAAGAAAGGAAGGAAGGAAGGAAGAAAGGAAGAAAGGAAGGAAGAAAGAAAGAAAGAAAGAAAGAAAGAAAGAAAGAAAGAAAGAAAGAAAGAAAGAAAGAAAGAAAGAAAGAAAGAACAAGGGGCCAGAGAGATGGCTCAGTGGTTAAGAGCACCGGATGCTCTTCCAGAGGACCCAAGTTTGATTCCTAGCACCTATAATGGTGGCTAACAACCATCCATAATTCCAGTTCCAGGGGGAATCTGACACCCTCCTCTGACCTCCACTGGCACTACTCAACATGGATGCACTTATATGCATGCAGGCATATACCCATACACATAAAATAAAAATAATAAATAAAAATAATTTTTAAAAATAATTAAGTAAGAAGAACCAAGTATATTTGCTTTCAGAGTCTCTATAGGTAATTTTCAGAATATAAATTAGTTGAATAATAAATACATTGTTGTACTATTTTCTTCAAATAACAAAATATTCATTCTGATTCTATTTAGCATTTTCATTTTCTTAAATTTTACTTAGGTTTATTTTTTAATGTACATATATATGTATACTTACATGTATGAGGTTGAATGCAGAGGGCAGAAAAGGGCATTGAAAGGAACTTTTGGCACCTGATGGCTGCTGGGAGCTGGGATTGGGGGAGACAATCTCTTACAGAGATGGGACTATTGGTAGGTTAACCAGGCTCCAGTGGGTGGATCCCCTCTGAAGGGCATTTAGGGACACAAATCAGACTCTATGGATATATTAGAGTACATTAAATTGAGCACAGGGAGGGGAGGTGTGGATGGAAAGGGGATCTAATATCATCAAATTATACTGTATGAAAATCACAAAAGTCCAATAAGAATTTTAAAATAAAATGTATCTCTGTGTGTGCTCACATATATGTGGATGTATGCAGAGGCCAGATGTATGCAGAGGCCAGAAGAAAGCACTGGATCTCCTAGAACTGGTGTTATAGGTTGTAAGCTGCACAACATGGGTACTGGGAATTGAACTCAGGTCCTCTGCAAGAGCAGCAAGTGCTTTTAACCACTAAGCTATCAGCTTTCTCTCCAAGTCCCTTAGTGTGTGTGTGTGTGTGCGTGTGTGTGTGTGTGTGTGTGTGTGTGTGTGTGTGTGTTGTGTGGTGGGGAGGACACATGTACCATGGTGTGGGTATGGAGGATAGAGGACAACTTTGTGAAGTTAGTTTCCTGCTTCTGCATTTACATGGGTTCTGGGGATCAAACTATAAGCTCTAGGCTTGTACAGCAGGTGTATTTCTCTGCTTAATAACCAGTTTTTTTTTTTTTTTGTCTTTTTGAGACAAGTTCTCCTGGTAACCCCAGCTATGCTGGAACTCACTATGTAGATCAGGCTGGCCTTGAACTCACAGAGATCTGCTTGCCTGTGCCTCCAGAGTGCTGGGATTATAGGTGTGAGCCACCAATAACCAAGTATTTTTATTTTTGATATACGATAGAAATATTTTTTAATTCTATAGACCTTCAAAAATCTAATGTCTACTAAAATTTAATGGGCACTATATCTGGAGAACTTAAACAGCAAGATGCTGTCTGTACTTCTCAGACTTAAGTGCTCATTCTACGCCTTGCAGGGCTTGTTAAAATGAAGATTGGTTTCTACTCTCTCAGAGTTTTTGATTCTGCAGGTCTGGGGTAAGATCTGAGACGTTGCTGTTCTTACTGATGTGGTGGCCTGAAGCACATACCAGAGAACCACTCATATGTTTGAAATGCCTAGAACCTAGAAAGTCAAGATTCCTTAGTTCAGAGTTTCCAAACATGAATGGGGAACGGCACTCAAGCAAGGAAGAGTATGTGTAGATTCACAGACAGAATCTGGTTTTTACCTCTAACCGCTCACTGCATAGCAAGATGTGGGGTCCAAAGGCAAGGTGATAGTCCAAGCAGTCATATTCCTTCTATCACTTTGTAGAATTCCTTCCAGGAAGTAAATTCCCCCTCTGGGCATCAGGGCTGTCCACATAGAGAACCATTATGAAATGGTAAGGCACTGTATCCATGAAAGTTATTTTCATTAGTATTAAGAATGATGCAGAAATGATGTGAGACACATAATATTCTTGACAGAAATGTTCAAAATCTGAACACTATTGCAATGCAGGAGGCCAAGAGAACGTGACTGAGAAAGGGCTTCTTTGGCACAGTGGTTGCTGAGGCTAAAGAGCTCAGGCGCAACTCTGCTGGCATAGCCATAAAATATAATAGAAAAACCTTGGAGTGAAATAAAGAAGTGTAACCTTCCTGTCTGAACGAGGCTCCCGGCAAGGATGAAAGTCAACTCCAAAGGCTGTCCCCTAGGGGCTGGAGAGATGGCTGAGTGATGAGTGCTTAAGAGCACTGGCTGTTCTTGCAGAAGACCAGGGCTCAGTTCCCAGCATCCATGTGACACTAATAACCATACATAATTCTAGTTCCAGATCTGTAAGCCTCTTCTGGCTTCCATGGATAGGCGCACTTACATGCATGAAGGCAAAACATTCATACACATAAAATATAAATTTTATTTTTTACGCGCATTGGTTTTATGTGCATAAACATTTGCCTACATATATGTAAGGGCACCCATCTTTTACAGTGCCTAAGGAGATCATAAGAAGGTGTTAAATCCCCTGGAAATGGAGTGACAGATGGTTGTTAGCTATCATATGGATCCTGGGAATTGAGCTCAGGCCCTCTGCAAGAGCAGTCAGTGCCCTTAACCACTGAGCCATCTCTCCAGCCCCAAAATAATTAAGCAACAACAACAAAAAAGAAACACACCTACCCCCTAAACCAAACAGGACCCATGTTCAACAGCACTGCCAGGTAGCAGTACCTGGCGTAGCCATACAGAAGCATAACAGGCTTTCAGGTTTTCTTGACTGGAACTGGGAAAAGGATGGATTCCCTTCTTGTAGAACAATCTGGGGGAGTGTTTGAAACATTTCAGGAAAGAGCAAGGCCTCCAAAGAGAGCCAATGGATGATTTTTGTTGTTGTTGATAGTTTTTTGACCGGGCTTCCCTAGTCACAACCCACCTGGATGTCATGATGTAGACCAGAGTGGCCTCGATCTCCCAGAGATTGACCTGTGTCTGCTCTCAAGGGCTTGGATTAAAGGTGCACCCCACGCCTTTAATCCTAGCACTTGGGAGGCAGAGGCAGGCGGATCTTTGTGAGTTCAAGGCCAGCCTGGTCTACAGAGTGAGTTCCAGGACAGCTGGGACTACAGGGAGACCCTGTCTTGAACAAAACAATAAATAAGTAAATAAATAAATAAATATGCACACCATTAAACTCCAAGTGGCGATGTGCTATTTAACAAAGGCATTTGGCCTTAAAGTGATTATACAAAAAAAAAAAAAGAAAAAAGAAAAAAATCAAGTAAGGAAAGTGACTGTAATTTGCACAGTAAAAGTTAGTGACATGGGTCATGTCTAAAAAAGATTGTTTCTGCCTTGGAGAAAGTCAGGCAGACTCCGTCTGTGTGTCTAAATCCATGAACGGTTCAATAACCAGAAAAAAGGCAGGTGCCATGGCTCCACTCTTCGGCCGTGTATGGACTCTAAGGACTACTGTAGCATTATGCACCTGCTAGACAGACCAGTTTCTGAGCTTTAGATGACTTGAACAGATTCATACGGGAAATGTAGATAAGCCAGATGAAATGCAGTCAATAAGCTTTAAAATTCATTGTTGAACTCTCCAAAATAATAAAGATTTCTAAAGGGCTTTCAAATATAGAAATACAGAGAAATTTAAAAACTGTAGCTTTGTGTGTCAAATAACACTGAGATGACCCTGGAAGAGAAGACGTTCTCTAGAACCAGTAACAAGGGTCTTAGTATTCCTGTGAGCATAGAATATGAAACTGTGAACAAAACTAGTGAGGATGGTTACCACCCATAGCCATCCTGACAGTAAAGCCAGAATCTGACTTCACCAAACCTTACTGAAAGAATGGGCTAGAAAAATCTACCCATAAGTACAAGAAGAAATATTACTTGGGCCTGGTATGGTGGCTCATGCATTTAATTCCAGTACTCAGAAGACAGAGTCAGGCAGATCTCTGTGAAACTGAGGCCAGCCTGGTCTACATAATGAGTTTCAAGCAAGCTGGGGCTAAATAGTGAGACCCTGTCTGAAGAGAAAGAGAGAGAGGAGAGAGAGAGAGAGAGAGAGAGAGAGAGAGAGAGAGAGAGAGAGGAGGTGAGAGAAACAGAGACACAGAGAGAGACAGAAAGGAGAGAAGAAGAGAGGAGGGAGGGGGAGGGAAGGGGAGGGAAGGGGAGGGAAGAAATATTAGTCAACCTGGATAGGAAAAGAAAATAACTCTGAGTCTTCCACAAGTCAGTTTGAGCACTATGCGTGTAGGCCGGGAAGCCCAGCCCACGGGACTGTAAAAGTTATTCCTAAATGGCTTCTGTCGCCAGGGTGCCTAACAAAAGCAAAGTGGAGGCTTCTTTGAAGAAGCTTATTTCCAAGCCAGGCTGGGGAGAACTTCCATGTTTAAGGCCTAAGATGAGTTCACCATTTGAAACTGCAAAATACCTATTAAAATAATCTTTAATGAGGAAATATGAGAAAACAGAAATGGGAATATGGAACCTGGTAAGAGTTATCAGAAAGAAGGAGTTGATCATCAACTAGGGATAGGAACGGGGGAAGAAATGGAAAATGATCAGTCAGGACTTCCCTGAGTGACGTGTTCAGAGTATTGGGAAGTCGTGTTTGGGTCAGTGGCTGACAGTGGCTTATGGAAAAGCTTGCTCATGACTTTTGAGTGTTCCCTTCCTATGGGGAAAAAGCCAGTGTTTTCATTCGGCTTACATCTCTGCCGGACTTCCCAGACAAACGAAAATTATCTACACAACCCAAAATAATAAAGACAAAAATAAGAAGTGGCATATATAACATCTTTATTCTTATATCCACCCCATCACACACCTGGCATCTGTCACTGTTCTTGGTACATTAAAGGGGTCAACAAGTTCCTGAGAAATGGTTAATAGGTCAGCTTTCCCCAGACAAAACTTCCTTTGCTAAAGTACTCATCTTTCTGGAATTCATAGCCTAAGAAGTCACACCAGCTGGTGAGAAGAATCGAAGACTGCAATCAGCCCTTGGAAGACAGTCCCAGTGGGACTCACGAAGCCAGCTAATGACAGGGTGGCAGCCACCCACCTCAGATGCCACCTAACAGCCACTATTTTTACCCTCCCAGGACATTTTCCACTTCAGATTCTTGCCCTCCCCACCTCAATCTATCTCTTACTTTCCAATAAAGTTTTAAGCTTCCTTTCTTCCACTTTCAAACAAAAACTCCCTCCCAAGAGATATCTTTCCAAACATGGTTTTATGAGGAAAGCTAACAGACCTGGACTGTAGAATGTCAAGGGCACCTTTGATAGGGAACAGAGCACAAACAGCTCACTAGCCTCCAGGGAGCACCGCCAAACAGGCAACCACTTTAAATAGACAGAGCCAGGCCTTTGGCAGGCTCACCCTCAGCATGCCCCACATCCGAAATCCCTACCCATCATTCGCTCTCCTGTTTGCTCCACACCAGGGAGGAACTTTGGCAGGACCAGAATATTCTTCATGAACTCCAGCACTCCTCTTTGCGGTCCTGACAACCACAGTGGATTAGTTCCGTTTCCCCTTTTAACGGAACTCTAGAGTTAGTGGACAAATTTAAAGGCTCACACTGCGGCAAGATCAGATTACTCAGGGTGCCAGAGTTGAAAGGATAATAAGGAAATAGCTCCATGGGAAAAAAACGGCATGGGAACAATATCTTGAAGAAATGGGGGACAGCTCTGGGGAGGGGGCAGGAAGATGGAGAAGATACAGGGCACACTGAGGGTCTCAGTTGGAGCGGAATATTTCAGTGTAACAGGATGAATGAGAATGAAAATAACATTAAAAGGTCTTGTAGGCACTCATAGTAGTGTATAGTTACTAAACTTTTGGGGCTGGAGAGATAGCCTAGTGGTTAAGAGCACCAACTGCTCTTGCAGAGGACCCGGGTTCGATCCCCAAGACCCACATGGCGGCTAAGAACCATCCGTAACTCCAATTCCAGGAGAAGTCCAGTTCCAGGGGAATCTGAGACCCTCTTCTGATCTCCGCGGACACAACAGAATGAGAATGCTATTCTGCAAATATAAGCCAAAGTCATAACCATTTAGTGAGCATCTAATAAGTGCTAAGTCCTATCAAGGCCATGATTCTCAAACAGGGCTTGAGGCCTTGTAGGCACTCATAGTAGTGTATAGTCACTAAACATTTGAGAAATACACACTATCAACTAATAATATTTAACCTTTTGACATAAGAATGGGATTTGGGGAGCCAGAGATAAGGGAGGAGGAGGTGACTGGTAAGGTGATTAAATTCAGTATCACTGCAGATGGAGATACACTTGAACTGGACTTTGTAGAGAGTTAGATAATGAGAGGTTTGTGCATTGATAGGATGTTGCCTATGGGGAAAAGGATAGTGTTAACAAAGAAAGCAAGCATCTCTGAATCAGTGGAATATTGGTAAATATTTAATTCCAGTTAGGATGGGGAAGGTATTGGTCTGTAACATTAGAACATATCTCTTGTAAGTGTCTCCACTGTGACCAGTTGCCAGCGTCCCTGACAACTTGTAAATTGGCTCAGTTTACCAGGAGAGGTTGACTCTAGCCCAGCTCTCTTCAGTTTGAAGGTATTCATCTATTCTGGACATCTTAGTTGAGGCAACTAGAAAGAATTGTAGGCTTTACCTCCAGTGAGACACTAACCCAAGACATATTATCTCCACCATCCCCAAAAGTGACTCAAGAAAGAGGGAGGCACTAAGAAGTTACAGATTCCAGACAGCGCAGATTCAACTAAAGTATCTCTGGTAAATTTATTTATACGAAAACAGTAAGTTCCACTTCAGCAGCTTAAAGCAACAAGTAAAACAGTGTTTAGTTTGATATCTAAATCAAAAGCTGACTTAAGATCCACAGAATATCCAATATGCATTTGAAGTTCCCTTCCTGTAGCCCTCAGTAAAGGCAAGGCCCTTTATACCAGTGCTGGTCACAGTATTTCTCATAATCATTTGCTGCCACCTGCTGGTGAAAAGATGAAGCACTAAAGGACAGTTGTATCTAGAGAAGCAACAGAATCCGAAGCAGCTGACTTCCAGTTTTGTCCTCTGTGTACTGTTAGCGAAAGTTCAGACATATCAGAGGACGTCCCCAGTTCCACTGACAGGCCCAGGCTTGACTTATATTTGAGATGCACAGGAAGACCCTCGCTGTGTGATGTCTCTCTCAGTACTAAGAACCTTCAACGAATGTTTAGGACAGGCCTGTCCTCTTTTCCATAAAATGTGCATTGCATCTGTGTGTCTAGTTCATGATCACACCAGCTTCAAATGCCCTAATAGGACCTAAGCTAAACATGCTGAAAGGAGATATTTTATTGATAAATTGAAAATATCCGTAGCAGTATGAGGAAGAAGCGAGAACGACCCCTGGACTGGCCAAAGCCTTGAGCTGCTCCAGTGCCTGCGTGCCCGAAAGGCTGAAGGGGATGCTAAAGGGGATAAAGCCAAGGTGAAGGATGAGCCACAGAGAAGATCTGCAAGATTATCCGCTATGCCGGCTCCTCCAAAGCCAGAGCCCAAGCCTAGGAAGGCACCTGCAAAGAAGGGAGAGAAGGTGCCCAAAGGGAAAGGGGAAGCTGACGCTGGCAGGGACGGGAATAATCCTGCAGAAAATGGAGACTCCAGAACAGAGCAGGTGCAGAAAGCCGAAGGTGCTGGAGATGCCAAGTGAAGTGTGTGCGTTTTTGATAACTGTGTACTTCTGGTGACTGTACAGTTTGAAATACTATTTTTATCAAGTTTTATAAAAATGCAGAATTTATTTTACTTTTTTAAAGCTATGTTGTTAGCACACAGAACACTTCATTGATCTGGGGGGAGGAACATGTATAAGTAATAATGTCTCCCAAGGTGAATTGATGTGGGAGAAACACCTTTCCCTGCTAGTTCTGACTCTCCTCTTGACTCCTGGGAGGGGACTTCCTGATGTTGACACACGTGGCCCCCTTGGCATATAATGCTTTGTGGTGTGGGAAAATTCAAAATTAATTTTTATATCCTCCTCTCCCTCCACCTTAAAAATCAACATAGACTTAACTCCCTTAAAACCAGAGATCTGTTGGAACCTGACCCCCTAAAATTAGTTTTTTTTCCAGTATGTTGTGCAATCTGGACTGCAGTGACATCGCTGGGAAGGTTCCTCGGAAGAGCAGTGGTTCCTTTTCTAAAAGATTGCAGATCTTCAGATTGATAATTCTGCTGTGTCAGGGTCATCTTGTGAAAAGTTGTTAAACAACATGCTTAATGTAAAATGTCAACCCTCACTCTACACTCTACCTATTCAGAGCATGAAACAAAGACTTCATTGGATTTTATAGTGGCTTTCTGACTTTGGTAGTCCATACAAGAAGGGAGCTTGAAAGTTCTTGTATACTGTTCATGATTGTCTGTCCATGTCCTGCGTGAAATACCATGATTGTTTATGAGAAGTATCTTTAATAAAGCTGGATACAGTTTGGCTTGGATAAAAAAAATCCTATAATATCCATTTTAAATTAAATGACAGCTGGTTTTTTTGGAAAAGTGACCATGGGTTATCAATTCTACATGAAACATAATCAGGAGGATCAATTATAATTTGCTTATATTTATTTTCCTTAGGATGAGAACTTCATAGTATGGGTTAAAAAACAAAAACAATCCCAAAAGAGACACAAATTATATTCTAAGATCATCAAGGAGGTGTTTAATGTGATCAGTGATTTTCATATAATTTCAAGGTAAATTTTAACATTATAAATAAGACTATTTTTATAAAAACATTTCTCTTACTTTTGTAAATAGTTTTAGGAAGCAACTGACTTATATGTCTGTGTGTGTATCTGTGTGTGTGTGTGTGTGTGCGCATGTGTGCTGGAAATTGAGCCTAGGGCTTCATACATGTTAAGCAAATTTCTCTACCACTGGGTTGTATTCTCAGTCCAGCAACCAAGACTTTTATGACAAAATGGAATGTCGTAATTAAGAGAGAAACATAGTTTATTATATGCTATGGTGATTAGTAACTTAAAATGTTAAATCTTCTTTTGCCAACAGAGAATGCTAACATCATCAACACCAAAGAAAATCTTATAGCTATGTCATCTTCCAAGATGAGGGGCTCATGCATCCCTGCTAAGATCAGAAGCAAAGGAAGGTGTCCACCTACCACTGCATTCAATGCAGTACTGCTGCTATGGCCCTGCAATAAACCAGAGAAAGGAAACCAGAGATTAGAGATCACAGAGATTTTAAAATGGACATTAGATTGGTCTCTGCAATGGCTTAACTGTCTATGCAGGAAAAAATCCCAAGGAATTTACAAAAAAATCATAAAACTAGAACTAATATAAGATTGATACACAAAGAGAAATTTTAGTTTTACACACTAGCAATGAACACTTTGAAATCAAAATGAAAAACAACACAGTTTTCAGTTACTAAAAGAGAAGAAGGGGTGCTGGAGAAATAGCTCAGTGCTCTTGAAGAGGACCCAGATTCCATTCGCATCACCCACGTTGCATCCATAACCCCAGTTCCAGGGGAATCCAATGCCATCTTCTGACTTCCACAGGCATTGCCTTGTTCCAGTTATAGCCAAAATAAAAATCCCTGTTTCTTGTCACTACAGAAGTCACTGAGCAAAGATTAGAACTGAATCTTTTTAATATTTATTTCTTATTTTTATTTAATGTGTACCAGTGTATTGCCTATGTCTATTTACACCCATGTCATGTAATACCCATGGACGTATCCCCTGGACCTGGAGTTGTGGATAGTTAGTCACCATGTGGATGCTGGAAATTGAACCTGCATCCTCTGCAAAAGCAACTAGTGCTCTTAACCACTAAGCCATCTCTCCAGTCTGAGAACTGAATCTTTAAACTGTGTTTTATTCAGAAATTTGGCAGCCTGGCAAGCCCAAAGGAACTCTGCCTGACTGCCGCCATCTCCCACCAGCGTATCTTAAAAGAAATCAGAGCAAAGTTTAGTCTTGTCCCTCTGGAGTGGTGATTGGTTTTGGCTTTGAGATTCAATGTGCCTGGCTTCTCTCTTCAGACCCTCCTGCACTTTCTCCTCATTACCGTTTCTTTCTATATGTAGTACACTCAAGCTAACCACAGAATCTCGCATTCCTCCTAAGTCCCCATCCTGATTAAATAGTATCTCAGAACAAACAGCTAGCCATGTTTCAGGGTACTTACAGTGCACACATCCAGATTCCATTCTCCAATGTTAAGTACAAATGTACTGGCATAGAGTGCAAAGCAGTCCTATCTGCCCTCCATCATTGTCAAATCTCAATATTTTTTTATAATGAAATGATTAGCTTGAAATTCATAGGAAAAAGCAAAAGGACTAAAATACCTAAAGTAAATATAAGGAAAAACAATAAACTGAGAGGATTTTTCTGTTTGATTTCAAGACTTAAGACATAGGTACAGTAAACGATAGTTCAAAATCAGCAGACAGAAATGTGGACTGACAAAACAGAATAAGAAAGCCAGAAATGAACCCACAAAAATATACCTAATTATTTTATTTATTTATTTATTTTCATTTTATGTATGTAAGTGTTTTGCATGCATATATGTAAGGGAACCCATGCATGCAATGCCCACAGAGGCCAGAAGAGAGTGACAGATTCTCTGGAACTGAAATTACAAATGGCTGTTATCTGCCATGTGGGTGCTGGGAACTGAACCCGGGTCCTCTTCAAGAACAGCCAGTGTTCTTAACCACTGAGCCATCTCTCCAGCCTCCCCAGTAATTTTTTACTTACTTATTTTCATTTTATACATATGAATGTACTGCCTGCATGTATGTAAGAGCACCAGTGTCATGCAATGCCTGCAGAAGACAGAAGAATCCAAAGGATCCCCTGGAACTGTAGCTAAAGATGGTTGTTAGCTGCCATGTGGGTGCTGGGATTCAAATCTGGGTTCTCTACAAGAGCAGACAATGCTCTTAACTACTGAGCCATCTCCCCAGCAATATCCCCACTAATAATTTTGACAAAGACCCACAAGCAAGTTAGCGGAGAAAGAGAACCTCTCAACATACAGTGGTAGAATAATTAAATGTTCATAGGCTAAAGGAGTGTGAATCTTGACCTAAACCTTACATGTTGTACAAAAATAAACCTCAGAGACAGGTAGACAGCAGGACATCAGCAGGGCAGCACACCCCCACCCCTGGCTGCTTGGGAGTGCCAGGAAAGTCCCCACCTCAGGTTCCAGCATGCAAAGCAGTGTCGGCAGAGCTAGACAGATGGACAGCAAGACCACAGGGTCCCAGCACATGGGCCAAGGGAGCGACCCCACCTCTTACACCCCCCACCCCGGCTCAAGCTGGTGGTGCTGTGGTACGTTTGATCTAGTGGGTGCAGTGTTATTGATTCTAGGTTGCTCAACCAACATAGAGGACTAGCTGGCAGGAAGCAGAGTGAGTTACCATACAGTCCTCCATATTAACATCTGAGATTAGCACCAGAATCCAAACAAAAAAACAAACCCACATGCCAAAAACACAATGAAAAAACAGAAATATGGGAAAAGCTCATAATAAATCCACACTGAACTCTACCAGTCCTATAGAAGATCCCTACAATGAGATCTCCCTGGAAGAAAACCAAGACACAGACCTTAGAAGAACAATCATAGACATATTCAAAGAAATCAAAGAATATAAAGAACAAATCAGAGAACTTAGGGGAGAGAATGAAAAAGTCAGGAAAGAACTAGAAGGAAAGAATGATAAACACTGGAAAGAACTAGAGGGAGAGAATGACAGACTCCAGAAGGAAGTGGAAACACTGAAAAGATCACAGGCTAAAATGAAAAAAGAAACTTATGAGCAAAGCAAGAAGCTACAAGAAGAGAATGACAAGCTCCAAAAGGAAGTGGAAATACTAAAGAAATCACAGGATGAAATGAAAAAGGAAATTGAACACTCATCCAATCAACAGGAAAGGATGGGAAAAAGCCTCAGAAGCAGAATAGAGGAAGCAGAAAATAGAATATCAGACCTGCAGGATAACACAGAACAACAAGAATGCTCAAGTAAAAATTATGAAAAAATTTAAAAAACACAGGAGTGGAACAACCAGGAAATGTGGGACACTATGAAAAGAGCAAATCTCTGCATCATAGGAATAGAGGAAGGAGAAGAATTCCAAGACACTATTGACCAGATCTTCAACAGAATAATAGAAGAAATTTTCCACAAACTGGAATAAGACAAACCCATACAAATACAATAAGCACATAGAACACCAAATAGACAAGTCCAGAAAAGAAATTCCCCACGCCATATCATAGTTAAAACGCTAGATGCTCAAAACAAAGACAAAATACTGAAAGCCACAAGAGAAAAACAATAAGTTACATATAAGGGGAAACCCATCAGAATTACAGCTGACTTCCTAGTGCAAACTATGAAAGCCAGAAGAACATGGACCAAAGTATTCCCAATGCTAAACAACTTTATTTTTTTTAATTTCTTCTTTTTTTAATTAAATCTTTTTAAATATATATTTTGTACAAGATTATCAAATCTAGACCCATGTCCCCCACCCTATCCCCCCGCCCCACCAGAGCTCATGTATTCTGCCAAACATGCTTTTCATCTCTTTCTCAGTCTTTCTCAATATTCTCCATGTGGAAGTTGACTGTTTTGAGCAGAAGTTCACTGTTTCAGTCAGTTCTTTGATGCAGTCCTTTCTGTTGTTGTTGTTGTTGTTGTTTAAAAAAAAAAAAAAAAAAAAAAAAAAAAAAACAAAAGCTCAAGGGCCGTGCACAAGAAATACTTACAACTGGTAATTGGCACTAGCATCCACAGATGAGGGATACCCTTCATGTTTGTTTTTCTGGGACTGTGTTACTTCACTAGCATGATGTCCTCTAACTCCAGCCATTTTCCTGCAAAGCTCATGATGTCATTTTCTTTATGCTGCATAGAACTCCATTGTGTAGAGTACCACATTTTCTTTACCCACTCATCAGTTGAGGGCATTTTGGTTGGTTCAGCTCCTTGCTATTATGAAGAGTGTTGAAATAAACATGGCTGGCAGTATCTCTGTGTGGATGAGTCTTGTGGGCACTGCCCA
Source organism: Rhizomys pruinosus (assembly GCA_009823505.1). Classification (NCBI taxonomy): domain Eukaryota; kingdom Metazoa; phylum Chordata; class Mammalia; order Rodentia; family Spalacidae; genus Rhizomys; species Rhizomys pruinosus. Next base: position 6,760,667 of record VZQC01005840.1, read on the forward strand.
GGAGTGGTATGCTGGATTGGGTGGCAAGTTCATTCCAAGCTTCATCAAGGGTTCTCCACACTACTTCCATAGTGGCTGTACGATTTAACATTCCCACCAGCAGTGATGAGTGGTTCCCCTTTCCCCACAACCTCTCCAGCACTTGGTATCATTTGTTTTCTTGATCCTAGCAGTCTTATTGTGAGTAGATATATCTTAAAGTGGTTTTGATTGCATTTCCTTAATGTTAGTGGTGTTGAACACTTCTTAAGGTGTTTCTCAGCCATCTCTAATTCCTCACTTGTGAAGTCTCTATTCAGGTCTTTGCTCCATCTATTAAGTGGGTCATTTGTTTTCTTTTTCTTTGTTTTTCTGTATTCTAATATATTCTGGAATCAATGCTTTGTCAGATGTTTCTGCAGTGAAATTTCCTCCCACTCTGTGGGATTTCTCTTCACTTCCTTTTGTTTCTTTTGATGTACAGAAGCTTTTGAGTTAATGAGGTCCCATTTGTCAATTGTCGACCTAATTCTTGCACAGCTGCTGTCTGATTTAGAAGTCTTTTCCTATGCCCATGACTTGTAGTCTGCTGCCAACTTTTTCTTCTATCACCTTCAGAGTTTGGGGTTTCACGTTGAGGCCTTTGATCCATCGGAGTTGACTTTTGTACAGGGTGAGAGGTAGGGTTTAATTTCATTCTCTACAGGTGGTGATCCAGTTTTGCCAACACCACTTGCTGAAGGTGCTGTCTTTTCTCCCTTGTGTCTTCTTGGCCCCCTTGTCAAATATGAGATGGCTGAAATTATATGTGCTCAGTTTGATCTTCAGTTTGTTCCATTGGTCAACAGGTCTGTTTTTGTGCCAGTACCAGGCTGTTTTTATGACTATAGCCCTATAGTATAGCTTGAATCTGATGCTAAACAACTTTAGATGCCAACCCAAATTAATATACCCAGCAAAAATATCAATTATAGTTAAAGGAGAAAGAAAAATCTTTCATTACATAAACAAAATGAAAGAATATATCTCGGGGCGGGAGAATGGCCTAAGGTTAAGACACCAACGCTCTTGCAGAGGACCTGGGTTTGATCCCCAGCACCCACATGGGCAAGACACTAAATAACCATCGTAACTCCAGTTCCCGGGGAATCTGAAACCCTCTTCTTGACCTCCGCAGCATTGCGACATGAATGCACAAACCTACATGCAGACAGTACATTCATACACATAAAAAATAAATAAAAATTGGGGGCTGGAGAGATGGCCTAGCGGTTAAGCCAACCGCTCTTACAGAGGACCCGGGTTCGATCCCCAGCACCCATATGGCGGCTGAAAACCGTCTGAAACTCCAATTCCAGGAGAACTCCAGTTCCAGGGGAATCAAAGACCCTCTTCTGACCTCCACGGCATTGCATGACACGGGTGCACAAACCTGCATGCAGACAGTACATTCATACACATACAGAAATAAATAAAATTAAATTAAAAATAAATAAATAAATAAAAATTTTAAAAATATTAAAAAAAGGAATACATCTCAAAAAAAAACTTCAGAAAATACTCAAAGTAATTCAAAGAACAGAGGAAAGAAGCAACTATCCCCAAGCAACTAAAGAGAGAAATTAATAAAAGCATAAGAGCAGAAATACAAACCTAGACCAAGAATGCAAATGAAGAATAAGTTGAAAGGAAGCAACACACATCTCTCAATAATGACCTTAAATATTAATGGTCTAAACTCCCCAATCAAAAGACATACACTGGGAGAATAGATTAGGAAACAGAATCCATCTATATGCTGTCTTACAAGAAACCCATCTCACCCTCAAAGACAGACACCAACTTAAAGTGAAAGGATGGCAAAAATATTCCAAGAAAATGGTACCAAAAAAGCAAGCAGGAGTGACTATTCTAATATCATATAAAATAGACCTCAGAGAAAAATTAATCAGAAGAGACCAAGAGGGCCATTACATTCTTATCAAAGGAAAAATTAACTATGAAGATTTCACAATCCTAAGTGTTTATGCACCAAACTCAGATGCATCAAAGTTTATAAACACAATTCTGTAGGACCTCAAGACACAGATCAATCTAAGCACATTAATAGTGGGGGACTTCAATCCCCCACTGACCCCCTTGGATAGATCAACTGGACAAAAAATAAACAGAGAGACATGGGGACTGAACAATACAATATACCAAATGGACCTCACAGATATCAACAGAATATTCCACCCAGACACTAGAGAATATACTTTCTACTCAGCACCTCACAGAACCTTCTCCAAAATTAACCACATACTAGGACACAAAAGAAATCTCAACAAATACAAAAGGATTGAAATTATTTCATGAATTCTATCAGACCACAGTGCAATAAAACTCAATATCAACACTCAGGAGGCAGAGACAGGTGGATGTCTGTGAGTTCAAGGCCAGCCCGGTCTACAGAGTGAGCTCCAGGCCAGCTGGGACTAAAAGGAAGATTCTGTCTCAATAAGACCAAAAAAGAAGAAAAGAAAAGAAAACAAATGATACCAAATGATACCAAATGCTGCAGAGGTTGTGGAGAAAGGGGAACGCTCATTAACTGCTGGTGGGATAGTAATCTTGTACAACCCCTATGGAAAGCAGTGTGGAGAACTCTTAAAAGACTAAAAATGAACCTACCATTTGACCCAATTATATCATTCTTAGGTATATACCCAAAGGATTTATCCTATAAGAGAGATACATGGACTACCTACCATGTTTATTGCAGCTCTTTCCACAATAGAAAAAAGCTGGAATCAACCTAAGTGCCCCTCAACTGATGAGTGGATAGTGAAACTGTGGTACATTTACACAATGGAGTTCTACACAGCAGTAAAGAAAGATGGCCTCATAAAATTTGCAGGTAAATGGATGGAACTAGAAGCTGCTATGCTGACTGAAGTAACACAGACTCAGAAAAATAAATTACATATGTTGTCCCTCACTTGTGAATCCTAGCACCAAATCCTCCTCTCTCTCTCTCTCTCTGTCTCTCTCTCTCTGTCTCTCTCTCTCTCTATTATATTATACATACATATATATATATATTTATTTATATGTATGTGAGTGTGTATCTTGATGTAGCTACAGGAACCAGGTAAATGAAAAGGAACCACCAGGAAGGTGAAGGTAAAGAGGAAACCTCAGACAGAGGCTAGTAGGTGACAGGTGTAACTAAAGGAGGAATGGATAAAATCAGGGCATCTAAATGGGAAGGGAGAGGAAGTGCTATAGAAGGAAAGGGGGGGATAAAAGGGGAGAACAGGAGCCCAAGAGAAGAGGGCCAGGGCCATGGGAGGCTGGCTGTATCAAGGGGAATTGGGGGTACTTTAAACGGAGAAGACATGGAGGGAATGCTAGACAGATAAAAGAAGAGAGGAGAGATAAATAATTCCTTCCTAGGGTAAAAAAAAAACTGAAAGAATCATGTTAGTCCAACAATCTATTGACAAAGTACATGCACAATACCTCTACATGAGTTCATATGGAAAGATGAAGACTGCATATCTAGAAACAGTACCAGACAGGAGAAACCTTCCTTTGGGTTGTTGGCCAGAGTAGTCTAAGGGACTCCCCAAATTAAACAGGCTATTGCCACAGCCCTAGATTGCCTCCCAGAACCTGAAGGTGAGACCCTGTAGGAAGCTTTTCTTTTGTGCCAAACAGGGACTATGCGACCCTGCTAAGGGGATAGGGACACAGCACCTGCCAGGAGCTGCTGTAAGGAACTGGCTTCTCGATGCAGAGACCAGCCAGCTACTTCCCATAGCCCAGCCTGAGCATATTTCCAACTCAGGCCTGCCACACCAACTCCAGTGTCGTCTGTGTGAGCAATGACGAAAGTCATAATAACAGACAAGGAGATACGTGCCTTGCGAGGCTAGGCTCCCTGGTGGTCCCTGGCAGAGTACTCAACTTCTAAGATCACGATGCACCACAAAGATGTTATGCTTCATGAGTGTTGGACTTTGTACACTGTCTTTTGACTCTTTTCCTGAGCTCAACACAACCTCAGTCCCAGACAAGAAACAGTTAAACGTGTCTGGAAATAAATCAGGCAAACAAAAGCTTCATGAACTTAAGTAAAATCACACAGAGAAACAGTATCTAAAGGCTCCTTTGTCCTAGAAGTCCCCACAAAGATATTATGAATGAAAAACATTACACTGAGTGATATCATAGGTCAGTTACAAATAATAAAAGTGTTCTTCCAGATTTAATAAAAATAAAGGCTCAGTCTTTTAAGCAGGAAGCTACATCTAATAGAATTAGTAAGAAAGTTTTAGTTACAGTTATGCATATTAAGGTGTAACACTTAGTTAGAGGCACACGGCGGGCTTTTCTCCTTTAAGAAAAACAGAACTAATTAAGAGGCTTTCCCAGGCTTTTGGCTCGAATCACAACCTGGAGATAACTAGAGGCCTTGAAAAAATCAAGCCCCAGGAAGGATGAGAAACATTGAATTGGAACTTCAAAGAAACAGAGAAAAACTGTTTATGGCTTGTGTTTTTAGGACTGCTGTTTTATTGCTTATCTCCCCTGCCAAGACAGTGTAAGCAGTATACTATGTAAACTTCCATTGATGTGTAAACTTTATCTGAATTGCTGTCCTTGTAAACCCAGGTGCGAATTCCTTTAGTAAGAAGCCTTTGGTTCTCGGGGAAGTGCAAATCCCTAGCCTGCTTCCCAGCCCTCTTTCCCTGCTTGTGATATAAAAACTTGACTTGACCTCAGTAAAAACACAGTAGATTCATAAGCCATCTCTAGTGTGATCTCTGTCATTTTTCACCTAATCTGTGCCGTCCTTCCAAGGACCTGGATCCTGCAGGCTGAGTGAGCCCAACCCGCTGGGATGGTCTGTGGCACAGGCCCTTAGCCTGGAACCACGAGACATATGTTCCACTCTTGGGGGTGACTTCCCACCTTCCCAGAGGTCAGGAATTTCCAGGCTGATGGCTGTTGACCTATCTTCAGCCTATGTCCACTCACAACACTGGCTATCCAGACTGGTGGACCACACGGCAACCTCTTTCCAACTCACTGGCCACCCTTGGCCTGTATGCATGCAATAATTAAAAAGATGATGGCCAGAAATTCTGTGATGATGTTACCAGGAAATTCAAATTTATTCCATGCTACAGCCTGCTTTTATAAGCCAAATGACGTCAGTTCCCAGAGCCAATCATAGGTCTCCCAACTCCGCACCACTGCATACCGTTGCCCCACCCAGCATCAGGCACCACGTAGTTTGCTCCTCCTTGGGGTGGAGTCAGGCCACACAGTGCCCTGAGGGATGCTAGCTGAGAACTAGCCCCCAATTCAAACTGGATCTTCCTACAAGACCCTATTCCTGAAGACAGGACATACTTCAGAGACTGGCTCTTCAGCAATGGAGCTGGATCTGACCTTGAAGCCACCACCTCTGAAGGCCAGCTCTCATAGCTGTGGAGAGCACTATGCAAGTCACTAAGGAGATCATCAGTAGATGGTCCAACATCAGCCTCAAGACCAAATATCCATGTCAATGACCAGCACAGCATAAGACATCGGTGCAATCGTGGCACTTCTATCTGGATGAAATCAATGGCTAACAAATTGGACCTAAAGCTCACTCAGTGGAAGGAAACTCATTTGGGGTAATGTTAACATAACCAGATGCACACATCTGGAGAGGTCATATATCTTAGGCAATTCCACAAGTTACGTATATCCCTGGCTAAGGTAACATTTTACTAACTAAAAAAGAAGAATCCTTAAATTTACAGACAAATATCCTAGACCAGTTGGAAAAGAAGTGGTTTTTTTTTTTTTTTTTTTTTTTTTGCTCCAGATGAGAATAGTACAAAATCCCACAACTGAACACACAGACATGGTCTGTGAATGGCTCATGCCTAGGTGACACATCTGCAATGCAACCTCTACACAAAAGACCCAAGCATCATAGAACAAGGCCCCAAGAAGGCATTAACTACCTCTTAACTCTCATTAAGGAAGCTCCTCCATGCAACAGGAGACCAGGAACCCAAAAGAGCCTGAATGGCCAAACCGTGAAGATTAGGAGTCTACAGAGTGTGGTTCCATGGACAGACTGCCTATATTCAGGGTCACCTACCCAGGGCTCAGGGAACATTGCAGAAGAGGGGGCAGAAAGATTGTAAGAGGCAGAGAGGTGATGTAAGACCAAAGGGAAATGAATCCTACAAGGTCCTGGGACCCTATTCATAAGAACCTACAGCATTGGTGTCAGCATGCACAAGACCCATGCGAGCTCAGTTGGACAAAAACTCAACACAGAACTGCAGAAATGGGTAGCAGAGCCAACCTTCGCTGAGGAAATATTGGCAGCAGAGGTGGTCAGGTGAGGAAGACCTGACCTTCTTTAGAAAAAGACTCTGAGCAGGCTAACTAGAGCTCAGGGGACAAGCTAGCAGAGTGTGCTGGGAGAGTGATTTCTTATTTATTTATTTATTTATTTATTTATTTATTTATTTATTGGTCTTTTTGAGACAGGGTCTCCCTGTAGCTCTGGATGTCCTGGAACTCACTCTATAGTCCAGGCTGGCCTCGAACTCACAGAGATCCATGCGCCTCTACCTCCCAAATACTAGAATTAAAGGCATGCACCACCACGCCCGGCATTTATTTATTTCTGTATGTGTATCAATGTACTGTGTGCATGCAAGTTTGTGCACTCGTGTCGTGCAATGCCACAGAGGTCAGAAGAGAGTGTCAGATTCCCCTGGAACTGGAATTCTCCTGGAATTGGAGTTCCAGACGGTTCTAGGCCGCCATGTGGGTGCTGGGGATCGAATCCGTGTCCTCTGTAAGAGCGGTCTGCGCTCTCCTAACCGCTGGGCCATCTCTCCAGCCCTGGGAGAGTGATTTTTATCAGGAATGACAGGTGTGGACTCTGTCGGGGGCAATGGGTGGCAAAGGAGGGTTCCAAGAAAGAAGCGGGTATAATGGTGATTAAGACTGAAAAATATAAATGAAACACGTAAAAATCAATAAAAAAGAAAAAAAAGTCAATATCATTAGCAAATTATGAAGTATTTTTAAATATCTATAAAACGAAAATTAAAAACTACAGAATGCTGTGACCACATAAAATATTACAGCAGCCACTTTGGAAAACAGTTTGATAGTTTCTAAAAATAAAAATAAAAAATAAAAACCTATGCATACACTTTATAACCTATCAGTCATCTTCCTGGTCACTTAGCACACAGAAATGTAAACTTTATGTCCACACAAAAATTAACAGACTTCATGCTAGTTTTTTGTAGTAGATAAAAACAGATATTGAAGTAGCTCACAAAACACCCATAAGAGGTGACCAGACAAAGTATGTGCATCCAAACCAGGAGCAACAATACTTAGAACAAAAAAACCAACCAACTTGCATGATCACAAGGAAAGTGGGCTGAGTGGGGGAGCCATTTCAAACGGTCACGTAGAGTGTATTTATGTAATACTCTTGAAATGATAACTGTGTTTTCTGCACTGACTTACAGTCTGTTTTACAGGTCTGTGTCTCTCCATCAGAAGTGATCTCTGGATGGAATGTCATCTTCTAACAACCTGAGAGTTCTCAGTCTTGGGCATGGTAGGGGAGGAGGTGGGTTTGAAGAAGGGGTGCCCATGAAACTTCCATGATGATAGTGAAAATTCTTCATCTTAATTATAGCATAATTTACCAAATGCATGAATATGATAAAATGACAGACGCCCACGCACACTCTGTTTTAAGTGAATTCTAATGGCAGGAATCCTGTCCACTAATTACAAACTTGTGAAATCATGTTATTCCTTTATTATACTCTAGAATTTAGATAGCTTCAATCACACATAATTCTGCAGCATTTGATTTCATGAATTGGGATCTATGTCCCTCTGTTATACAGTATATTCAAGTTCACAACAATGCCATCTCTGAAACTACGATGTTTTTATTACAACACATAGTAAGAGTTAAAGGTTCATGAATAAGTACATTTTATTTTATTATTATTATTATTATTATTATTATTTTGTCTTTTTGAGACAGAGTCTCCCTGTAGCTCCGACTATCCTGGAACTCACTATGTACACCAGGCTGGCCTTGAACTGACAAAGATCCGCCTGCCTCTGCCTCCCGAGTGCTAGGATTAAAGGCGTGTGCCACCACGCCCGGTTTAGTATATCTTAATAAATAAAAGAATGCATAAGTGAGTAATTTCAGATAACAGTTATAGGAGTTTTCATATCTATGCAGGAAGTGATTCATTTCAATGACTGAAAATGCTTGCCTTTTAGTAGCAGGTACATTTCACAGAGAGTATAGTCACTCCTCCTAGCCTGTTTTGTTTTGTTGTTTTGTTTTGTTTTGTTTTGTTTTGTTTTGTTTTGTTTTGTTTCAAACAGAACAATTCCAACACTGGCCAGCAGGGGATGAACAAAGCCTTAGTTTAGAGTTGGAGTCAGCTTCGGGGAGACTGGAGCAGCTTTATCTGATGCCCACATTCATGTGGCTGCCAATGTTTCTGAGGCACAGATGGTTTTCACTGTTCTTGTATCTGGTATTTGATATTAATAACAAATTTGCACATTTTTCGTCTACACCCAAGACTTACCATCTACCCTGTCTGCACAGCCTTCCACTCCTCAACTTTAATCATGGTTTATAAATGGTGGTTTAAAAAATAAAATGATCATCCTAATTTTAAGTAAATAGCATTTCAGTAGCACTAACAGTATTCACATTGAGTGTAACATATACTTAAAACTTCCATGTATAGAACATTAAACAACTTCTTGTTCCCCTCCCCCAACTCCAGGCACTTTCTGTTTGTACGAATTTGGCTTGCGTAGACATCTCCTGAGTGGAACAATGCAGTGCTTGTCTTTTCAGTCACCCTCATGTCCCTGAGGTCCATCCAGGTTGCAGCCCGTGGTTGAATGACACCAGGTTGTTTGCATCTGCTCGTTTTGTTTATCCATTCATCCATCAGTGAGCACCTGTGTTCTTTCCTCCTTTGGGCGGTGGTCAATAGTGTTGCTATTCACATGGGTTTGTACCAGCATGACCTTTTAAATACAGAATCAATCTGCATGTACAAATGGTTTGTGCCTTGATTTTTAACTCAGCCTTGTCATTAAATTGGAAACAACTAGACTGAAAGAAGCAAAAGCAAATGTGCTCTTTGCTGAAAGTTTGTGTCTATTTTGACTGTTTCTCAAAGTGTAGACCATAAGCCTCATAATTAGCTAGCATCTTCCTAAAACAAAGATCTATGCAAACAAACCTGGAAGTGATGAACAGGATCCTACCTGGCAATGGTGCTTGCTGAGGTTTAAAAGCATGAATGCTGCTGGGCATGGTGGCGCACACCTTTAATCCTAGCACTCAGGAGGCAGAGGCAGGCGGATCTTTGTGAGTTCAAGGCCAGCCTGGTCTACAGAGTGAGTTCCAGGACAGCTGGGGCTACAGGGAGACCCTGTCTCGAAAAAAACAAACAGGGGCTGGAGAGATAGCCTAGCGGTTAAGAGCACTGACTGCTCTTGCAGAGGACCCGGGTTCAATCCCCAGCACCCACATGGCGGAGAAGAACCGTCTGTAACTCCAATTCCAGGAAAACTCCAGTTCCAGGGGAATCCGATGCCCTCTTCTGACCTCCGCGGCATTGTATGACACGGGTGCACAAACCTACATGCAGACAGTACATTCATACACATACAAAAAATAAATAAAATAAAATAAAAAAAGCATGAATGCTCTGGAACTATGGCCCTAAGCTAAGTTTCTCTGAAGAGACTTTAACTAGTTTCATCCACACAATCCAGGGCATAGTTGGCAGCTTGTTTCAGAAGGAACACAGTGGGAGAGTGACTTCTAGTGCTGTAACTGGACGAAGAGAATCAAAACTTCTGAATGTAGGAAAAAATCCAAATAAAAAAAGTGGAGCCAGATATGGCTCCTGTATGTGTCTGTCAGGATCTTGACTTTTCTTACCAGTATTTGCAAATAAAAAGAGAAGAAAAATGGCAGGTAAATGGGTGGAGTTCAAAGCCATTATGCTGAGTGAAGTAACGCAGTCCCAGAAAGACAAATGGAGAATGGTTTCCCTCATTTGTGGATGCTAACACCAAATCCCCCTGACGAAAGGCAAGCTGAATGACAATATTGTTATATTTCTGTTTATCTGAAAGCAACTATGTTGTTATAATGTGAATCTCTCAATGGGCTCTAGAATCCACCCACCAATTATTCTCAGACTCTGTAATTACTGTATATGGGTGAAGAGTATGTATCCATATTTTAGAGTAATATAAAATTAATGGAGGAAAATGTGAATTCCTAAGCATAAAAAAAAAGACTGAGAGAAAGATGCAGGACAGTTATAACAGAATGCATGATCTGGGGTGGTGTGGGGTGGGGAGAAGGGAAAGGGGAATATGCCTGAACTGAATTGAAAAATGATGTATGAAATAAAGAAAAAGATAAAATAAATCAAATAAAAAGCTGGGTATGGCCATGTACACTCCTGTAACCCCAGCGTTATGGGGGCAGAAACAGGAGAATTGCCAGGACTTGCTGGCTGCCAGCCCAGCTCCAGGTCCAGTGAGAGACCCTGTCTCGAAAGAATAAGGAAGACACCTGACTGCTCTAGCCTCCAGGTACACATACCCTCCCACCCCCACTTTTACATTTAACACACACACACACACACACACACACACACATACACACACACACTAAATTAAATAAAAAGTAAATTAAGAATATTTATTCTGGTTTGGACACAGGTACTGATGAAGAACTTAATGAATGAACTTGAACATGATCAGCATGTTTTTTTTTAAACAGACACTATGATATCCTATATGAGCTTCGCCATAACCAAGGTTCAAATCCCTTAACAAAGTTAGGATTAATATTTTCATATTACAGAATTTTTGAGAAAATATGAAAGTCATTTACCACAATAGTCTAGAACAAAATAATCACCCAGCAATGGGCAGAATATGTGTTTTCATCACCATCATCTGACTCATTTTCAAGGATGTCTTTGGTATCACATTAATGGTTCATTGGGCATAGGAAAATTTAAGTTTCATGTTCACTATCAATCTTTCATGGGACACATGATAGATAAAGATGACTTTCCAGACTTCTAGCACTTTTTAGTTCAATGCCAATCTGGGCCATGGTATGTTCCATTACTCTGCATTTCTAGGATAGGGAAATAATGGCAAAAATCTCTCTCCTTTCTGGTAAGACACCTGGATGCTGCCTGAACTCCATGTGTGTGGTATCACTCCACTGTACATAGAAGTGGATGTTTGAACCCCGTCCACTGGGTTACAGGGAAAAGGGAAGATGCAAGACAGCTGCCAGAAGCTGTCCTAAACCACGGGGCCAAAGGTTGACAACCTTTCCACTGCCCATTTGTCAAACCTAGCAACTACACCAGGCAACCCTAACAGCACTCCTGGATCCTCCAGACTGCCGCCTGCTTGGTGCTCTACTAATTCCTGCCTGGGCACTCACCACACATCACAGCTGGTGACCTGATAGGTCTCCTTCCAGCCCCACACCAGCTTCCCAAGTTGGTGGTCTGCTTGACTGCCATCCAACTCACTGGTCACTACTACACAAGTCTCATGGGCTAAGATCACATGTGCAAATAACGGCTGGTTGTCCCTCTCAGATGATATGAAGGACTCATTTTTTTATTCACAGCATTCTGGTTTTATACCCAGAGTGACATCATATCTCAGGGCCAGGTTTCAGACCCCCTGCCTGATGTTCCATAACATCACAAGTACTTGTCTATGCCTTTGATCCCAAAGTGTCACAGGCTTGCTAATATGCAGATGCAAATCCTGCTTTAGGCCAGGTTTCAGTGTAAACAGACAAGCAGGTAATTTAGCACAAAAGCTGCCTTTTTCCCTACACTTGTGTTCCACCTGCCCCTGTCTGATGGCTGCCACCTGTTCACTTATTTCCTCTCAGAAGGTCCGACCTGGAGTGAGTGAATGTGATCACTGACTGAGACAGAGACACTTGGACACATGTCCACCTTTGCCAATTAGGGTATCTGCCAGCAGCATGCTGCTGGAGGACACTATGGCTCTGTAGAGTACTTCTGCTTGAGATGACAAGGTCCTTTAAATGCCTTCCTTCCTCTTCGGCTCACAAGGCAGCAAGACTTTTCAGAGGATGGAGCACTGAAACAGTGTGTATGCCCTTGAAAGGCATTAATATATCCCTAATGGTGTAATAGTGGCTGTTTGTGGGGTAACTAACAACTGCCTAATTGGACTTAAGGAGGAAATTCACACATGGTGCTGTAAACCTAGACAAATAACCATCACTAGAAACCATAGAGGCAAGCTGGATAAACCATAGAGGAGAACACTACTGCCAATTCCCTAAACCAATACAATTTCTAACTGTATTCTGAAAACATATGCTTATACCCACAGATAAGTGTAGCCCTGATACCTTTTCGAAGAAACTTCTTTTTGTAACATACAGAGACAATTACAATCCTCATCTGGTGAAAATACAGAGAATAATTGACCATGGGGTGCCCAGCCATACATCTAACCACCCCTACTCCTAACTCTCAGGAGACATCACGGAAGAGTGGGCAGAACAATTATAAGAGCCAGAGCACCCAGATGCCTACTGCTAGACAGTCACTTCTAGACATAACAGGGAAGCTGCACCCATGAAATCTCAGCAATATGGTTGCCTAAATAAGGCCATCATAAAGACGGCACTAGTGAACATGCCAGTGTTGATGGAGGAAGTTTCACAAGGTAACACCTTTAGATGACAGGCTACAGGCAATTAATGGCTGCCAATTTTCTCAAAAGGTAAGCTCTGTAACAGGTTAATCAATTCCCACTGGTCAGCCCCAAACACATATCCATACTAGCACCTCTAAATGGCCTCTGTAGGTTGTTCATATATGCAGGTACATATATGTGTGTGTGTGTGTACAGCTAACAATAATAATTAAAGAAGTCAGCATATTGAGAGGGAGCAGGGGAAAACAGGAGTTGGAGGGAGAGCAACAGGTCTGAATGGTGTAAGTACAGTGTTGTGTATAAAATTCTAAAAAACTAAAATAAATAACAATATATCATTAAAAATATCATGGCACAGGTCTGTATAATTGTCCTCTAACTAGCCCTTGGTGACTTTGCTCTCTTAAATAGATGTTTTTAGTAGGATTGTTCCAGTGTGGTTTTTTTGTGGGAAAAACTGAGCAAGTTTTTATGGAGTCGCAAATGTATGCCAGGAACTGTTAGAGCACGGAATAGATACAAAGTTCATTTCTGATTTTAATAACAAATGGCTTTGGGAATATGAGAAAATTTATGAAAAGTTATCAGTATGAACATGTATGCTAAAATATGAATGAAAATTACAAACACAGGAGGAAATATCCTACACCATTGAATTTTAGTCATTAGAAACAGTGTACTCCTAGAGCCAAAAATTGATCAGTTCTAGTTCTGAGGAGGGAACCCACAAGATCCAGTCTGAACAAATGAGGCAGAGATCCGTGGGCTGAAAAATGCTTAGCATGCAGCTTCTTGGGACCTCTGTTGTTTTATGAAGATTGTGCTGTCGTCATTCTCCTTAGGAAAAGATCACGCCAGGTTCCTGAAGCTCCAAGGAGAAGCTCACAATCCTTTTATGCTTATAACCACAGCACACTTGTGGTTTAAATGTGAAATATTTCCCATAAGCTCATGGGTTTGAACACTGGATCCCCAGCTGATGGCACTGTTAGGTAAGGCTATGGAACCTTTAAGAGGTAGAGCCTTGCAGGAGGAAGTCTGCCACTGGGGGTGGGCCTTGGGGTTTTATAGCCCAGCCCTACTTCCTGTTCCCTCTCTGCTTCCTGACACAGATGCAGTGTGACCCACAGGCCCCTCCGTGGTCCTGCTGCCAAGCCTTTCTTGCCATGATGGACTATGTCCTCTTGGAGCTGTACTCCAAAATAAACTCTCTCTCTCCCTTATTTGCTTTGGTCTGGCATTGTGTTTCAGCAATGTGCAAATCAATTAAGACAAGCCTCAAATTATTTTATTTCTTTTGATAGTTGCAAAGACTGCTCTTAGCAAGTATGTGTTTGTGTTTATTGTCCAGGGTCTGGGTACAACTTCTTAGTATGCAGCGCCATCTACCAACCCTATGCACAGGCTATGAGACAACACTAAATTGCATTGTACATCTGCAACCACATGACAAACACTGGCCTCAGGGGTGTGTGTTGTCTGCCTTTAACATCTAGGAGGATCCGATGGCCCTTGCACTAAAGGTAAATGTTGAGTGATCTCGGGGGGGGGGCAGGAATCCCACCTGTCCTGCTCTCCTCCCCAACTTATCTTTATTGCCTCATACCCTAACATTCAGTAAGCATAGCTTCAGAATCCTCTACCTGTTCTCTGCTCTTCTTAACTCTAACCTGGCTCCTGGGGTAAAGTAGGCTAGGGTAGTGCAGTGGAGATCTCTTAGAAACAAGAGCATGAAGCTCCATACATTTATCACTTTGTTTCTAGTTCTACTTTAACATACAGGAGCAGCTCTTCAAAACGGTGACACTGTGTCCAGGTACAAAACATCTGGAAGATGTAAATGTGCTAAAGAAAAGCTCTGCAAATTTAAGCAAAGAAACCCACACATTGGACCAGGAAATTTGCAGCGTAATCTAAAACATTTTCAGGTTTTGTTAGTCTCTGAAACCTTTATTCTACACGCAGTATAATATTACGTGAGCATAGTCATAGATGACTTTTAGACAGCATCTTCTGATATAGCCCAGGAAGGCCTTGACCTTGTGATCCTCCTTCTCAGCATAAGCAGTGATGGAATTAGAGGGCTGTGCCTCTAGACCCATAAACATTTTTTTGAGACAGGGTCATTATGCAGCCCTGGCTGTCCTTGAACTATGTAGACCAGGCTGGCCTCAAATCCAAAGAGGTTCACCTGCTTCTGTCTCTCCTGAGTGTTGGGATTAAAGGTGCATACCAACACACCTAGCTCTCCATAGACATTTTTGATAGTGAAAAATATCTGGACAATAGGGGGTAAAAATTATTGAAATGTCACTAAAATTCTATTTCTGGTATAGTTATTAAACTGTTTTGTATCTTTACTATGTGAAAGTTGAAGGAGGCTCTTTTTTTTTTTTTTTTTTTCTTTTTGAGACAGGGTCTCCCTGCAGCCCCAGCTGTCCTGGAACTCACTATGTAGACCAGGCTGGCCTTTAAATCACAGAGATCAGCCTCTGCCTCCCAAGCGGTGGGATTAAAGGTATGTGCCACCATGCCTGGCTGAGGCTCTGATTTTTAATCCTGAATTTTTATATATATAGGAATTAAAATTTTAAGTCAAAGCATTTTGTGAAATCTTGAAATTTGGGGTTGGAAAGATGACTCAGCAGTTAAGAACACTGGCTGTTCTTGCAGAGGACCCTGATTTTCGGCACCCACATGGTGGCCAACAATCATTCATGACTCCAGAATTTTAAAAAATATATATTTTATGCCAAGTGTGGTGGCACACACCTTTAGTCCCAGCACTCAGGAGACAGAGGCAGGCAGACTTCTGTAAGTTCAAGGCCAACCTGCTCTACATAGTGAGTTCCAGGCCAGCTGGGGCTAAGGGAGACTCTATCTCAAAAAACCAATATATATGTGTATCTTTTATTTATTATTTTTATTGTATGCGTATGAGTGTATTACCTGCATGTAAGTGCATGTCATACCATACCCTTGAAGGTCAGAAGAGGGTGATCAGATCCCCTGGAATTGGAGTTATGGATGATTGTTAGTCACCATGTGTGTGTTGGGAATCAAACCCAGGTCCTTTGCAAGAGCAGTCAGTGCTCTTAACCACTGAGTCATCTCTCCAGTCCCATAAATAAAATATTTTTTAAAAATCTTGAAATTTTCCTCTGAATTGGTAACTTATATTAAATCACCCAGTTAAATTTGAAACCCCATGGGGGTATGAAGATCTCATGCTTTGTTTTATTTTATTTGTGTGTATGAGTGTTTTGCCTGCATGTATATATGTGTACCATGTAGGTGCAGTGCCACCAGAGGCCAAAAGGGGGCATCAGAACCCCTAGAAGGGGTTCCAGTGGCTGTGAGCTGCCATGTGGGTGCTGAGAACCACACCCAGGTCCTCTGAAGAGCAGTAAATACTCTTAACCACTGAGCCACCTCTGCAGCCTCTTAGTCATTTTCAAACTGATGAAATAATAAAAGTGTCTCACAAAACAGGAAGAACAAAGGAATACTACATAAAAGCAACCAAAGAGAAGCTTTGTTTTATGCTGCTTTTTGGCATCCAGGCTGACTCTTCCATGTGTAGCAAATTAATATATATTTCATGCACTTCTAGTTTCTGGTAATAGATAAAATTTCCGCTAAACATCTTTACTTTTCTTCAGTCATTATCTATTATGGAAAGGATAGATACAATGATTTCACAATGAAGGAGTCTGTTGATGTTACAAGTTGGAGGCCTTTGCTCCAGTTTACACCAGTCCAGCTACAAGAAGGATAGTTGCCTATACTTGCTCACAACAAGGATATAGGTTACAGATCAGCACTGTTTACTCTATAAACCTGAAATGAACTTTGCTTTTTTTTCTTCTCCTTCCAACAATATAATTTCTTCTCTTTTACTGTCAATAACACCTGAATCATATTCTGCAAGGAGCACCATGCCTCGCCCTTCACACACAGCCACATAGGAGAACAGCCAGCATTCAGTATATTTAACTTTTATCTGTAAATCCACATTTCTTACCTTAGTGACACCTATATTCTGTAGGAGAAACTATTCCCTCTTTGACTATATTTAGACTGACCAACAACATCCCTCAAATGTCCCTGATCATGGTAAATATTTTACTTGTGTTTGTGAAAGTACTCACCCCCATCCCTCACATTCCAGTTACAAACTTGCAAATGAAGTGTAATCAGCAAGATTGTTTCAAAGTTCAAATGCGCCAGTTCCTCTGGTAGATAAGCATGCTCCAGCAGCGCCGGTTGAACAGTTGTTAAGGCTAACAGAAAAAAGTTAACTGGGACAAAACTTCTCTGAAGGGGGAGGTCATCTGTTCAATGTCATCATATCTCCTAGAGAGCACCCTGCCCCCTCAGCCTGGACCTCTGCATGAATTCCTACTCTGTGGACTGTGAGCACTCATCTTCCTCCACTAAGGCCCTGTCCTCTTCTCAGGTTCTTGAAATTTTTTTAGATTATGCCTGCTTTTTTTCTCAGCCACAAATAAACTAGTGACCTATGACATTTTCTTTGAAATTTACTTATTTCATTTGTCTGGCTCAAGGCGTGGAAGTCAAATTCAGGATTTCCTAGCACTTGGGAGGCAGAGGCAGGCGGATCTTTGTGAGTTCAAGGCCAGCTTGGTCTACAGAGTGAGTCCAGGACAGCTGGGACTACAGGGAGACCCTGTCTTGAAAAGAACAAAAAAACAAACAACAACAACAACAACAAAAAAACAAATTCAGGATTAAGAAAGGATTTTATTTTGCACTTAAAAACAAATAGACTTTACCAGAAAAAGGATAAAGGCACCTCCATATGTAGACAACCTGCTATATCTATTCATTCTACAATAATTCAACCAACCGCAGATCAAAAAAGGGGTATTTGGAAAAAGCTGTATTTATACTAAACTCGCAGATACATTCTTGCCACTATTCTTGAAATGACAGCTTCATGGCTCTTTATGTAGTGATTACAATGCATTATATGAGTAATTTAAAGATGACTTAAAGTATATAGAAGGATATGTTTAAGATATGCAAATACCACATTTGATAGAAACTATTTGAACATCGAGAACTTTCGATACCAAAACATTCATGGCTGGGGAGTAGAAGGGCTAGGGAGAATTCCTCACCAATACAGAGGGATAACTGTATGGTCATGTGAATTTATCGGTCAAATTAAGACAGTGGAGATCAATTATACTTCTTTTTTTTGAGACAGGGTCTCCCCGTAGCCCCAGTGTCCTGGAACTCACTTTGTAGACCAGGCTGGCCTTGAATTCACAGAGATCCACCTGCCTCTGCCTCCTGAGTGCTGCGATTAAAAGCATGTGCCACCAGGCCAGGCCCAGTCATATATTTTAAACTGATGAAATAATAAAAGGAGAGATCTCTTTCACAAAAGAAAACATTAAAAAATGCTATATAAAAGCAACAGAAAAAAGTTAAGTAGGAGTAGAGATGATGGTTTTTCCTTTGAAGAAATCAGCATAGCAAGGGCCAATCTGAAATCACCTTTAAGAGCAGATTATTACAACAAAGCAGGGAAGACAAAGTTCTTAACAGTGTATGCTGGTAACAGTGACTCTCAGAAAATATAAATATTGGTAGATGAGAAGTCTCTCCTTTACCTTGCTCATCTGAAAGCTTCAATTCACGTTCAAGGTCCTATCCCACCAAGAAGTCCCCAGTGTCTCTTTTCTGCTCCCTGGCACTGTGGCTGTAGTAACATTCCCTGCTCCTCAGAGACCAACCACACTTCTGCTGCCTCCTCTTCCTCAAGACTTCCTCTTAGCAACTTTGGTGTCTAGCACAGAGAATAGGCACTTATTTATTCATTTAATTCAGCTCTGCTAGCATGCCTTAGGCTGAGTGGATCATGCATCTATGTGTCTTAAAGAATATGTAAAATCAGTGAGACACTTCTACAAAGGTAAAGCACATATTCTCCTATCAACTGCAGACAAAGCCTGATATTCTAGATAAATCAAACACAAAAGCTATGGGAAGAAGGCAGACCTAGGACCTTAGGACCCAAGAATAATGTTGGGCTGTGTTCCATATTTTCCTTTTAACTCATATATCTCAGAATTGGAGATGATGAAAACACAAATGAATAGAGACCAAGAAAAAAAAAAAAGATGCTAAGAGGCCGACTTCCTCCCAGCCACAGAGCCAGAATACAGAAAGCAACAAAAGACAGAGAGGAAATTTGTTCTGCTCCAAGGAAGTACACCAAAAAGAACTGGGGCCCACATCAGCACAGTCTTAATGAGGAAGCCAAACATCCACCTTTGACACATTTTAAAACAATGCCCATCTCCCCTGCCAAGGTCCAATCAGGAAAGGCTGAGTAAGTACTAAGAACTTCATCGCCCTCTGCTGGTCATGAAGCCTTCTCCATGGCACTAGCATTAGTGGAGACCACAGGGAAACAATAAACAACCTCATGCATATCCCAGAAAGGGAGTCAGTCAGCAGAGACCTAACCACCCCACTCACCTCCTCTCAGTTCAGCGTCAGTGAAGGACAGGTGAGACACTTAAGCTTCTGGCCACAGCTGGTAATAAGGAGGCAGTGCCCTCAATATCCCTGCTGGGATGTTGTCAGAGAAGGTATAAATAAGATGCAGAATCTTAAGACAGAATACCTAAAATACCCAGGTTTCAACTGAAAATCTACCAAGAAGCAGGAAAATCTTTTTGAGAAAACCTCCACAACCTATAGAGTAAACATTATAAAGACAGACATGTTCAAATTTCCTGATGAGGAGTTTATAGCAGCTATCATAGACATAGTTCAACAAGCAACTGCAAACAGATGTAAAACAAATGAAAAAGCAGGTCATTTATATAGGGTGATAAAAAATTCTGACTATATAGAAGATAAAAAGAAAAACCACATGGGAATTTCAAAAATGAATGAATAACTGATGTGTAAAAAAATCAATGGGTCATCTCAACAGCAAAATCGATTAGACAAAGGCAAAAAAAAAAAATTAGTGAACTTAAGATAAAACAAGCCAGGTGTGGCTGCACACACTTTTAGTCCCCACACTCAGGAAACTAAAGCAGGGAGATCTCTGTGAGGCCAGCCTGGTCTACATAGTGAGTTCCAGGCCAGCTAGGGCTATAAAGGGAGCTGGTCTCAGAAAACAAATGAACAAACAAAAAAATAGAACAACAGAAATTAATCTAAAGGGAAAATAGACTGAATAAATACGCAAAAGTTTTAGGAAACTTGGCTCAAACAAAAACAATGAGGAACTCTAAAGTTATCAAATACAATTCTGTGGCAAATTTTATTATCTAAATATCTTTGTGGAAGGCACAAAGGATGATTATTCTATGAAAGACATATGGAAATCTTTGGTGTAGTAATATTATACCTAAAATGGACCCAGATGACTTAAACGTTGACATTGGCTCTGAAGGTTCCCAGATTGCAACAAGAGCACTGTCATTGCAGAGAGGAAATCAAGTCGACTGTGCCATTTGTCAACCCACAGTGAAGACACTACGTGATGGGGACATGCTCCCGTCAGAGTTATGGAACTTTACAATGAATAGCTGAGCAGAGAACAGCCCTTCTCCTGTTGCTGAGGTCACTTGTGCACAGAGGAAAACACTCCTCTCAGATGAAAAATGCCACTTGACAAGTGCTGGCAAGTTCCCTGAAGTTTCACCCAGATAAGACCCCATGGAAACAGTCTATGGGAACCACTTCAAGAACTACCTCAACCTCTTCATTTCCAGTGAAAATGATAGGAATTTTTTTGTACAAATTTTATAACAGGTAGATGTTCAATTTGTGAGAGAGCCACTAAATCTTAAGAAATCCCAATCACGGTTTGTTTTAAAAGCACATGATTTATAATTTTCTTTTGGAGGAGGAAAACAGAAAATAGAACTAGGATCTCAAAATACTTTTTATTAAAACTGAAAGAAATTGAAACTCCAAGTTTAAAGGAATCCAGAACCATTCTAAATTTTGAATGTAATATGGTATCCCAATCTTATTAGTGTTTGCCAATGTCAATAAAATGATTCCAACATCTGGTCTCCAGACCATGTACGTAGCCACTTCTCTCTTAAGGGAGACTGAAGAGCACTTTGGGGTGTGATCCTTGTTCCCAGTGTGTGCGCAATGCATCTAATTCTTATGCAGTAAATCTGTGTGAGACGTGACAGGAACGCCCTTCTGCTCCTGTGCCGAGTCCTCACGCTTCCCTGAGACATCACACACAATTCCCAGTTTTAACTCTGCTTGACAGCCTCCAAACAATGCAATAGTGATGATAAAGGATTGTATAAAATGTAAGATTCTCTCAAAAAAGATTTATGGCATTTTTTAATAAAAAAAAATCAGTCTTCTTCACTAAAGGTTGGCAAATATGTTTTCAACTTTAAAATGTCTGAAACTGACTCTTCTCTGTTGTGATAGAAACTGAGTCCAGTGATGAGTTCGACATCTTTGACTCGTGCTCGGTGCAAGTTCAACAGCTCCTCAATCCATGGAGAATCGTGCTTCCCATGCTAGAGATATGGAGAATAAAAAAGAAAAGTCTCAGAAACTACTCAGTGTTCTTTCCCAGTAAGGTCTACCTCTTCCCAGTTTAACAGCTTATGGTATTTTGGGCTATGGATTGGTAGATGTCACCAGACTTGTGAGGCATAATCTGCAATTTTGAGTAGCTTCTTTTCTAATACATACATGCATGTTTGCTTAATTACATGTATCAAATTTGAGGGAAAGAAAGAAAACAAGAGACAGATGGTTACATATTGCATAAGTGCCAGAGACATCATTCCTGGACATTTTTTTTTTTAAATACTGGAAAACTATGGTAGCTGGAGATATGGCTCAGCAGTTAAGAGCACTGGCTGTTCTTGCAGAGGACACAGGTTCGATTTCTAGCACCCACAGGAGGGCTAACAAGAGTCCTTAACTCCAGTTTCAGGGGAATTTGATGCCTTCTGCTGCCCTCCGTGGACACCACACAACACAGATGCATCTATCTACATGCAGGCAATACACTCACACACATAAAAATAGTAAATAAAATATTTTTCAAGTGTGGTACAATGCAGTTTCATCTTTGGTAAGAGTAAAGACTTAGATAACATGAAATGAGAAAAGCATCAAAGGTAGATTTTATAGGAAACACAAGTGGCGATGGTGGCTGTCTCAGGTAACAGATGGAAGTCATAGATCCATGTTAGTCTAAGCATTTCTGAAACAGTCATGATAAAGATCAAAGCCATCCATCAAGGAAAAACCATGGGGCCAATGAAATGCCAAGCTTGATGCCCTGAGTTCAATCCCTTGGAGTCCCTGGTAGAAGGAGAACCACGTCCTGTGGTCCTGTCTGACCTCCACACACATGTGTACTGTGGCATGCACTTGTTCCATGGTATGCGCCCCCCCAGACACAGTATAAATGAATAAATAAATGTAATTTAAGAATCTAAAAAGTTAGGCCCAAACATTCTTGGGACATTAGTAGCTGAAAATGATGAACGGACTTTTCACATACAAAACAAACCAACAACGACCTCCCGTGGTTTCCCATTAGCCTTTGGTTCTTACTATCTGATGTTCAGTTCCCACTCTGTCACAGTCCTT
Organism: Rhizomys pruinosus; assembly: GCA_009823505.1. Taxonomy (NCBI): domain Eukaryota; kingdom Metazoa; phylum Chordata; class Mammalia; order Rodentia; family Spalacidae; genus Rhizomys; species Rhizomys pruinosus. The sequence goes on from VZQC01005840.1 coordinate 6,783,116, forward strand.
ATCTGGCTCTAAGGAGAGCAACTCTGAACTCTTTGAGCAAAAGATAGTTGTCATTTATTGTACATTCACAGAAATAAATTAAAAGCACATGTATGGTATCTGTTTCCCTGGGTTAATCCAACTATTTTTTAGTCACTACTTCAGAAATGAAAGAGGGAAGCAGTAAGTATGACATGTTTCAAAAGAACCCTCTCTCTGATTCCTGCCTGGTATTTAGCACCTTCTAAGTAGAATGTCATTTAAAATCCTGATGAAATGTTTTCATCAACAAACCAGTTATTTTAACTTTTGGAATGATGGAGCTGCTGAAGATGAACTCATTGGCTAACTCACATAAATCAACACCATCTTGATGGATGAAATATAAGAATTAACATGGGCCGTCTTCATTTTGGGGGAAGTGGGTACACAATGGAAACATGAAATCTAAAGAAACAGAGTCCTTTTTGGCATGTGTGGACAAAGCCACATGCTAAGAGTGATGAGGCAGAAGAGAGGAATGGTCTGAGTTTCTCGTGGTTCCACGGCCCAAAGGACCATCCCAAGGCTGTATACCACTGAATTTCCTCTTACAGGAGGGACTCCTTACCTGCTTAAATCGCTGTAATGAAGCTTCAGTTATTAGCTGCAGACTAATGTTTACATTTAATGTTTTATACATTATTTTATTGCATTATTTAATGTTTTATACATTATCTTATTACATTATTCCTATAGGCTTCAAAGAACACAGGATAACTGATAAATTTAATACCAATTTAATCCCTCAAGGAAAATAACTGATAAGGAAGGGAACGCTTGGTACGCGGCCAACAGCAACCACAGTACTACCATTTGGCAGAGTCAAATGCCTGGTAGGCATCCGGCTAGTTAAACATAAAGTCCTGCTATTCTGTACTTAACTCTTAAGAATAAGGAAAAATTAACTAAATGAGCTCTCTTCTATGATGAATGGGCAAGTAATGCTGAAAATTTATCATAGAAATAGTTAAAGAGGGACATATTTCACTTCATTTTCATTCTAAATACTGATATTTAGAAAGGGTGCTAAATCAGGAATTCCAAAGGATCACTGTATTCTATCTCTCGGCTCCCATAAGAAATCACTGCTTTCCCCCACCCCGCCCCCACTTTGATCCCAGATACAAGAGTGGTGAAGGAAGGCACAAGTGCAAGTCTTTCCCTCTGGCCTGAGCCTGAGTCTCGAGACCCTTCTCCCCCACACATTTCCAGGAATCCATCACTTTACATAGGGATAGGTGTGAAAGCCAAATAATTTTGGTCAACTCAGGTATAAGCTTACTTTGTGTGACTTCAGTGAAAAAAAGAAAAGACACCCAAGGGAATGGTGTGAGCTATGACTCAGTGCTAGGGCATAAGCTTAGTATATGCAAGGCCCTGAGTTCAACCTCCAACCCCCCCAAATCCAAAGCAAAATGATAAATAAAACAACAACAGGGAAGACCTTAGGAAATGTGGAAAATACTCTGAAAGAAAAACATTTTTGACTCACTCGATGGAAACAAAACCCTTAAATACTTACAAATTGCCAAAACATGATTGTCTTAATGTTAGAATCTGCAATTTAGATTTCTAAAACTTTAAGCAAATAAAATTATAGAAACGATTGCTCCAAACAAACCCTGGACTGATAATACAATAATGAAAGAAGATTTTTGTAATAAAAGTTTATGTAGGAACTTACTTGAAATGTTGTCTAACTACAGCTTTAACACTAATTTATAATAATGCTGGCGGTTTGGGAATTAGAAGTCCAATTCTGAAATCTGAGAAAATTCATAACCTAAGGCAATCTAGAATTTAGCAACTAAGCCATATGAAGTTTGATTCTAATCCAATTTTAATGTCTTTAACAGACAAGGTGGTTGTCTACAAAGATGTGTCTTCTAATTTTTATTTATTTATTTATTTTTTATGTGTATGAATGTATTGTCTGCATGCAGGTCTGCGCACCCGTGTCGTGCGATGCCGCGGAGGTCAGAAGACGGTCTCGGATTCCCCTGGAACTGGAGTTCTCCTGGAACCGGAGTCACAGACGGTTCTTAGCCGCCATGTGGGTGCTGGGGATCGAACCCGGGTCCTCTGCAAGAGCGGTCGTCGCTCTTAACCGCTAGGCCATCCCTCCAGCCCCAGATGTGTCTTCTTAAAAGATCAAATTTAAGGATTATCAAGATAACTGAGTGGCACCAAACTTGACAACGTGGGCTCAACCCCTGAGTCTCCATGGTGGAAAGAGAGAACCAACTCCCTCAAGTTGTCCCCTGATCTCTACACATGGACTGTGGCACATGCATATATACACAAAATAAATAATGTAACAAAGATGGAGGTCAAATTTAACACAACTGTCTAATTTCCGAGAATATGTATACCTAGAAGTTATAGTCTCTTACACAAGGGTACAGTGTAAGACACATATACTTTGTGTGCATGCACTTACGTGTTGAGTGTATGAGGGAGAGCAAGGGAGGCTACTTACCGGACAGCTCTCACTGTTATCAGGCCTGTGAGGCAAGATGAAAGCTAAGGAGTCTAAGCCTGTGCACTCCAAGGGATTCTGGGATGGGTCTTTGCAACTGGTGAGCACGATGAAGAAGTGAGTTGGAACCTGAATTTCTTGATTCTGAATGATTCTAGTATTTCTGTGAAACACAGAAACAATAAACACCTTCAGAAAGAAACAATGATCTTCATTTCAGAAAGCATTTCAGTAGGACCTGCTTTTGATATAACACACCTAAAATTGAAATTCAATTAAATAAACATGTTGTAAGAAGCTAAGTATCCATCATGTCTCAATAGTCTGACAGGTAGACACTAACAAAGATTCAAATAACTTATTTTCTATAGAAATTTGGTTTTCCTTTTTCAGTTCTACCTAAAGACAGTGGAATTGAGACAGTAAAGAAAATTATTTCTGAACATCTACAACCAAGATTCTAACTAGATCAGTATTGATGGTCCTTTGCATGCTATACAGTTATGAACAGTCAATAGAGAAGGAATTAAAGTTTCTCATCCCAGCTCCTTCAGATGGGGTATGTCATGAACTCTCCTTTCCTTTGACTGAATTTCCTATTTTTATCCCAAAATTTAATTTTGATTGAAAAACAATAATAACAAAAATGTCCTAACACATTTACCTCACCATAATCCTATTTCCTCCAGTTTTAAATCCTTATTTATTTGGCATCTTTCTAAATTTAAGGTACTATATCACTGTTGCTCAAATATGATCTGGAAAATACATTAAAAGCCAGGGAGGGCTCTGTAAGTGGGAAGCATATGAAGGGGTCTTCTCTACCTTCTTCTTTACCACAAGGCCCAGGGAGAAGCTATGAAAAATACTTATGCCTCAACACACATGGTAAAAAACAACAACAAAAAGCTATATACTTTACAGGCTGACACACTTCCAGGTATTCTGGCCTAGGAGAGTAGGAGAATATTCTGAGAGAGGCAAAATCTCAGTGGAGTCTTCAGTCTTTCCTTCTTGTAGTCACGAGAGTAAAAACATTTATAAAATGTTATGTTGTTGCTTTAATAAAGACCAGACAGGGGGGCTGGAGAGATAGCCTAGCGGTTAAGAGCACCGACGCTCTTGCAGAGGACCCGGGTTCGATCCCCAGCACCCACATGGCAGCTAAGAACCGTCTGTAACTCCAATTTCAGGAGAACTCCAGTTCCAGGGGAATCTGAGACCCTCTTCTGACCTCCGCGGCATTGCACGACACGGGTGCACAGACCTGCATGCAAACAATACATTCTACACAATAACATAAAATACAATAAATTAAGTAAAATTAAAAAAAAAAAAAAAAAAAAAGACCAGACAGGGTTGGAGATGCAGCTCTGTAATAGAAGTTTGCCTCACATGTGCAAAGCCCTGCAAGCTTGAGTCTTCCTCCACACTTTCTTCCCATATAAGAATCAAAAGGATCGAAAGCTTATAAAATATTCCCTCTCCTCAAATATTTTTATTGGTGAAAAAAATATTCTCTCTCCTCATTTTACAAAGCCAGCTCCATTGATGGTTTCCATAACATCTTGGGTCTTTCTCTTCCCTCCAATTAGAAGTGGCTCAATGTTGTGACATTAACTCAAAGCCATCAGACTTAAGACACTACAGTTATTTGTGCCTGATCGTTCCTTCACCAGGGCTTCAGTTACCACACCAGTGTCCCCATCTTCTGACAGGTAGTCTATAATGGGAACATCCTAACATTTAGCCAAAGATCTTAAATAGAGGACAACATTTAAACAGTACTCATAAACAACTCTGCTGATTTGGACTGAAGAAACACACTACTAATTGAAAACAAAATTTGACTGAAAACTGAATAAAACATCAAAATTCAGCAGATTACAAAAGTCTTCTGGTATGATCATAACTATCTTATGTATATGTGAATTGGAATAGATAGAAGAGGTTCTAGTGATGAGATAGTAATACCTTTTGACAGCTAATTTTAAGAGTAGTGAAATATACATTCTTACTTTTCCAGGATCTCTAAGGAATCATACTGTCCATCATAATCAAAGTCAAACACAGGGCCGCTGACAATGTTAATTCCATTCCTTTCTTTGGCGTACTTTTGCAGTAGAGTATTATGAAAGTATCTCCATACAACTAAAACAAAAGAGAAGAAGGTGCACTTTCAGAAGAATAACAAGCCATGCTGCTGTGTGGAACAAGCTAACAACACAAATGAAATTAGAATTTGTAATCATTAAAGAACAAGTCAAGTTTGTCTTCAGTATTACTGTGAAGTCCAAAATCCACTGTTCATTTTTAGCTTTTGAATAGAATAAAAGGTAAATGCTGCAATCAGCTCTGTTAAGGATTCTTAAATACAGGCATCACACACACTGTAGTAATGATTATGTATCATGAATAAGCATTACAGAGAGAGCTGGGGCACAGGCCCTCAGGCAGATGGGCTAGTCAGAGCAGAGAAACCTGGGAGGTGAGGTGTGCAGACTTTAACTGAAATTGGATAGAGGATACTGGCCGCGTGGGCTAAGTGAACAACCCCCCCCCCGAACTGGAACTCCAACCCCATATAGAGGTTCCAATAAGTCCTATAACCAACCCAGAAGAACTGGCTGGCAGCAAAGGACCTATAGTGCTCAGAAGGTGTCATTTGGACTGTTGCCCACCCAGTTCTCGTGAAACAGAAAGGGAGGAGTGAACTATACCTTCCAATATATAACCAAAATTGAAAACCTGAAACCTAAGCAAGTCAACACTCCATAAATAAGGAGACTACAAGGCAGGCACCTGAAGGAACCAAGGAAAGCAATCCTCCAACACAGTGAAGAGACACTAGAGATTCGCACCAGAATACAGGCAAAAAATAAAGGACATGCCGAAAGCACAACACAAAAACAATATGGGAAAAGCCCAAAATATGGGAAAAACCCCATACCAAACCCTACAGAGCCTGTGGAGGACCCCTTCAATGGGACCTCTGTAGAGACAGCCCAGGATACAGAATGTAAATTAACAATCACACATATATTCAAAGAAATCATAGAACTAAGAAGAGAGAATGAAAAACTCAAAATGGACCTAGAAGGAGATAATGAGAAACTCTGGAAGGAAGTGGAAACACTGAAAATGAAAACAGAAACGAATGAATGAAACAAGGAGCTACAAGAAAAGATTGAGAAGCTCCAAAAGGACGTAGAAATAATAAAGAAAACACAAGATGAAGTAAAAAAGGAAATCGGACACTCATCCAATCAACAGGAAAGAATGGGAAAAAGCCTCAGAAGCAGAATGGAGGAAGCAGAAAAAAGAATATCAGACCTAGAAGATAACACAGAACAACTAAAAAGCTCAAGAAAAGATTATGAAAAGTTTAAAAATACACAAGAATGGAATAACCAGGAAATGTGGGACATGATGAAAAGATCAAACTTCTGCATCATAGGGATAGAGGAAGGAGAAGAATCCTAAGAGAATGGTATTGATCAGATCTTCAACAGAATAATAGGTGAGAATTTCCCCAAACTAAAAAAAGACAAACCCATACAAATACAAGCAGCACATAGGACACCAAATAGACTGGACCAGAGAAGAAACTCCCCTCTCCATATCATAGTTAAAACATTAGATACCCAAAACAAAGGCAAAATTCTGAAAGCCACAAAAGAAAAACAACAAATTACATATAAGGGGAAACCTATGAAAATTACAGCTGACTTTTCAGTGCAAACTAGAAAGCAAGAAGAACGTGGACCAAAGCATTCCCAGTACTAAATGACTATCAATGCCAACCCAAGTTACTACACCCAGCAAAAATGTCAATTCTAGTTGAAGGAGAGAGAAAAATTTTCCATGATGTAAATAAGATGAAAGAATACATGTCCGGAAAACCAACCCTTCAGAGAATACTTGAAGCAATTCAAAGGACAAAGGAGGAAAGCAACTATCCCCAGACACCTTGAAACAGAAATTAAAAAAAGCAGAACTGCAGAAGTAGAAACCTAGACTAAAACCACAAATGGATAATAATGTGAAAGGAAGCAACATATCTCTCAATTATCACCTTAAATATTAATGAACTAAACTCTCCAATCAAAAGGCATAGACTAGGAGGATGGATTAGGAAACAGAATCCGTCTATATGCCGTCTACAAGAAACCCATCTCTCGTACAGCCACTATGGAAAGCAGTGTGGAGAACCCTTGGAAGACTTGGAATGAACTTGCCACCCGACCCAGCCATACCACTCCTGGGCATGTACCCTCAAGACTCACCCCACTGCAGAGATATGTGCATGGCCATGTTTATTTCAGCTCTCTTCACAATAGCAAGGAGCTGGAACCAACCCAAATGCCCCTCAACTGATGAGTGGATAGAGAAAATGTGGTACATCTACACAATGGAGTTCTATGCAGTAGTAAAGAAAGACAACATCATGAGCTTTGCAGGAAAATGGCTGGAGCTAGAGGACATCATGCTGAGTGAAGTAACACAGTCCCAGAAAAACAAACGACGAATGGTATTCCTCATCTGTGGATGCTAATGCCAATTACCTAGTTGTAAGTATTTCTTGTGTATGGCCCCTGAGCTTTTGTCCAAAGCAGTTGGGAGTGATGCATATTGGAAACAACAACAACAACAACAACAACAACAACAACAACAACGGAAAGGGCTGCATCGAAGAACTGACTGAAACGATGAATTTCTGCTCAAAACAGTCAACTTCCACATGGAGAATATTGAGAAAGACTGAGAAAGAGATGAAAGGCATGTTTGGCAGAATGCATGAGCTCTGGTGGGGTGGGGGAATGGGGGGGAACATGGGTCTAGAGTTGTTAAAAAAATAAAAATAAATTTATATAAAAAAAAAGAAACCCATCTCACCCTTAAGGATAAGCACCAACTTAAAATGAAAGGATGGAAAAAAATATTCCAAGCAAATGGTATCAAAAAGAAAGCAGGAGTTGCTATTTTACTATCAGACAAAATACACTTCAAAGTAGAAGCAATTAGAAGAGACAAAGAGGGCCATTACATCCTTATCAAAAGGAAAATTAACCATGAAGACGTCACAATCATGAATATATATATGCACCAATCTGGTGCACTGATCTTTATAAACACAACTCTACAGGCCCCTAAGGCACAGATTAACCCCAGTATACTCATAGTAAGGGACTTCAATGCCCCACTCAGTCCTTTGGACAGATCAACTGGGCAAAGAATAAACAGAGAGACATCTGAACTGAACAATACAATACAGCCAATAGACCTCACAGACGTCTTCCAAATATTCCACCCAAACACCAGAGAATATACATTCTACCTAGCACCCCACAGAACATTGTCCAAAATTGACCACAAAGACACAGAAAAAACCTTGACAAATACAAAAAAATTGAAATAATTTCATGTATTCTATCATACCATAGTTCAATAAAGCTCAATACCAACACCACGACAAGTCCTGCTACCTACAGGAACACATGAAGACTCAACAACACATTCCTGAATAATGAATGGGTCAAAGAGGAAATAAAGAAAGAGATAAAGGCATTCCTGAAACTAAACGACAATGACAGTACAACACAACAAAACCTATGGTACACTTTAAAAGCAGTCCTAAGAGGGAAGTTTATAGCCCTGGGTGCCCACATTAAAAAAATAGAAAGAGCACAAATAAATGAGCTAACACTGCAGCTAAAAACACTTGAAAGACAACAACAAATGAACCCTAAATGCAACAGACAGGAAGAAATAACAAAAATCAGAGCAGAAATCAATGAAATAGAAACAAAGAAAACAATACAAAAAAATCAAACCCACAATGAATCCAAAAGTTGGTTCTTTGAAAGAATAAACAAGATAGACAGACCTCTAGCCCAGTTAACCAAAAGAAAGAAAGAACAACTCCAAATCAATAGAATTTGTGATGAAAGGGGAAATATCACAACAGACAATGAAAAGATCCAGACAATCATACGGGAGTACTTCAAAAACTTATACTCTACCAAATTTGAAAACCTAAGAGAAATGGATGAATATTTGCAATCTAGGGAATCACCAAAGCTAAACAAAGAAGAGACTGACAGCTTAAATAGACCCATAATATATGAAGAAATTGAAAATGTAATAAGAGACCTCCCAACTAAGAAAAGCCTAGGCCCACATGGTTTCACAGCATAATTCTATAAAATATTTAAAGAGGACTTGCAACCATTATTACTCACACTGTTCAGAAAGATACAAGCAGAGGGAAATCTCCCAAATTCCTTCTATGAAGCCAGCATCACTCTAATACCAAAACCAGGCAAGGATGCAACCAAAAAAGAGAACTACAGACCCATATCTCATTAATGAACTCAGATGCAAAAATCCTCAACAAAATACTTGCAGACTGTATACAGACCCACATCAAAAAGATCATCCACCATGATCAAGTTGGATTCCTACCAGAAATGCAAGGATGGTTCAACGTACAAAAATCAGTAAATATTGTAAAACACATAAATGGACTGAAAGACAAAAACCACATAATCATCTCAATTGATGCAGAAAAATCCTTTGACAAAATCCAGCATCCCTTCATGATTAAAGTACTAGAGGGAATTGGACTGGAAGGATCATTCCTCAACATAATCAAAGCCATATACAAGAAACCCACAGCCAGCATCAACCTAAATGGAGAAAAGTTAGAAGGATTCCCCATAAAGGAGGAACCTGTCAAGGCTGCCCCTTGTCACCACTCCTCTTCAATATAGTGCTGGAAACACTGGCTAGGGCAATAAGGCAAGAAAAGGAAATCAAAGGAATACTGACTGGAAAAGAGGAAGTAAAACTATCCCTCTTTGCAGAAGATATAATAGTTTACCTAAGGGATGCTAAAAACTCTACCAGAAAACTCCTAGAAACAACTAGGAGTTTCAGTAAAGTGGCAGGTTACAAAATTAACCTAGAAAAATCAGTAGCCTTTCTTTACACCAACAATAAGCAACTGAAGAAGGAATACAAGGAGACCTTCCCAATCACAGTAGCCTCAAAAACAATAAAATACCTAGGAATAAACCTAAAGACACCAAAGATCTCTACAACAAAAATTATAAACTCCTAAAAAAGGAGATTGAAGAAAACATCGGAAGATGGAAAGACCTCCCATGCTCAATGATTGGAAAAATTAACATAATAAAAATGTCCATTCTACCCAAATTAATATATCAATTCAACGCAATTCCAATTAAAATCCCCAGGACATTCTTCACAGGCTTGGAAAAAAAAATTCTTAAATTCATATGGAACAACAAAAAACCCCGAATAGCCAAAGCAACCCTGAGTGAAAACAGCAATACAGGGGGAATTTCTATACCAGACATCAAACTATACTACAGGGCTATAGTCATAAAAACAACCTGGTACTGGCAGAAAAACAGACCTATAGACCAATGGAACAAAACTGAAGATCTAAACGTGAGCACATACAATTTCAGCCACCTTATATTTGACAAGGGGGCCAAAAAGACTCAATGGAGGAAAGACAAGATCTTTAGCAAATGGTGTTGGCAAAACTGGATCACCACTTGTAGAAAAATAAAATTAAACCCCTTCCTCTCACCCTGCACAAAAATCAACTCCAAACGGATCAAAGACCTCAATTTAAAACCCAAAACCCTGAGGGTGTTAGATGAAAAAGTTGGCAGCAACTTACAAGACATAGGTGTAGAAAGAGACTTTCTAAATCAGATAGATGGCAGCTGCACAGGAAATAAGGTCAACAATTGACAAGTGGGACCTTACTAAACTCAAAAGTTTTTGTACAGCAAAAGAAACAATAAGGGAAGTGAAGAGAAAACCAACAGAGTGGGAAGAAACCTTCACTGCTGATTCATCTGACAGAGCACTAACTTCCAGAATATATAAACTACTCAAAAAACAAAGGAGCAAAAAAACAAATGACTCACTCAAAAGATGGAGTAAAGAGCTGAGCAGAGAATTCACAAGCGAGGAAATGGAGATGGCTGAGAAACATCTTAAAAAGTGTTCAATGTCACTAATAATTAAGGAAATGCAAATTAAAACCACTTTAAGATATCATCTCACCCCAATAAGACTGACTAGGATCAAGAAAACAAATGATACCAAGTGCTGGAGAGGATGTGGGGAAAGGGGGAACACTCATCCACTGCTGGTGGGAATGCAAACTTGTACAACCACTATGGAAAGCAGTGTGGAGAACCCTTAAAAGACTCAAAATGAGCCTACCACTTGACCCAGCCATACCACTATATGTATACCATCTATATACCCATCAGACTCTTCCTACAGCAGAGATATGTACAGCCATGTTTGTTGCCACTCTCTTCACAATAGCAAAGAGCTGGAACCAACCCAGATGCCCCATAACTGATGAGTGGATGCAGAAAATGTGGTACATCTACACAATGGAGTACTATGCAGTGGTAAAGAAAGATGACATCATGAAATTTACAGGTAAATGGATGGAACTAGAAGATTTTATGCTAAGTGAAGTAACACAGTCCCAGAAAAACAAAAGATGAATGGTATCCCTCATCTGTGGATGCTAGTACCAAGAACCTAGGTGTAAGACAAAATGAGCAATGTTAATATTATATTCCTCATGATCTAAAGACAACTGTGCTCTTGTATTGGGAATCCCTACACAGGTTCTAGAGCTGACCTAACATTTATTTTCAGACCTCAGGTTTCTGGTATATGATGGAGGGTATGCGTGTATCTCTTAGAGTATTGTAGGCTGTTTAAAGTTAGAAAACTGAATAGAAACACTGAATATTGTAGAAATGCACTTTGCTTAGTAATACTTGAGTTGTTGCAATATTAGACTATCCATTTGGTTGTTACAGAAAATTCTTAACTGTAATTGATGGTTGTTGCCATAATAGTATATTGCCTGTATTTCTACCTCTAGTAATGGGCTTTATGTGCTAGATTTCAATATCCTTGAGCCTGGGCAAATGCACAAGTCCTTTTAAAAAGAAACATGGTTTATTTGCACAAAACTGATCAGATTTGAGAGATTGTTATGCCCTTGAAGTGGTTTTTGTGGGTGTGAAACAAATGGTGAGCATTTGAATTGTTCCCTTATTATTGTATTGAAATTAAGTCTTCTTAATCTATCAAATCATGTTCATACCCTGACTTTATGTACTTGTATCTATCAATAAAAATTGTGAAAAAAAAGCATTACAGAATTGCAAATGAGATTATTCAAAATTGCTACTGATGCCTGAGTTTTCCTTCTGAAGTAATCACGTCATAGACAAAAATTCAAATTAAAATATCCTTATAAATGCTATTTTTTATATTCTACATATACATTTATGTAGGAATGTTTACTTACTATTATAGGAGTCAAATACTGTAATAGTTAACAATTCTCTAAAATTCATTAACCTTAAAAAATAATTACCCCAGGCTGGGTATAGTGGTCCCTGCCTTTAATCCCAGCATTCAGGATGCAGAGACAGGATCTTAGTGAGTTCAAGGCCAACCTGGTCTACACAGTGAGTTCCAGGACAGCTGGGGCTACAAGGAGACCCTGTCTCAAAAAGACATATTATTAGTTATTATTACCCCAAACTAAAAACCAGTTAAATAAGGAAACATACTGAAAGTGAATATAAGTATTAGTTCATTATATTCACTAGGTAACTTTAGAAAGAATGTGGTATACTTTTTAGAAGACTGTTTAAAACATTTAAATAGAAGCTGGACTATATCATAATTCTATTTATAGAATTTTAGTCTTCAAGTACTTTCAAAGTTAAACAATCATTAAACAATAAATTTGATAATTGGGAATTTAATTAAGGCCACAAATTTTACTATATATAAAATATATCAACATATATTAAAATTATAGTTAAGTTTTTTTACCTTGAAAACTCTGATACATCGGTACTATATTAGAAGTAAGCAAAGCTTCAGAATTTATTTGACTTGAATTTTTACTTAGTGCTAGAAAGGGAGAAAAAAAAAAGCACAACTGTTTTCATATTCCACATAACATTTGAAATTACAAGTTCTTGTGGTGGTGAGAAGACTTCTCTTAAAAAGTAGCTGAATGTCTCCTAAACCTGTAAAATTTCCTATGTTCTAGGAGGAAGAAAATGTGGTACATTTAGCCGAGTCATTCAGAAAAATAAAATTTTAAACTCTCCTTTGTGACAATAAGTTTATCAAAGAAACAAAAATTTCAAAAAGGGCTCAAACTAAACGTTTCCAAACTTTACCTTATTTGCTTTATTTCAATTGACATGTACTATGTTTACAATCTTCTTAAACTTTTTCCCAGACGAAGTAAAAAAGTTCACTGGCTTCAGCAAAATACCTACTACCCAGGAAAAACAAGCCTGGAGTTGGTTTCAGCATGCTCCACAAGGCTTCTTTGTGTGAGCCTGAGGCTTGGACTTGCTCTCTTTTTATAAACCAATGAATGGCCAAGTTCTGTCTGGAGACTCTTACCCCAGTACTGGAGGGTAAGTGTTTGGGCACCTGGAGCCTTCTGCTTTTTTGCCTTTAAGGCTGGCCTTAAAAATTCTTCTCATTAATATACAGTTTGCCACTTCAGAAAAAAAATATAGATATTCCTTCAAAATGGCCATTCCTTAGCAGCTGTGCAGCAATGAACAAGCAAGCCGACTGCAGGCTCCACCTTAACCCAATTCACTGTAAACAAGGAAGGTCCATTCCTTCCTAGGAGCCCCATGCAGCCTCTCACTGCCACAGAATTTTCTCAAATTCCATTCCAAAGAAATGCAGAAAAACAAAGCCAAAAATGTTCTACCTCCTATGCTCCAACAAATACAAAAGTTGTAATTTTTCCCAATTATGTTTCAAATGAACAATTTTCACTAGGTTAAAAATAAGGCTGTGCATGGTGCTTTGTTCATAATGTATGAAATATTTTCACTAATTTTTTTAGTACTGTAGTTATTGTTACTATTATTTGACTTTGGTGCTGGTGATCCAAATTAGGGTTTCATATATGCTAGGGGAATGTTCTAGCAGCGAGTTCCCCACCAACCCCCGTGCCCCAAGCCCTGGATGAGAGATTTAAAAGCAAGAAAAAGAAAAATAAGCTAAGAAAGAGGGTAAGACAAAAGAAGGGGGTGGGTAAGAGGTTGAGGAAGATACTTACATGGTGGGGCAAGGAACCCATAGTTCAGTTTAACATTACTTTTATAAAAGGAACATTTATGGACAGGACTAAAAGAAATCCGAAGGTCCTGGTAGAAACAGTTGGAAAAGTCATCTGATGAGAACTTGTCCTGAATAAACAAAAGGCAAAAAACCATGAGACATCAGACACAGAACAGCCAGGAAATGACACTGTTAAAGCTGAACTGTGCTTTACAGATATGCAGACACATCCTCTCTAGTTCCCATCCTTCTATTGATGTATTCATGTGTTTCCTAAATGCATGAAGTATGACTCTTTAATAACACTGTTAATTCACATATGTGCAAGTACCTTCCTAGTCTGTTCTGAAGATTTTGCTTTAATTGCACAGTTTTAAACATTGCACGTGTTAAAATACTGTTTTTCAGAATTATCAGCCATATCCTAAAACATAGCCAGAAGTTGCTGAGAGGAGGAGAGCCACTGTGAGTTCACACAGCTTCAGTTAGTTAAGAAAACTGCAAACTCCAAGTCATTGACCACCACAAACTTAGGCATTAAGCAATAACAAATGGGAAAGGGTGCCCACCGAACATGGAGAATACTACATGACGTCAAGAAAAAAAAAAACTGACTGAAGGCAGACTTCAAAGATCAGAAACACAGCATCAAGAAACTGTCCATAAATATGTGAGCATAATATAGCTTTTAACATAGAAGATACACACACACACACACACACACACACACACACACACACACACAATCTCAATGAGTATTGACAGTAATTTTATTTGACCCAGCTGCCTCCCTTTCTATCCCTGAAGGATATTTTTATAGCTTGCCAGTCACCGGCAGCTCAAGACCAAGTCTGGTCTGTGTAGTTTAGAAGTCCAGTGCTCTGCAAGCCCTCCTTCCCTCTCCTCTATCCAAGTCCCTTTCCTTTTCCACCATAGGACAGGAGCTGCGGGGGGAGGGGATAGTAGTATTCTGGTCTATCTGTCCTTGCTCTTTGCAAGGACCTGCTGCTCTGGTGTTGGGGGGCACAGAGAGAGGAAGTGAACTTCTCCCCATCTGGACTGGGTCCTCAGGCAGTTGGAAGGCAGTAACATGAATGAGCTCTCAGTGTGTGCTTAGATTTGTTCACTTAAGGAAAATACTTGTGCTCACATAGCTGTGCATTTTGAAATGAGTGTGACTGACTTCCTATCTGACTTCCTAAGAATATACAACAAAATCATACAATATTAAAAATGGGGTGTGGAGCTTGAGAAATGGCTCGTGGTTAAGAGCACTGGCTGTTCTTGCAGAGGATGGAGTTCCATTCCCAGCACCCACATGGCAGATAACAACTGTCCATAACTCCAGTCCCAGGGGATCTAACACCCTTTTCTGACTTCCATGGCATTGTTTGACATGGGTGCACTTATACATATGCAGGTAATACACTCGTGCACATAAAATGAAAATAACAAATAAAATATAAACAATAATAAATGAAAATAGGACAATGAGGAGAATGAAGAAGAATCAGTGACTGAGAAGTTTCCTCTTTCTCAGTCTCAGAGTCACATAATCAAATAGTGCCACATCTAAAACTGGGCCCTAATTTTTCTTTCTGTTCAGTGCTCCCTCATCAAAAGCAGACACCAGATCAACAATAGGAAGGTATGCGTTCAAGTAGGTGCAAGAGCTGACAGATACTTGCATTTCTGAATACGTTGTAGGATGTCCACAGGGGCATAAGGAGGTCCTCACTGTACGCACTCACAAAATCTTGATGGTAAAGAAGACAGATCCTGTGTTTCTTGTGCAGAATTCTGGGCCTTCCATAGGGCATAGCACTCAAATCAATATTCAACACTTCAGTCATAAAGGGAAAATGAAAGTATGCTTTAAATATAGCTAATGTGAATTGTTTGATATTACACAATGGTACACTCATTTAACCCTTTCCTCTACTTAGGCATATGAAGAAACTAGGTTTTTGCCATAAAACACAGATATTATAAAGAGCAGAACCATAAGCAACACAAAAGCAAATCACCGAAATGATTCCTTTTTCACTGAAATATCAATCTGCTATTCAGAAATTACAAGAGGATGCTACCTCAAATTGTGAGAAATTTGAGTTAATTAATTAGGCCTTATACTATGAAAATAATATTTTGAACAGTTAAATATAGTCCAGGCTGGTTTCAAAATTGTTGTGTAGCTAGGGCTGACCTTGATCTTCTGGGATTAGAGGTGTGCAGTACTATACCTGGCTTTATGCAGAGCTGGGTATTGGATCAGGGCTTCCTACATGCTAGACAAGTTATCTCCCAACTTAGCTACATACTCCGTTCCTCCAAATTCCTTAACATCATTTTAATTACTTATCGTTGGGTAAACATTGAAGAAAACATGTCTGGAAACTTAGAAAGCAAAGACTCAGAACTGGAATTATGAAGCTAAACTAACTGAAATGCTAACACTACAGGTGTGGCTATCAGGTTTTTTCCAAGCATCAAGTGCTTTGCAGAACTGTTTCCATCATCTATTTCTTGTGTGTTCCTATGAATTAAGATTGTATGCATATTTTACAGGTGAGATGACGGCACTTTACAGAGATTATTTTGCTCATCATGTAGTTTCTGAACTCATGAGCACAGATACACCCAGTTCTGAAGGTGGCAGTCTGCATACTTTGCTACATTGGGGGGCAATGGATTACCCTAATCCCATCAAGTACAGGAGGGATTTTATATAGGTAGTCAGGATTAATGCAGAATTTACCTCTTTATTCCAGCAAGGTAAAATGCCCGTTATACATGTCATTTAAAGATCGGAGATTGTACAAAAGTGACTCAGAATATCCAGGTCACAAGTGATTGAAATATTTCATTAGTTACCTACATATTCATAACTTCCATTCAAAATTTATGAGGAAATAACTTTGGATAAATAAATCAATTTATAACCTTCTGTAATTAACTAAGAACTTGGAAGGTAGAAAATTATCAGATATTGTAAATGGGAATCTAAGGTTTTCTATAAATCTATCAATCCATCATATTCAGAAAGACCTAGTTTCCACAAAATAAGTAATCCACCATTTCCACTGTAAAATAACTTTTCTTGCCTAGGACGAACAAGCACGACTGTCTGGCAAAGTAACCTTTATGTTTCATCTTGGGCTTGTCTTCTTCCTTATTTTATTGGTTATTCCTAAATAAGGTCTCCAAAGAACTCTCTGTGGTTCATACCATTGAAGAAAGCATGCTTCCACAGTGCAGATATGAACGGACCATGCCTTACCATTGTCCAAGGTCAAATTAAACTGTATCTCAAAGTCTGTAATGGGCACAATCTAAAAAAAAAAAAAAAGGTTATAAAACTTTTTAAGGATTAAGAGACATGTTTTAATTTTAGCATATAATTTAGCATATAACTTCTATAATTTAATTAATCTAAGATAGAACAAACAAAATTTATGACAGTGTTATGTAACTGAGAGGTGTTTTTATTCTTTGACAAGGAAGGTAAAAGAAAAATAACAGTTGCAATAAGACAAAATTATCTATGATAATTGAAAAATATAAATTCTACTTTAAAATTCTGATCCCTAGTCCAACCATACCTTAATAACCTTAAATCATAAACCTTAACTGCTAACTTTATGGGTGTTTTCAATTTGTGTCAAAACTTTTTTTTTTTTTTTTTTTGTCTTTTCGAGACAGGGTCTCCCTGTAGCCCCAGCTGTCCTGGAACTCACTGTGTAGACCAGGCTGGCCTTGAACTCACAAAGATCTGCCTGCCTCTGCCTCCCAAGTGCTAGGATCAAAGGCATGTGCCACCACGCCCGGTCATGGTATTTTTACCATCTTACAGCAACTTGTAAGACACCAGCATCATAGTAATTATTAAGATAATTACAACTGACGTGAGACACTGGAGAGATTGTTCAGTGGTTGAGCATTGCTGGTCTTGCAAAGGACCCAGGTTTGGTTCTCAGCACCCACATGGAAGTTCACAACTGTCTAGAACTTTAGTTCTAGAGAATCTGACTCCCTCTTCTGTTGTACACAGGCAGCAGGCACACACTTTGTACTTATACATACACACAGGCAAAACACTCATTCATACACATAAAATCAAATAATTTTTATAAAGTTAGTTACACTCCAGGGAGCAAAAGAAATGGCTTAGCAGTTAAGAGCACTGACTCTTCTTGCAGAGGACTTGGGTTTGAGACCCAGTACCCACATGGCAGCTAACAACCATCCATAACTCCAGTTTCAGGGGTTACAACATCCTCTTTTGACCTCTGTGGGCACTGTACAACACAGGCGCACTTATATGCAGCAATACATTCATACACATAAAATAAAAATAATAAATTTTTTTAAAAGTTAGTTACAACTCTAATAGACACAATGATAAAAATAGAACAGTACCATACATCCATTTGTACAAAAAATGCAATTCTTCCTAAATTTAAAGGAGGTTGGGCTCTTTTTTAGAGAAGGAGCATTCATTATAATGGGTTTATTCTGTGCTCAAGATCTAACTGCTGAAACAACAGCATGGACTCCATGATTCAGGATGCTGACAGGATCCTCTAGAATCCACCCCACATGCCCTAGGGGATCACGGCTCCACAGATAAAAGCAACTGAAATGCAAAAGCTAAGTGGGAAAATATGAAAAAAATGGTCTGAGGTTATCCCACAATTATAAATAATAAATAAATATTACCTCTCATACACTTTAATTTTGTCTTGTTTCTTTTTAAAAATAGTTATTTATTACTTTTATGTGTATGAGAGTGTATTGCCTGAATATATGTACACGTATTCATGTCATGCAATGCCCGTGGAGGTCAGAACAGGGCATCAGAACCCCTGGAACTGCAGTTAGGATGGCTGTTATCCACCATGTGGGTACTGGGAATGGAACCCAGGTCCTCTGCAAGAGCAGCCAGTGCTCTTCACTGTTGAGCCCTCTCTCCAGCCCCTTAATTTCATCTTGTTTCTATAGCATATACCACAACACGTGCACACGCACACACACACACACACACACACACACACACACACACAATGTGCTGTTAAGTTTTCCAGCAGTACTTACCCACGGGTCACATGTGCAGCCAAGGTTATTGCTGGATATTGCTTTGATGGGACAATGGATCGGGAAGTGCACTTCTCTGGGAAGAACTGGGGTGTAAACAGGCTGCTTTAAAAGGTGGTTGAGACTGCCGTGACTCCCATTATTAGGAGCTGGAGTCAATTGTAGTAAATCTGCATAATTCCAAGAAGGATAAAGAGTTACTTAGAAGTTCCAAGAACAGGTAAATAGATTTATCCCATGCAGTTTATTTTTTTAACTCCCTATGTCTGAGTCTTTCATTCTTTAGCATGAATGAAAATAGAACATTCTTATCTTTTTGGATTATTTATGAATTTATTGCTCATGTATATTTTATTTACTTATTTATTCCTCTCTCTCTCTCCCCCGCACCCTCATATGTGTGTGTCTGTGTGTCTGCATTTGTGTGAGTGCATGCCACATGTGTGTAGATGCCCTCAGAAGCTAGATCCCCTGGAGTTACAAGCAGTTATGAGCTGCCTGGTGTGAATGCTGGGAACTGAACTGGAGTCCTCTGGAAGAGCAGTAAGTACTCTCAAATGCTGAGCCATCTCTCCAGCTCCGAATTTGAATACCAACATATATGCTGTATTTTCCCATAAATATTTCTGAACTTTAAAGTATACAATAACTATAATTAGTATGCATTGAAAGCAGCTATGTACTAGTAACTCTGCTGATATATTTCCTTATTTAATTCTCAAAATAACTTGGTAAGTTATCACCAATATTTGGTAAGCAAGTGCTCAAAGTGTTTTACTCAAGGTTTCACATGGGACCCTAGAATTTAAACAGCACCTGTTTAAATCTAAGACTCATGGTCTTATAATAACATTTATATAATAAAATACTATACACAAGGTATTATTTTAAGTGGTTTAGGATATTTTATAAGTTTATAAACTCCCACTAAACTGGGCATGGTGAGGCACGCCTTTAATCACAGCACTCCAGAGGCAGAAGCAGGTGGATCTCTGTGAGTTCAAGGGCAACCTGGACAACATAGTGAGTTCCAGGCTAGCTGGGGTTACAGGGAGACCCTGTCTCAAAAAATGACCAAAAAATTATGCTCAAGACATACTTAAGAGTTTACAAATGCTCAGTATCACTATCAGACAGAAGGAAATAATATTGCTGGAGATGGAGAGGTGACTCAGCGATTAAGAATGCTCGCTGCTCTTGCAAAGGATGCCAGTTCAGTTCCCAGAACCCATGCTCAACAGCTCACAATCGCCTGTAACTCCAGCTCCAGAGCTCTTCATTTACTGCTATAATCTTCACAGTCAGCTAGCACTGCTCAGAGGTTGCACCAGTCTGGGCTCTCAGTGCCCTGCAGCTCTTTTCAATGGCTTCCATCAGTGCTCTGAGTCAAATCTTATAAAATTAAGCCCAGGGCTCCAGGTATTGGACTTTCATAGAGTGCTGCATAAAGGAAACCTTAGGTAAGCTATATGACATCATGTTCTGCACATTCTTTTCATGGCTCTCATCAAGAACATGGAAGCATGAATGTCTGTCGTACCTTGCCATCATTCCCACAAAGCTACCCACTGTGTACTCTCTCTACCTGTCTTCAGAAGAGACGAAATGGACTGTTCACACTTACCACACAGTAAGTTATAGACTTCAATGTTTTCGAAGGAGTCAACTTCAATGCCATGCTTGAATGCAGGTCCATAGCCAATAAAGAGAGCCTGAATTGGACAGAAAAGGAAAGGCTTATTAGGGTAGTTGAATTATACATGTAGTCAGTCAGAAATTCATATTGTCTGTATTATATACATATATGTACATCTATGCACATATATAGTTTTATATCATTGACTATATAAAAAGGAAAAAGCCATGGCTGGTGGGCTTTCTGAAATGCTGTTTTAATTCTCATTGCATATATAACCTAATGACATCTACAATAGTTCTCTTAGTTTTACTATAACCTTTGGCTTGACAATCAGAACAGAATAAATGATGAAATGATTTTTTTCTCCTATGAAACGTGATATGTGCCTGACCCTGTCAACCTCACACAGTGCTATAAAAAGCAAATTAGTAAACTATACTAAAAACTATACTAAAAACATTTAAGTGTGAAACAAAGGCAAAGCATTATTATTTACTTTCAGACCTTAAGTATTAAATCATATCATCTATTAAATCACTGTTAAATGACTGTTAGAAACATTGTAAGCAGGTGCTATAATGTTCCATGTCCACAGAAATATGAATATAAAATATTAATGAAATTCTTTAAAAAAAAAACACTAGCTATAATAATTCTTATTTAAGACAGTTTGAGTTCACAACAGCTTTTAATCAAATTTAGACCCCTTTCCCCATCCATGCTCCCCACCAGCCCCCTTCTGTGGCACCTCATGTTTCCACCATACACATTAAGTCTTATCCAGTCAAGCATTTATATAACACCCCACAAAAGAGACATTTTTTTTCAAAAGCGATTATTTATAAAATGCTTCAAAACTTTAGGAAAAAATTCAAACTTTTCTTCTGTAAAAGCACCATTAATAAAGTAGAAAAATCAAACAAAAAAAAAGACAGTTTGAGTTTTTAAGTCTCTAATATTTATCAAGCTTTCTTCACATTAATACTATTTTGTTGAATATAAAAGGTTTACTTACTTGCATATTTGAAAACAGATTGTCAGAGCCATGAAATCCATTTCCACAATATTTCCTTTCTGACGGATTCCTAATTTTGACATATATGAATTAGTAACATAAAGGCTATTCACTGAACATAACTGAGGGCCATGCCACTATTGTCGTTAACAAAATAGATAGCTATTTTCTTTTATTTTAATTTTTCTATTTTTTTTGGTCTTTTCAAGACAGGGTCTCCCTGTAGCCCCAGCTGTCCTGGAACTCACTCTGTAGACCAGGCTGGCCTTGAACTCACAAAGATCCATCTGCCTCTGCCTCCCAAGTGCTAGGATTAAAGGCGTGCGCCACCACGCCTGGCTGATAGCTATTTTCTTAAAGTAACATATATTTAATGAAACCATTGAGAGAAAAGAGGTCTGAAATCCTGACTGTGCTGTAACTCTATAGCTGTGACTTTAGAGAATTTCATTATCTCTACTCTTCTTTTGGTTTCAATTTCTCTTTCAGGTCATTCATAAAAATTCAGTGTTGTGGCCTAAAGAAATGTTCATAGGAGAAATGAATGCCTAGCTAGTATAAAAAAGCAAAGGGAGTCATATTATTCCAACAACCTAATGACAAATTACACATCCAATATCTCTACATGAGTCCATGTGAATAG
Organism: Rhizomys pruinosus; assembly: GCA_009823505.1. Lineage (NCBI taxonomy): Eukaryota > Metazoa > Chordata > Mammalia > Rodentia > Spalacidae > Rhizomys > Rhizomys pruinosus. The sequence goes on from VZQC01005840.1 coordinate 6,805,194, forward strand.
CTAAAGACTACATAACAAGAAACAGTGCCAAACAAGAGAAACCTTCCTTTGACTTGTTGGCCAGGGTAGTCCAAGAGACTCCCCAAATTACACAAGCAAATGCCACAGCCCTTGATTGTCTCCCAGAACTTGAGGGTATGACCACATTGCTGAAGACAGGATATACTTCAGAAACTAGATTTGGAGCAATGAAGCTGGAACTGACCTGGAAGCCACTTCCCCCGAAGGCTAGCTCTCATAGCTTTAGAGAGCACTATGATGCTAAAGAAGAACATCAACCGATGGTCCACCACCAGCTTTAAGACCAAATAACCACATCAATGACCGGCACAACATATAATATTGGTGCACTGCTGGCATTTTTACCTTGGGGCAATCAACAGCTACCTAACTGGACTTAAAGCCTACTCAATGGAAGGAACTTCATGTGTGGTACAGCCAAACACACATGGATGGTGAAGTCATAGATCTTAGAGAAATCCCCAAAGTTGTCACATCCCTAGACTAACATAACTTCTTACTAAATGCAAAATATGTATCCTTATATTTATAATCAAGTATCCCAGTCATCACTCATCAAAGAAGCTTCTTTTGCACCAGGAGACTATTACAGAATCCAACAACTGGTCATACACATTGTTTTTGAACTGCCCAAGCCTAAGTGGTACATCTACAATGCAAGCTCTATACCTAAGGCATATGAATAAAGGATAAAGAGGCCACTAATGAATCTTTCAACTGTCATTAATGAAGCTCCCTCATGCACCAGACGGCCAGGAACACCAAAGGCTACAAGTGGCCAAAGCATGAAGATTAGAGAGTGTGGGTCCTTGGAGAGGATTCCTATATTAAGCTTCACTCACCCAGGACCCAGGGACAATTGCAGAAGAAGGGGCAGCAAGACAGGAGAAGGTGAATGACCACACGGAAATAGACTCTTACAAGGTCCCGGGACCTTGCTCATACGAACTTACAGCAATGATGTCAGCATGGAAAAGACCCATGCAAACTCAAGAAGACAAAATCCCAAAATGGACCTGGGGAAATAGGCAGCAGACCCCAATCTTAGCTGAAGAAATAATGGCAGATGATTACTGTTTTGATCTTCTTAAAAGCAAAGAACACTGGGTAGGCTGACTAGACCCCAGTGGATGAACATGTACTGAGGACCACTCAGGGACACTAACTTGACACAATAGGCCTAATGACAGAGTGTAAGAATTCCATTGGGGGCAATGTGAGAGGTTGTCAGTGGGGAAGCGGGTATAAAGTTAATTAAGATTGACAGATTCTGTATGAACTACACAAAAATTCAATAAAAAGAAATGCTCATAGCTTTTTATAATTTTATGTGTATGAGTGTACTTTATATAAGAATTTTAGCAGTGAGCTACATGCCTGGTCCTTGTATATGGTATTTAGATAGTCACTATCTACCCAGTCTCCCCTGAGGGTGAGGATTGGCCCATCTCTCATTCTCTTCTATATACACAGCTCTCTCACACTAGAGAAGGTATTGACTAAATTGTGGTTCACTGCTTTGGTTTTGCTTGACAGAGGCATTTGTCATTACTCATGGTTTTGTGGGTAACTACCAAAAGGTTTAATGATCAAGTTACGATATGAACATTTTTGTTTTGATGAATACTACAATAAGCTGAGGTTTACTGACAAATTAGTATAAAGAAAATCAGAAGGCAGAAGCTGTATGAATAACATCAGTTGCTTGTTATAAAGTAACTTCAACAACAATGAGACTTTGAAGGCTTACTGTACTGTGTAGAGGAACTGTGTAATGGTACTGTGTAGAGGAGACACAATGGGAGTGGTAACACAGTAATAGAGGTCATTAGAGTAATCAACATGGATGTGAGAGGTGATCCCCTTTCCCAAGGAGGTATTTGGCAATGTCAGAAAACATTTTAATCTGTCACCACTGAAGAAAGGATGCTACTAGATCTCCCAAATTCACGTCAAGGATCCTGTCAAATCTCCCACAATGAACAGGGCATCTTTCCATGAACAAGAATATCCAACTTGAGATGTTTACAGGCTAATGTTAAGAAAGTCTGGTTAAAGAATATCCTATTTGTACTGATAGAAAGGACCCAGTGATTGCCTAGAATGACCACTAGATCAGGCTGAGTAGACTGGAAGATTTTCACAACTTACAGTGCTAGTTGCCACTGAGGGTCCAAATAGAATGTCAACGGCTCAATCCTGTCACTTTTAGCAAAGTGCAAGCGCTTGGGTAAGAAATGTTTCAGGTAAGGTCTGAAGTGCTGTTTGGGTTCCTGGCACTGAAGTTGCAAAAGCCAAAAAATCAAACAAAAGCAAAACACACCAAATCATTATTCCCACATTATCTACATGCACATATATCTGAAAATCCCTTAAGATGAGCTTTTTCCCATACGAGCCTGTCCAATAAGTCACAGACAGAAAAATATCACTCGATACTTATATAATTTGCATAGTAGATAATCCAAACTAGTTGAAACTTTTATTGGAAATCATAATTACTATGGCATGAAAGCTCCAGGTCTCTTACACTGTGTCACTAGATCACATCAGAGTTAACAACTAATAATCATATTTTCAACCACTCTATTAAATGAAGTTATAAAAAATTCACTACTTAAAATGGGTCAGATATAAAGTAGAGTATATAACAGCATTAGAACAAAAATTTATTTATTTATTTTTATTTTATGTATATGAGTGTTTCGCCTGCATGTATGGAAGTGAACCCATGTCATTCAATTCCCAAAGCGGCCAGAAAAGTGCATCGGACTCCCTAGAATTGGAGTCATGGATGGTTGTTAGCCAACATGTGGATGTTGGGAGGAACTTGGGTCCTCTTCAAGAGCAGCCAGTGAACTGAAGCACTGAGTCATCTCTCTAACCCCAAAAATTAATTTTAAAAATAGGTATTTACTTGATGATCAAGGTTGTAATCCAATTATAAAAATAAAAGAAATATACTTTCAAAATAAATAATAGGTATTTACAAAAGCAAACAGGAAACAAGATGGGGAAGGGGGAAGTGTAGCACAATGCCACAGCATGACACAGCATGTTCAACACCCTGGGTTCAATCCCAGCACCACAGTATAGCAGAATCAGAAGGAAATATGTTAGCAGCATTTCCGTTGCTACAATCATGTTGTCATGTCCCCCCTTTTTTCTCAATTCTTCATAGTACCCTCATGTACACTTTATAATCCTAATAAATAAAATATGAAATTTTTCCAAATTCAGATTTTTGGAACTTTTTTTTTAATCAGTCTCCCTATAGCCCCAGCTGGCCTAGAACTTGCTATGTATAACAGGATGGCCTTGATCTAACAGAGATCCACCTGCCTCTCCCTTCTGAATCCTGGGATTAAAGCTGTATGCAACTGTGCCCAGCTTGGAACATATTCTTAAAGATCTTAAAACCTATAAAATATACCTATAAATAAAATGCTTCAGTGGAAAAAAAATCTGTAAAATTTTACATACATCCACATACTAAAAGATTCTAGCCATTTAATCCAAAGAACAGATATGGAACCATTTATCTAAATGTATATTATAAAAATAGCACTAATTAAATAATGGAAAAGTAAAAATACTCACAGAAAGATTTCTTGCAATGGCTTCGTAACTAACTGAAGGAGGCAAACACACAAATTAATAGTCGATGATATGATACAAGTAAAAGTAGAGATAATACAAAAATGTACAACTCTTTAATATTTAAAATATTTAAGAGACTGACATGCTACTTACTGCACTGAGGCACCTAATATTTATAATATTTAATGCAAAAATGTTAAACTCTTTAATTAAATACTAAAGTGTTTTTAATGCATGTTACATAAGCATTAAAATGGAATTACATCCTCACTCCTCACAACAAATTTCAAATAGCTCAGTTATTACATTATTTCATGGCCACTGCAAAGAATGGACAAATCTTAGGTATCATTCTGTAATGATGCCCAAGAAATGGTGTCATATTACAAATCTATCTACCCATCCATTTGGGCATCTCCATAGGCTTGCCTATTCATCTATCTGACAGTTCATCTGGCTGTCCATACATTTATCCATGCATCCAAATGTCCATCCATATACCCATTCATACCAATATCTACCCATATATCCATCTAGATCTAGGATGATTTTACTGTGTAACAATAAAAATATATGCGTTTTATGAATATTACAGAAAAAAACAAGAAGACACATTCCACATTTAAAGGTTGTTCTCTAGAGAGGGGAACTGAGTTGGAGATGCCCAAATGGATGGGTAGATAGATTTGCCTGTTGAATTACTAATCTCTGCCTCATTCTGCCTTATGACTTAATATTACTCTAAGATAATATGGGTTATTTTAATGGAATGTCACGAACTATCTAACCTTAAAAATGTAGTTGAATTTTCCTCATAAACATTGTACGAAATTTCATAAGTGAAACACAGACTATAGGGCACTGGAAAGATGATGCAGCAGTTAAAAGTACTGGCTGCTCCTCCAGAGAACCCAAGTTTGGCTCCCAGCACCCATGTGATGGTGAACAATTCTTGGTCCAGGGGGTCCAATGCCTTCTTTCAGCCTCTGTGGGTTTGTACATACATGGTCCAAACTAAACACTCATAAACATAAAATAAAAATAATAAATTCATCCATTTAATTAAAAAACAGTCTATACCAATAAATTTCATTAAGATCAACAAGTAATATACTCAATCCAGGAATATCAAACAGATAAGTAGGTAGACCATCTCCACTCCCACAAAATTCATTTTAGTACAAAATATCTGCACTTAAGATTTAATCATGATATTTTGATCCCTTATAGTTTAGACACACAGTGATGTAAAGAAATGTACTCTTAATATAATAATATTTAGAGAAAGCACAGATATATACTTACATGAATAGTATTTCTTAGGCACATCAGAGGGTCTCAGTCGAGCAGCAGGTCCATAGACAACTTTAACATCATTAACATCCCCCAAATATTTATTCAGGTATACGTACTTCTTACAGCTGCCTTGTTCCATGCCTAGGAGAAATCAATCATAGAATGTGTTGTAAGTTGACTAAAAAACTTAATGCACAAAACAGAATTTCTTTCACTTCCAGAATTTAATTAATTATATACATATTTAGAGCTCAGTATTCATATTATCTGGACAGCAGATAAAGTGGACATAAAATTCCATCTATATCCACTTTATGTTTTTTCCCTTTCCCTCACCCAAAAGTCTGGTGTTTAAAGATATCCTTTTAACTGGTTGCTATAAGATCAGCACATGAACAAAGCAGGATCTGGTCACAGGTTAAGAGATCTCTTGCCAAAATTGCCAGGCATGGTGGCGCACACCTATAATCCCAGCACTCAGGAGACAGAGGCAGGCAGACTCATCTCTGTGAGTTCAAGGCCAGCCTCAGCTACATAGGGAGTTTCAAGCCAGCTGGGGATACAAGGAACCCCTATCTCAAAAAGACCAGAGAGAGAGATGGAGAGAGAGAAAGAGAGAGAGAGAGAGAGAGAGAGAGAGAGAGTAAGCACACTTGCTATACATACATCTTAGTCTCCCTGTCAGACTAGAGCCTCTTTAGCATACATTAATAGTAACTGTTTTCTTTTTTAAATTTATTTAGTTTAATTTTTTATAGAATATGTAGAGATCTGTCTGGGGGTATATATATATATATATATATATATATATATACCACACACATGCAGGCAGTTGTGAGCCATTACATGTCAGTACTGGGAACTGAACCTAGGTTTTCTGGAAGAGCAACAAGTGTTCTTAACCACTAATATCTCCAACCTCTTAGGTATGTTTCTTTTTTCTTTTTTTGGTTTTCTTGAGACAAGTTCTCCCAGTAGCTCCAGGTGTGTCCTGGAACTCACTAGGTAGACGAGGCTGGCCTTGAACTCACAAAGATCCGCCTGCCTCTGCCTCCCAGGTGCTGGGATTAAAGGCATGTGCCACCACACCCCAGCCAGGTATGTTTCTAAAACAACTTTCTTTGATATCTAAAGCAAATAAATAAATAAAGCAAAAAATGAGAGATAATAACAAAAAAACAAACAGAAAGAGTATATTTTCTACTCTCCTATATGGATGCCACTCTACAATCCTAAAGCTGTACACAATCCTGTATCATAAATATTGCATTTTGAAAAACTCAGGTGTGGTGCTGTATGCCTTTAATCCCAACACTCCAGATCCAGAGACAATCAGACAATTGATGCTACCCTGACCTACATAATTAAATTCCAGGCTAACCGGGGCTATAGGGGGAACAAAAAAAAAAATTAAAAAAAAAAACAAATTTAAACTTGTATTTTGAAGCCTAGTGAGATGGCTCAGCTGGAAAAGGCACTTCCCACCAAGCCTGACAACCTGTTTGATACAAAGAACTAACAGTAGAAGGAGAAAACCAACTCCCTAAAGTTGTCCTTTTATTCTATACATATACCACGGTGTATGCATGTACAACACACACACACACACACACACACTTAATTTAATTTAAAAATGAATTATGAAAAACGAATATAAAAATTAATATGTGCCACCTCCAAACTCAAATTTACCATGCTTTAGCAAATGGAGAGATACATATGAATCTGTTCCAATAAAAATAAAATAGTAGTTACAAAATTTAATGTTGGGAGTTCCAGACCAGCTGGGGCTACAGGGAGACCCTGTCTCAGACAGACAGACAGACAAACAAACAAACAAACAAACAAAAAAAAACTCAGAATTTTCTAAATTCAGAAATTAGGCACAGTAAGACTGGTAAGGTTCACAAGTTTCTTTAACTTCTGTGTTTTACTTATATTATCCTAAAACATTCAGTAAAAACAAGAGAATGAAAGTCAATTGAGTCAACTTTTTGTTTGTTTTGTGTTTGTTTTAGTTTGGAGACAGGAGCTCACTGTGCAGGGCTGGCTGGCCTAAATTTACAATGTAGAACAGGCTGGCCTTGAACTCACAGAGATCCTCCTCCTGCCTCTGCTGGGATTAAAGGCATGCACCGCCATGCCTGTCTAAAGTCAACATTTCTTAAAACACCACTTAACCTGAAGAATAAATGTAAAAACTCAGATTACCATGATCTGAAATAAGGATGAGGTTTACGCATCTATCCAGGTTCAGCTCCTTCAGGCCATCCATCAGCATGCCAACCATCTGGTCAACCCTCTGCAAGGCTTTGATGACCTAGGAGTGGTAAGCAATCTCAGGTCATGCATTCCATACTTAAGGCTATTTCTACAAAAATCCCCATTTTAAAAAAGAAGGAAGGAAGGAGGGAGGGAGGGAGGGATGGAGGGATGGAGGGATGGAGGGACGGAGGAAGGAAGGAAGGAAGGAAGGAAGGAAGGAAGGAAGGAAGGAAGGAAGGAAGGAAGGAAGGAATAAGGGACAGAGAGAAGGAAGAAGGAAGATAGAAGATACAACTCTGACAGTTCACATTAGACTAACACAAGTCAAGATCATGGAATCACTGCTAATTATTAAATATAGAAAGATTGAAATTATGAATTTGCTTAGCCATACATTTGGGGGTGATATTAGCTGGTCTGACGATCTTTCCCTCCTGGGTATTTAAGTATTGCTATTTAAAAAGAGACCCAATTCAAGCCAAAATAATATTAGCTTAAGTCCATAGTATTTGGGCAGAAACCACTGCATTCTCAGTTACTGTCCTATTTTTTACCATCAGTGTCTTTGTGAATTTTTAAATCATTTAAATATGTAAGTATTTTCAAAAATTAAAATCATTCATGAGATGCTTCTGGCTCTAGACAAAACTCTTGGGATTGGAACACCTTATTTCCTTACAAGCTACATATATTTTGCACATGAATAGTTCAAGGGCACAGAATGCTAGAGATCAGGGCAAGCTGCTCTCCTGCATTCATTTTCCCTCTTCCTATATAGTCACATAAGGAAAAGTCTTATGCAGTTTTGCCTGTACTCTATAATCTATCAAATCAGCTTAAACTTCATGTATAATTTTTATACTTCAATTTAGTATTAGACAAACTCCTTCAATGTAATTTTTCCTTCACTGAGACAGCCAAACAATGTGAATTTAAATATGATTTTAAATTTTTTAAATTTTATTTATTTATTTATTTTTATCTTTTTGAGACAGGATCTCCCTGTAGCCCCAGCTGTCCTGGAACTCACTCTGTAGACCAGGATGGCCTTGAACTCACAGAGATCCACCTGTCTCTGCCTCCCAAGTGTTAGGATTAATTATAAACTGGGTTTGGGGCTAGAGAGATGGCTCCACACTAAAAGCACTTACTGTTTTACCAGAGAACCCAGGCTTTGTTCCCAGCACTCCATGCCCATTAGAAACCTGTAACTTCAACTCCAGGGGATTCAACATCCTCTTCTGGCCTCCATGGGCACTACATGAGTGTGGTGCATTTACACACATCCAAGCAAAACACTCAACTTACATGACCTAATTAACAACTACAAAATGACCTTTGTCGACTTTTCTTTGTAGCCAAATTGACTGAGTCATGGGTCATTGGTATCAGTGGCTGAAGCGAAATAATAAAAATGATAATGGCTGCTAGGTCAATTGTTCAAATCATGGCAATAACCACATACTTGTTTCTCTAAGCCATTTGTGATATGCTTAGGTTTGGGGCACACATCTTCACGACCACACTGCTAGCAGGGAGCATTTCTGCTTTACAGAGAACAGAGTCAAAGCAGAACATGGAGAGGCTGCCTACTGGTATGGGGCTGATAGAGGAATATTTCACTGGAAAGATTATGAAGACAGAAAAGACCTAGGTGAGGACCAGCCTTCCTCTAGCTTCGCTTTCTGTTGCCTGATGTGAAAGCAATGCAAAGTAGTATCTACCTTTCAAAGTGGCAAGTATAGGCAGATGCAGGGACAGGGACATCAAGGCACGATGGTCTATGCAGGTCAATTACAACTAAAAACAGTATGCTTTTCCCAGAAAAACAAACGACGAATGGTATCCCTCATCTGTGGATGCTATCACCGATTACCTAATTGTATGGCAAACTGAGCAACGTCAACATGATCTGAAAACAAGTGTGCTCTTATATTGTACAATCCCTTAAAAAAATAAAGGGAAAAAATGTCAGATTCCCCTGGGGGGTGGGGGGGGGAGGAAACAGAGCGATGGATGCCAGTTCTCAGGTCACTTTCTCATTTTTATTCAGTTCTGCCATTAGAGTGGGTCTTATGACCTCAGCTAACCCAGTGTAGAGATCTCTCACAGACACATCCAGAGATTTGTTTACAAGGTGATTCTGCACCTTGTCAAGTTGATAGTCAATGTAAACTATCACAGAGGTCACTCGGCCTACCCCGATGGTCTCATAGTTTTGGTCCATGAACATCCCTCACTTTGGAAGCACTGAAACCTCTTGTCACCATCTCTGCTAGCTCATTCTGTTTCACCTGAAATAATTACTTTTCTGTTTTATAAGCCAGGTACTTGAGAACACTTGATTCATTCTTTAATGTGTATTCCTTGTTACAGGTCTCCTTCCACTTTGTCACATCTTAAGGGTGATTTGCTGTATCTGAATGGCGGAATTAAAGGAGGAGCTATCCATGAAAAACAAAACAAAACAAAACAAAACAAACAAAAGAAAAACAGTATGGCTTGCTCCCTGCCCTCTTCTCATTACATTTAGCAATGCTATACCAAGTAGCACAAATAGGACTACCCTGAAACAGAACTCGAAATGGACAGTCAGGCCTTTTCATCTGGATCTGTGATAAAAGATCCTTGAGACTCACAAACTATCCTGACCTGGACATCTGACCAGGAAAACAACATGAATTTGGGGGCAAGCCTAAGCAACTAAGGAACTGAGATTTTCTGGTCTCTTGTCTTTTAGACTCACAGCAGGCAAAAGATCACTAGACTTGGCAATACATATATGTTCTCCCTTCTATTATGTCCAACAGTATTCCCATATCCTTATTTTTTATTTCCACTTCTATCAGGCCACAGATAAAGCAAGCATCAGAAGAAAAGCTAACTGGGAGAAGTACAGAAGAAGCTCAAACCATTTTTTAAGTGTTGACGCTTCCTATATTCCATGATACATAAACGCCATGGCCATGTAAACTCTGAAAGCAGTTAAGTGTTGCTTTAAATGGTAATGAACATGGCCAGGATTTGCCAGTTTCTAATAATAGGTGGCAGATCAAATGAGATTCACATTACGATCTTTTGTCCTGGGCTGCTTTCCCACTTGTAGTTTCTCAGTAACCACTCAATAAACAATGATTATTTGCCTACTTCTTTACTTTAGATAACACCTTCCATTTCTCATTGTCAGCTCTGTAGTAAGCATGGCTTTCAGGGATCGAGGGAATATCTCCTAATGTGGGGACAAGGAAGAGGCTGTTACCAATATGTAACTCACTGTTCTGTATTTTCATAGAAATTGGGAGTCTAGAATACTGTTTTTCTGAAAGCACTCAGGTTTAGAAGAAAAGAAGGGGAGCATGGAGTGATAAAGGACTCAGAATTTAAAGTACACAATTTAATTCATCATTTCAATTTAATGCTATAAAAATAAGCAAAAAAAAGTCTCCTAACTTTGTTTAAAGTGCATTCTTTTTTGTTTTTGTTTTTGTTTTTAAGACAGGGTCTCCCTCTAGCCCCAGCTGTCCTGGAACTCACTCTGTAGACCAGGCTAGCCTTGAACACAAACAGGACAGGTCCACCTGCCTCTACCTCCCAAGTGCTAGGGTTAAAGGCATGTGCCACCAAAAATGCCTGGCTTAAAGATGGTTCTTTTTTTTTGTCTATTTGAGACAGGGTCTCCCTGTAGCACCAGCTGTCCTGGAACTCTCTGTGTAGACCAGGCTGGCCTTGAACTCACAAAGATCTGCCTGCCTCTGCTTCCTGAGTGCTAGAATTAAAGGTCTAGCCACCATGTAGGTGCTGCAAGAGCAGTTAGTGCTCTTAACCACCGAGCCATCTCTCCAGCCCCCTAAAGTGCATTCTTTAAGTTCAGTTGTGTGTAATGCTCACTCTTTCCAGAAATCAGACTAATTTACAGAATGTTCTAGAAAACTACTCCAAACCATAGTTTAGTTGGCTGATACTACGTTTAATGAAGCAATCACTAGTAAAATTATACTCACCTCACTGCTGACTGGTCCATATGAATGCCCTGAGGAATCTGGTTCTTCTAAATACAGAGTGTAAAATTGTGGTCTAAATCAAACAGTATCAAAATGTAATATTTTACAAACACATTGAAAAACAGAATGAAAAGAATATTCCAACAGTTGATCCTGTTTAAAAATCCCACAGCACTGGGGTCACTATTAAACTTCTGAGAAACAATTTACAGATTTAGGATTTTTAAAATAAAACTGTACTAGTTTGCTGAAGAGTTTATTTGACTATAAAGCATCCTACCAAAGTTCTGTTGTAATCTATTTTTAAAATACTGTATTTATTTTTATTTATTTTTATTTTTTATTTTATTTATTTATTTTCTATGTGTATGAATGTACCGTCTGCATGTAGGTTTGTGCACCCATGTCGTGCAATGCCGCAGAGGTCAAAAGAGGGTCTCGGATTCCCCTGGAATTGGAGTTAAAGACGGTTCTCAGCCGCCATGTGGGTGCTGGGGATCCAACCCAGGTCCTCTACAAGAGCAGTCGGTGCTCTTAACTGCTAGGCCATCTCTCCAGCCCCATGTATTTATTTTTATTTTATGTGTATGAACGTATGGCTTGTATGCATGTAAGTGCACTCATGTCATGCAATGCTCCAGGAGGTCAAAAGAGGGCATCAGATCTCCTGGCACTGGAGTTAAGGATGGTTGTTAGCTGTTTTGGGGGTGCTAGGAATCAAACCCAGGTCATATGCAAGAGTATCCAGTGCTCTTAACTACTGAGCTATCTCTCCAGCCCGTATAGCGTATTTTTTTAAGGACTATACACTGTCTATAAAACAAAAGAGTATTTATTAGAAAGTAACTGTCTACATACCTTTCCTCCTGAGGAAGCTGTAGCCATTGAAGAACACCTAAAATTCTCTCTTCAAATGGAACTGAACTGAAATTAAATATAACCAAGTTAAAACAAATCTGCAATAACTGTATGTGAAATATAAATACTTTTCTTAATGGAAATTAAGTGATACTAAAGCAAGCCAAGGCACATATGGTGTTTGAAATTGTGAGTTTTATTTACCATTCTGTAATTCCAGTACTCAAGAAGCTCATAAAAAAGACTGTGGGTTTGAAGCCAGGCTGAACCATCCCTCACCCCTCCAAAAAGAGTTGTATTTTTCTAACTTAAATTTGCTTATTTAACAAAGAACAGAATCTGAATGGAAGTTGTATTTGGGTTTAAATTTTTGTTTTCTGAGTTTAGAAAGATGGTTCAAAGCACTTGCTGCTCTTTAAGAGTATCCAAGTTTGGCTCCCAGCATCCATGTCAGGTGGTTCACAACTGCCTGTAACTCTAGCTCTGTCAGAACCCTTGCCCAATCCAAGGTACAGTCGGTTGTGCATTATACTGGATCTTGAAAAACTATAGTATATTCCTCACTGATCTTTTAATCCCCAGCCTAGTGTGATGCTTAATACATCAAACCCCATTGACATCTCAATTTCTTATATGAGATGAAAACAATAGCTTCAAGGCCAGCCAGGGAGCTACGGGGAAACCCTGTCTCAAAAAGAAAAAAAAAAAAAAGAAGCAAACAATAGGTGGAGAAACAGACTATGCTTGTGTGAACCACACAGAACACACAGCAGCAAAAGATGCCAAAGAAATAGCCAACGCTTTCTAGTCTGGAGTTTGTGAACATTGACAAGTTTATCATAGAGCTATTTCAGTGTGAGTTTCAAAAGTATAAAACAGATTATTTGGGTCATCTTGCTAAAATCAACCAAAGAAACTCTTTCTTAATGTTTTTATCTCTCCTCAATACATCTTTAACTTTAAATATCACAAGGAGGCTATCCTAATAAGTTTCTTATATTATAAAGCAAATGTATTAAAGTAATTTAGAAATAGACATACAAAGATACATACATATTATCTTCTTTTGGGGGGGGCGGTTGTGGGTTGTTGTTTTTTGTTTATTTGTTTGTTTGTTTTGAGACAGGATCTCCCTATAGCCCGAGTTGGCCTGGAACTCACTCTGTAGACCAGGCCAGCCTTGAACTCACAGAGATCCACTTGCCTCAGCCTCTGGAGTGCTAGGATTAAAGATGTGCACCACCACACTTAAAGATGGTTCTTAGCCGCCATGAGTGTGCTGGGAATTGAACCTGGGTCCTCTGCAAGAGCAGTCAGCACTCTTAACTGCTGAGCCATCTCTCGATCCCACATATTAACTTCTTTTAAGTAATATTCCAGACACCACCGTGTAGCGGTTCCTTCCTGTGTATCCTTAAATACAGTCATCCTTTCCTTCTAGTTCTTTTCCTTCCTAAAGTTAAAATATGTAGTGTCTCCAGCACTCAGAGCTCCACTTTGACTCTCTCTCTCTCTCTCTCTCTCTCTCTCTCTCTCTCTCTCTCCTCTTTTTCCTTCCTTTCTTTGTATTATCTTGCTTTCTTGAGACAGGGTATACTATGAAGCTCAGACTGGCCTTGAACTCACATGAACTGGCTTTGAACTTACTATGTAACTTAGGCTGGGAAACTCATAATCCTCCTGCTTCAGCCACCCAGTAGGGACTCATTTTTTTCTTGCTGCCCAAAGATCTGGACAAATTATTTTATCAGTGTTTCTACAAAATGTTTTACTATTTTACGTTCTATTTACCATTCATCTAAAACTCTGTAAGACACTTCTTATTCCAGAACTCTGGGCTTCACACCCTCATTCAAATGCTAGCATTCAGGATTCAATAAAAAGAAGAGGACAAGAGAATATAAGCTGTTCTACATTCTAGAACCTAGGAAAAGTTCATCTATACCTACCCATTATACACTTTGTAGATATCTGGGAAAGTTCCATTAATTTCTACATCTGATCCTGGCCAGAAATATGTGGCAGACTTGACATTCTGATAATTCCCTGTGATCCATATCTGGGGAAGAGAATGAAGAAAGGTCATTCACCTCTTAGGAGATCAGGTATTCATGCAGCACCAGTATCTTCCTTTCAAGTGCTACAGTTTTTTAAGGTAAATTGTGAGACTGACTTCAGGAAGACCTCCGTTACAAACAAACAGAAACTAACCTAACCTTTTAACCAAAGTTAATCTTGTGTTTTGAGACATTATCTCAGCTTGTTTACAGTATAAACAATCTCACTCTGCCTTGGGCTCCTCCTGTAACCTAAATATACAGCTTTAAACCTCCAGGATTCTTCCTTCTTCCTGACCCAGAATAATGTATGTGTGCCTATATGTTGTGAAAATATCAAGCACTTGAAGCAGTGAATTATTATTGAAAGCACCAAATTATCCCATTTGTGCTGTAAACAACAGATGGGATTACACTGATAGCATCTGTTTGTGGTTCTGCTTGTCAGTAGGGGTCAGAAAGGGTAAAATCCTATAATAAGACAAATTCCTCTTTTGTCATGTGATGCTGGATGTACTGTGTCAATAAAGAGGGAGCAAAACCTTTCCTTTTGGGGTGACATTTCAAGAAGAAATAAGAAGGAACAAATTATCAGAATGGATCAGGAACACTCTTAGCTTTAATAGATACTGAGTCAGGCTATGTTTCCAGGCACCACTGTCATGTGGCATCTATTACCAGTCACTATGCTGCAAAAATTAGACCACGATAATCATACAATATGATATACTATAGCAAACAGAAATTTACAGACTAAATTAAACTACAAAAGATGAACTCAAGTCAGCTGCAACTCCTACAATTTTTAGAACTACAACTCTAAATCAGGAATTTCCCTAGAAAGAAGAAAAGTTTATAAATACCATCATATGTATTGATTATTTTGCATTTATAACTAACACTTCCTAAGCATTCATTACTCCAGTCACAGGTCTAAACAGTATTCCTATGAGAAACAACTTATATAATCTTTATACAAGCCTATTAGGACAGTATTATCTATAGTACAGACACAGAAAGACAGACTTGCTCAAAGTCACACAGCTGTAAATGCCAAGGCCAAAAATCTTAATTTATAACCTATATATTTAATATTGTATTTTGGGGCTGGAGAGATGGCCTAGCGGTTAAGAGCGCCGACTGCTCTTGCAGAGGGCCCGGGTTTGATTCCCAGCACCCACATAGCAGCTCAGAACCGTCTGTAACTCCAATTCCAGAAGAACTCCAGTTCCAGGGGAATCCAACACCCTCTTCTGACCTCCGCAGCATTGCACAATATGGGTGCACAAAAAACCTACATGCAGACAGTACATTCATACACATAAATTAAAATATATATATATATTATATTTTTTCTTCTGAGAGAAATATCAAGATTATTGAAACAGACACTGCATAATTTTTGTGACAATTAAAAATGGTAAAAACAGATCACATCAAATTATAATTAAAAAGAACCTTCTAAATTGGCATATGTACAAACAAAATCAAGGCTCACCTCCCTCAAAGCCAAAGCAGCTTTTATAGATCAAAACTAGTCCCTGGTAATAACTATATATATTTATGAGAAACTGTAATATTTCAATACTTGTCTATAAATCATACTGATCAAATCATGGTGGTTAATGTTTGTATCTCCTTTGGGGACTTGAAAATGTGATATACCCTGGTTTCTCATTATGCAGTATGTACATATCAAAATATCACAATATATACCACGAATATATAAAAGTATAGTAATAATTAATAAAAGACTATCATGCCAAACTCATACTACTATGAGAAAGAAGACTCGGGCTAAAAGAAAAATGACTTAGTACAACCAGAATCCATCTCCAAAACAAACTACTCTTAACTTATGCAATCTAGTGAACCACATAAGATTATCAATGTTCGCCTCCACTTCTGAAAAGACAGGTATAAGGAAATAAAAGCAGTGATTAAAATCCCTGAGGAATCTGTTCATGTCACTCTGATTAAAATAAATAACAATAATAAATGATTTTAGTAGCTAAAGCAAACAACTTACTGGCTCTCCTTTATACCACTTAGGATTGAATTTCTCTTTACTTTTAAGGGAAAAGGAAGCATCCATAGTGGGGTCGTACATCTTATTGTCAATTATGCCATGGGATTCAGGATACAGCCCCTATGAAAGAGCACAGGCAGACTTTAGCTCACATTGTAAAAAGAAGTTATCTTGCTCCCAATCTGAAATTGAATTATTCTCTTCAAAAATCCCCTAATCACATCTCCCTCCTTTTTTTTTTTTCCGGTGTTTTTGTGACAGGGTCTCCCTGTAGCCCCAGCTGTCCTGGAACTCACTCTGTAGACCAGGCTAGCCTTGAACTCACAAAGATCCGCCTGCCTCTGCCTCCCAAGTGCTAGGATTAAAGGCGTGTGCCACCACGCCCGGCCACATCTCCCTCCTTAAGAAGACAAAGAAGCCGAATGAATTCTTCACTCACTGTGACAATGCTGTAGTGATTGGGGAAGGTCTTGGTTGGGTATACCGGCCTCATGTTCTTAGTGTACGTCCCACAGTTTTCTAGATACAAGAAAAAAATAACCGTTACTTGGTGCACCTACCTGGGAAACTGCAACCCAATGACCTCAAATTTAGTGTTGTGGATGGAGAGGCTCGCTCTCTCTCTCTCTCTCTTCCTTTCCTCTCTCAGCCTTCCCCTTCTTTCTCTCTTATCCTCTTTCTGTCACTGAGACAAGAGTCTCACATAGCTCAAGCTGGCCTGGAACTTGTTATGTAAACAAGGTGAACTTGAACTTCTGGTCCACCAGCCTCCCAGCTAACATGCTAGGATTACAGCTGTACAGCACCATGCCTGCTTTATGTAGTGCTGGGGATGGGACCCAGGCCTTCATGCATGCACTTTACCAATGAGCCATATCCCCAGCCCTGTTTTTTCTCTTAGTCAGAAAAGTAACTAAACCAACTTCTCCAAAATTTATCAATAACATTAAATTCTACATGGACAACTCGTAATACATGATCCTTACAAGGTCTTGTTACTTAGTGATGAAATACGTAAATTACAAAGGATGGTAAGGAAAACAGGCTGCGCTAACAGCTACCCCTGTAGACTAGGGAGGAACATCAGTTTGCCTGAGAGTATCCCAGGCTACAGAGCCAGAACCAGCTACTTCTGGGTGAGCGAAGCTTATCAATTTGGCTTCAAGTCAGGGGAAGCTTAGGACAGATGCTCCTGACACGTCTTCTCTCTGGTTTGGCTCTGATGTCTCATCCTTCTGCAATCTCTACTATTTGGAAAGAGATATTTAACTAGGGATGAAAGCATTTCAATGTGTATCACCTGAAAATGTTTACCATCTCTGCATGTATTGACATAGCTCACGGCCTTCTAAGGGATCCGAGTCCCATGACATATTCCTAGCTATTCACAGTGCTCAACCTTAGGTGAACTGTGCCTTGATTTTGTTTAACTTTCATACATGGGTGCTGACAGCTTCTTAATTTTAAACTTGGGATGACATATTTGTTACCATGAAGACAGTCTGCTCAGGATGGTAACAACAAGGACTGGCTAAAACCTGCAAAGCTGGGTGGGACTGGAGACATGGCTCAGCAGTTAAGAGCACTGGCTACTCTTGCAAAAGACCTGGGTTCTGTTCCTAGAACCCACATAGCAGCTAACAACCATTCATAGCTCTACTTCCAGGAGATCCAATTCCCTCTTCTGACAATGCTCTTTTATGTGTAGGAGTATGGAATGCATGTATATAAGTGCATCCACGGCTTTGCATGACATGGGTGTGCTTACATACATGCAAGCTACACTCATACACATAAAAATTAAAAATAATAAATAAAATGTTAAAACCTCCAAAGCTCATGGGCCTGCTGGTAAGAGCACAGCCAAATGACTGTTTAAAAAACTATTAAAAACCAGGTGGACATTAAAAACTGAAATACAGATGTATTTACTGAAAGATTTTTGGTTTTTTTTTTTTGTATTTTTGAGACAGGGTCTCCCTTTAGTCCCAGCTGGCCTGGAGCTTGCTCTGTAGACCAGGCTGGCCTTGAACTCACAGAGATCCGCCTGCCTCTTATCTACTTATATTTCATCTCAGTTGCATACTACACGTATTAAATATTAAGCACTGACAACTTCAGCAGTTTCATATCCATACAGGGGTATCCCTTTTTCAGTAATAATAATGTAAGGGCTCAGCAGTTAAGAGCACCATCTGCTCTTACAGAGGACCTGGGTTCAATTCCCAGTACCCATATATGGTGGCTAACAACCGTCTGTAACTCCAGTTCCAGGGGAATCAGATGCCTTATTCTGACTCCATGGGCACTGCATGACATGGATGCACTTACACACATGCAACCAATACACTCATACACATAAAATAAGAAAAAAATTATAATGATGCAGTTGCGTGTGGTAGCACACAGCTTTAATCTCAGCACACAGGAAGCAGAGTCAGGCAGATCTCTGTGAGTTCAAGGCCAGCCTGGTCTACGTAGTGAATTCAACACTAGCTGGGGCTAAAGGAAGACTCTGTCTCAAAAAAAAAAAAGATGATGTAATGGACACCCACAGTGTTGATGACTAATGTTGTTTAAAACTCCAGCTTCTATATTCAGTCTATCCTACTGTCTCATCAGAAACCTGAAGAATAATTATTCAATGAAAGCTTTGATTAAGATAAAGACATTAAAAGTGGGCATGGTTGTACTTGTCTATTATCCCAGCACTTGGGAGGTGATCTCCTGATCAGCAGTTCAAGGTCATCCTCGGCTACAGCAAGTCTTAGGTCAGCCTAGACTAGATGAGGCCACATTTCAAAAAAACTTGAAGATATTTAAAAGATACTCATCACCCCAAACGACAATGGAGGCTAACTGATAGCACTACTAGTTTATATGAGTGTTCTATCAGTTTCCAAAGCCTTCAGCTTTGGAAATTCTGTTTTTAACACATTCAGGAATCATATAAGTAAAAAAAAAATTTCTACAACAAGAACCTAAAATTCTAAGAAAGAATAAATGCATAATTGAATGTTAGTATATTAAGATAACTGAGGAGCTCAGGAATATTTTCAGGCCAGCTTCTGCATCATCATGCTATTAATGCTGGAGCCCTCTCAGCAAGTTTACCACTTGGCAATGGAGAAGGCTGCCGAAACACCAAGGCTTGCCCAGTACTTTTCCAAAAAGCCTACCTTCCTCATCGATCACCCAGATCATGACAGTCTAGTAGTGAACTCTAAAGTTACTTACTTAGTTTGTTAATAACAGGAAGAAGTCCACCCCAAGTGTGTAAATATTCAGCCCTAAATCCATCCAAAGAAAATAAGAGGGTAGGAGGTAAGTCAAACCTGGTAATGAGAGAGAGAGAAAAAGCATTTAGGGAGGCAAAAGAAGACACATCCAATAAAGACACTCTCCTTCCCTGTCTCTGCTTGGGAAGCTCTTCTCACCAAGATCAGCATGCAACCTGAGGTAAAGTGAGGAGTCAGCAAGAACAGGAAAGCAGGCTATCTTACTTGCATGTACATTCTCACACAGGGTTTATCAATGCATAATAAACACATGTAATAGTGCTTTTTAAGCATTCAGATCAGTTTAGACTACCACACAGAAATCATCAATTTTAGTTCCCACCACTCTAAAAGTTTGGTCAAATGCCCCTGAAACATAATAGGATTTCCATAATTTATAAGAAAATAAATGTTGGGGCTGGAGAGATGGCTCGACGGTTAAGAGCACCAACTGCTCTTGCAGAGGACCAGGGTTCGATTCCCAGCACCCGCATGGCAGCTAAGAACCATCTTTAACTCCATTTCCAGGGGAATCTGACGCCCTCTTCTGACCTCCGCAGCATTGCACAACACGGGTGCACCAACCTACATGCAGACAGTACACTCATACACATAAAAAAATAAAAAATAAATAAAAAAGAGAAAATAAATGTCAATAAATAACATTGCCTAAATTACATTTTTTTCTGTTAGTTATTTTCTAAATACCCACTGTCTCTGCTTCAGTAAATGATGCTCCATTATCCATTTGGCATAAAGTCTATGTTCTGTTTAGGTTTGTGGGGTCTATTTATTTATTTTTATATTTATATTTTGTCTTTCTTAGGCAAGAAGCCCCAGCTAGCTTAGAACTTGCTATGTAGCCCAGGCTGGCCTTAAATTCACAGATATCTGTCTGATTGTGCCCAAGTGCTGGGATTAAAGGTAGGCTTGTGGTTTTATCTTTGTTCTTGCTGAAGACCAAACCCAGGTCCTTGTTAATGCTAGGCGACTGTTCTCCCACTAGGCCACACCCCTGGCTTTCTATTTAATTTTATGCTCAATATGGTTTTTTTTGTTTTGTTTTGTTTTTTGGTCTTTTCGAGACAGGGTCTCCCTGTAGCCCCAGCTGTCCTGGAACTCACTCTGTAGACCAGGCTGGCCTTGAACTCACAAAGATCCTCCTGCCTCTGCCTNCATTATTTCTCACAAAGGATTCATTTCTAGAAAAGGCAAAGTATCAGTTCCATTCCTTGAGGCAT
>VZQC01005840.1:6830839-6835078 GCA_009823505.1 Rhizomys pruinosus
GAACTCATTCTGTAGACCAGGCTGGCCTTGAACTCACAGAGATCTGCCTGCCTCTGCCTCCCAAGTGTTAGGATTAAAGTCATGCACCACCATGCCTGGCTTAAAGACAGTTTTTAGCCACCATGTGGATGCTGGAAATAGAATCCAGGTCCTCCGGAAGTGCAGTAGGTGCTTTTAACCACTGAACCATCTTTCCAACCCCTGAAACGTTCTTTAATTTAATAAGACATTTTATGTCTTTTTCAGCAAATAAAATTGGCCCCTCAATACAACTACCAATAGAAAGCCAACAAAGACAACCCCTAGGTAACAACCCAAAAAAGCTCTGGAAGAGACCAGGCTCTCACAGAGCCCAACAAGCTCAGAGTCTGACCTTTACACACAGAGCTGTAGTTGATGCAGCAGTCCTTGTAAACCTTGCAGTCATCTGAACAGGAACACAGGTTTCTGGGCAACCTTTTCTCACCACACCTGAATTTGTTGCAAGTCCATATGTACGCTACAAACAATCATCAACAAAATATGCTTATGATTCAAGTTCAACATAGCTAAAGTGAACACAAAATTTTCACCATTTCGGATAGGAGATGGCAAAACAATGAAATATTTCATGAGTCACTCAGACCCTGCCATCACTACAGCCACTCTCTGAACTAATAAACACCAAACGTAAAGGTTCCAATTGTTATTATTTCACTAAGAACTCAGGATTTCTTTATTTTAAAACTTGGGCACGTGGATGGCAAGTTAAAGGGCAGCCAGGGTACAGAACAAGACTTTGTCTCAAAAAAGAAAAATATCTAAATTTGATCCACTCCCCATCTCAATTTCATTCGTGTCCTGTTCAAATGAAACTGAGGATTTTTCCTATTTTGATAGTTTTATTTTAAAGTGAATAGCAAGCTGGGCATGGTGGCGCATGCCTTTAATCCTAGCACTCGGGAGGCAGAGGCAGGTGGATCTCTGTGAGTTCAAGGCCAGCCTGGTCTACAGAGTGAGTTCCAGGACAGCTGGGAGTTACAGGGAGACCCTGTCTCAAAAAGACAAAAAATAAATAAATAAATAAATAAATAAATAAATAAATAAATAAATAAATAAAATAAAGTGAATAGCCAAGACCTCCTTCTTTAATAGGCCCATAATGGAAAAATTCACATATTTCAGGATCTTTTTAAGACTTAGTATAAATACAAATCAGAAAACAAATGCTTCAGGATACATTAAAAATAAGGCCCAGTTTATAATCCTTAAAGTGAATTACATGCAAATTTTTCTTCACAGAACTGCTGACTGTAAAGGCCATTGTCAAAACATGTCTATGCTAAATTATAAAGAGAAATGTTGGACTGAGTCAGTCAAATCATGGGCCTCATAAAGCAGAGTGGGACCTCTTCCTACTGCCCCTTTCCTTGCATGGGTTTACCTGGCTCCACACACACCATCTGGAAGTCTAGACAGCAGTTCCCGAGATTAACACAGTTGGCATCACAGCGGCACTTCCCAAACGTCCTCTCAAAGCAGCGGCCCTTGCAGCTTCTTACTGAAAATTGTGAACAAGTTGGATACTCCAATTACAGCATTACTAAGCTAATGCTCCTGAGCCAAGACCTTCTTGGAATTTAACTCACATTTGCTACTTGAAAAACAGACAGTTTTACAGACAAAAGAAATAATCATTTCTTTTTTTTAATTTTTTTTTATTTATTTCTGTATGTGTATGAATGTACTGTCTGCATGTGGGTTTGTGCACCCGTGTCGTGCAATGCCTCGGATGTCAGAAGAGGGTGTCGGATTCCCCTGGAACTGGAGTTCTCCTGGAATTGGAGTTTCAGACAGTTCTCAGCCGCCATGTGAGTGCTGGGGATCGAACCTGGGTCCTCTGTAAGAGTGGTCAGTGTTCTTAATCGCTAGGCCATCTCTCCAGCCCCAGAAATAATCATTTCTAAAGTAAGGAATGCACTTCCCTGCCTCAGGAAGGGGAGGGCATCATTATAGCAACAGTTAATACTTGGAGTTCATTAATACGTAAATTTTTTTAAATATGACACATACTGTGTTAAACTTAGATTAAAACTATTTTCAATCCTTTCTCTTGATGTGTCAAATTAAGCTCAAGGTGAATTACTTCATATTCGAAACAGCTCATACAGGTTTTTACTTTTACTAAATTTGGATATATTTGTTCTTACATGTCTGAATAGATAAATAAAATTGCTATATTTCAAATAATCACTAAACATGTTTTAGAATTTTTATTTATTTTTGTTTTATGTGTATGAGTATTTTGCCTGCATGGATCTAAGTGTACCTTGTTCATGCCATGTCTGTGGAGGCCAGAGGAGGGCATTGGATCCCCTGGAACTAGAGTTACTAACAGTTGTTAGCTGCTATGTAGGTGCTAGGAACAGAACCCTGGACCTCTGCAAGAGACTTTTAACTGCTGAGACAACTCTACAGCTGCCCCCCTTTGTAGCACTAAACATTTTTAAATAAGTAATATTCTAAATACAGGATAGCTAAAGAGGAGAAAAAATTCAATTTTGAAATCTGAATTATAAAAGAAAGCCATCCATAGGGAGCAGGAGGAGACACCCCAGAACTGAAAGGTTAAAATTTACTGTGATTCACTTCCATTATTTACATAGTAAGTTGTCACCAATGCTGAGTTTCTGCTTTTAATCTAAAGCAAACATAATTAGAAGTGTGACAATTTCACTACTACTTTGAAACTAGCAATGGTTGAAATTTTAAAACCCTCAGAGATTCTGGTCACCTGGTGATGCTAACTGGTCACCTAGTAACCTCCAGAGTTGCTTTAGGAACCAATTCCTTGGGGGCTCAAGTAGTGTCCCAAAGGTTCCTTCAGAAATTAGAGAGAAGGCTCCAGGGACCCACATGTTGGCCATGACTTCAGATTTCTTTATGGGAATGGTTTTTCAGTCTTCTACATTTTGAGATAAAATTTTGTAAGTAAATAAAGTTTTGTTAAGCTTCAAATAATATAAGAGCTTCAAGAAGAAGGTTCAAATCCACAATAAATTTATCAAATTTGCAGTATTTGTGGAGTAAACAGAGGACTCAGGAATTACACTCAATCACGTTATAATGCTGAAAACACACACACACATACATACACACAGAGATACACACATATATTCACAGGTACACACAGACACACAAAAAAGTACATATGTACATAGACATACATGGAAATACATATATGCATTCACACACACACCATAGTTATAATTACCTTCTTTGGCACAGCTTGGTTTCAACCCAAATATACAACCAAGGATTGTTGTTAACACACATACTGACAAAACCTGTAAGGAAAGAAAAAGACTATTAGCTACTTTTAAAGTCCTTCTATTTCTCTGCATCCTTTGTTTTTTTCAATATTTCTCACGTTGCTAGTTCTGTTGCTTTTGGATCTGGCTGGATCAACCCACTGTGATGGGTTCAGTTTTTAGAAACTCCAAACTTGTGATTTATGTACTGCTCTAAAAGCATGATAAATTTCAACTATAAACTTACTTAAATGACCAAAACATTTCTAGATTATCCATAACTACAGTTCCCAGCAGCCATGTGGCAGCTAACAATCCTCAGTAACTCCAGTTCCAGGGGATCCAATGCCCTCTTCTGACTTCTGTGGACACTGCATGACATGGGTGCACTTACATACATCCAGGTAATATTCTCATATGCAAAAAATAAAAATAATAAATAAAATGTTTTTAAAGACAGAAGAAAATCTGTTTAGAGACTTAATTTCCTACTGTAGTCTGGAAACATTCCAGACCCCACAAACCTCACCCCAACACAGCATCCTCATGTGCCCTGTGCCAGCTCATGGGAATGGGCACTAAAGTAAACCCAACACAGCATCCTCATGTGCACTGTGCCAGGTCATGGGAGCGGGCAGTGAAGTAAGCCCAACACAGCATCCTCATGTGCCCTGTGCCAGTTCATGGGAATGGGCACTGAAGTAAGCCCAACACAGCATCCTCATGTGCCCTGTGCCAGCTCATGGGAATAGGCACTGAAGTAAGCCCAACACAGCATCCTCATGTGCCCTGTGCCAGCTCATGGGAATGGGCACTGAAGTAAACCCAACATAGCATCCTCATGTGCCCTGTGACAGCTCATGGGAATGGGCACTGAAGTAAGCCCAACACAGCATCCTCATGTGCCCTGTGCCAGCTCATGGGAATGGGCACTGAAGTAAACCCAACA
>VZQC01005840.1:6835106-6860468 GCA_009823505.1 Rhizomys pruinosus
GGACATTGGATCCCCCTGGAAATGGAGTTACAGATGACTGTCAGCCATCATGTGGGTGCTGGGAATCTAACTGGGTTCCTCTGCAAGAGCAGCCAGTGCTCTTAACCACTAAGCCATCTTTCCAGCCCCAAGTTTTTCCCTTTTTGAAAACAATAGAAGCGTATAATAATGTATCTTATAGGACGTCATGTCTTCTATCACTCTGACAATTCCCTCAACCCTACCCCCCTCCCATGCACAATCAGACTCGCTGCCCACACTCTATATGTGGGGGTGAGTAAGAATGGTGTGGGTTGTGACAGTGACCTTGGATA
Organism: Rhizomys pruinosus; assembly: GCA_009823505.1. Taxonomy (NCBI): domain Eukaryota; kingdom Metazoa; phylum Chordata; class Mammalia; order Rodentia; family Spalacidae; genus Rhizomys; species Rhizomys pruinosus. The sequence goes on from VZQC01005840.1 coordinate 6,835,421, forward strand.
ACACCCTGGTCCACAGGTGTATATGGATAGGGCCACTACAGACCTGGGGATAAGCCAGTCTAATCACAGGCTGAGTCTCTAATCCTTCCCTTTTTTTTTTTTTTTTTTTTTTGCTAAATTGATGTTTCCTTTAAAGCACTCTAGAATGTCAGTTTACAGGGCAATGCAACAAAACATTCATTGGGTATGGACTACATGCAAAGAGAAGAAAGACTAAGCACTACTTCAGGGAACTTGGGTGTGTAGAAGAGAAGACAAAGACAGCAGAACAAATGGCCTACCTCTGGTACTCTCCATGAACCAGATGTAAAGTCCATAGTTGTTTAAAGAAGGAGAAAGACTGGGGGTGATTGGAGGGGTGTGGATCAGAAGGAGGTCCATAGAGAAAGTCTTTGGCAGAGATGTGAAAGGGGGAAATGATATACTATTACTAATCAATGTTGAGAGAAGAAAAGGGGGAGCCAAAGAGGTGGCTCAGTTGTCAAGAGCACTGGCTGCTCTTGCAGAGGACCCGGGTTCAATTCCCATCACCCACCTGGCGGGTAAGAACCATCCTAACTCCAGTTACAGGGGATGTGACGCTCTCTTCTGACCTCCTCAGGCATTTCATGACATGGGTGCACTTACATACATGCAGGCAATACTTTCATCCATATAATATAAAAATGAAAAATAAAATATTTTTAAAAAATAAAGAAGGAAAGGGAAGTCAGAACAGGGAACTGTCCAGGAGGAACAGCAGCACAAGGAAATACTCCAAGTAAGAAAGGCACAAGGAAAGCAATGGATGAAAAAATCCAACAGTCCCACCACAACAAATATAAAGGGCAACTGGTGCCAGGTGGAGGTATAGAAAGATGGTCTGGTATTGCTGGAAGACCAAGTGAGAGACCAGAAAAGGAATGGGTGAATGAGACAGGGTAGATGGTGGATGTAAGCTTCTATTAACTCATTTGTTCAAACACACTGAGTTTTGGTCATGTTCCGGTCTCTAGGGCAGCTACCAGACACCCAAACATCACCTCTGCTTTCAAAGTGCTTCCTACCAAGTGACTACAAAACTGAAAAGGAAGTGTTTGGTGAATGCAGTGAGGCAGTAGGTCTACCTAACTGCAAAAGAAAAGGACATAAAGAAGAAGACGAGAATAGAGACCAAAATGCAGCAGGTGAGGTCAGAATTAGCTACCACTTATTTTCAGACTTGTAATTGTGGTATATGGGGGGATGGGATGTATGCATACTTTACAGTAATATAAAATTAAAGGGGAAAATGTGAATTCCTAAACATGTTTTGGAATTAATATACAGTTTACTTTCAGACATCATAATGTTGGTATATGTGTGAAGAGCATATATGCATAATTTGGAGCAATACAAATTGAGGGAACAACAACAACTGGACTGGGTCAAAGAACTGACTGAAACAGTAAACTTCAGCCCCAAACAATAAACTTCTGCATAGAAAAACTTTTAAAAGACTGAAAAAAAAGATGCAAGACATGTATGACAAAATGCATGAACTCAGGTGGGGGGGCATGGAAGGTGGCATGAGTCTAAAACTGGACTGAGAAGTGTGGTATGAACTGCACAAACTTCAATAAAAAAAATTTAAAAAGATGAAAAACACTTAAGTCTATACACAGTAGCCTCCCCTCACCTCTTTCATAGTCTATACACAGTAGTCTCCCCTCACCTGAGCTCTCATAGTCTATGCACAGTAGTCTCCCCTCACCTGAGCTCTCGTAGTCTATACACAGTAGTCTCCCCTCACCCGAGCTCTCATAGTCTATGCACAGTAGTCTCCCCTCGCCCGAGCTCTCATAGTCTATGCACAGTAGTCTCCCCTCACCTGAGCTCTCATAGTCTATGCACAGTAGTCTCCCCTCACCAGAGCTCTCATAGTCTATACACAGTAGTCTCCCCTCACCCGAGCTCTCATAGTCTATGCACAGTAGTCTCCCCTCACCTGAGCTCTCATAGTCTATGCACAGTAGTCTCCCCTCACCCGAGCTCTCATAGTCTATGCACAGTAGTCTCCCCTCACCAGAGCTCTCATAGTCTATACACAGTAGTCTCCCCTCACCTGAGCTCTCATAGTCTATGCACAGTAGTCTCCCCTCACCTGAGCTCTCATAGTCTATACACAATATGCTCCCCTCACCCGAGCTTTCATTTTCCAGTTTTGTCTACCCACAGCCAACCAGAAAACACTAAGTGGAAAATTCCAAAAATAATAACTTATAGGTTTTAAATTGCACACTGTTCTCAATAGAATGATCATCCGATGTACCACTGTGCTCTGTCTCACCTGGATAGAAGTCATTTTTCTGCATGTATTTATGCTCTATTTGCTTCCTAGCAGTTGTAAGAGCAGCTGTCAATCCTCAGATCTCTGGCACAACACTGCAGTGCTTGTACTCAAGGAAGCCTTGCAGGGTAGACTGACACTCTGCCCCAGCACTCTGCTATTCACCTCACTTTATCTCATTGCTCAGGTGCTGTGCCTTCTGCACAGGCACGCTATTTCACCTTCTGCACAGGCACACTATTTCACTTTCTGCACAGGCACACTATTTCACCTTCTTCACAGGTACACTATTTCACCTTCTGCACAGGCACACTATTTCACCTTCTGCACAGGTACACTATTTCACCTTCTGCACACGCACACTATTTCACCTTCTGCACAGGTACACTATTTCACCTTCTGCACAGACACACTATTTCACCTTCTGCACAAGCACACTATTTCACTACAGGAAGCCCGAGTATGGAAAAATAAGAGATTTCTAGAAAGACCACATTCATATAACTTTTGTTACATTATGTGCCTGTAACTATTTTATTACTGTTTTGATGTAATTTTGTTGCTGTTTTTTATGTAAATCTCTTTGTGTCTGCTTTTTAAATTAGACCTCTTGTTATGATGGGTAAACACACACACACACACACACGAACACACACACACACACATATATATATATATATATAGAGAGAGAGAGGAATCTGGTACTATGTTCATTTTTCAGGCATCCATTGGGGGTCTTAGGACATACTTGTACATAAAGGAGAACTAACATGTCCATAAAAATGGGGAATTATGGGGGCTGGAGAGATGGCTCAGGGGTTTAGAGCACCGACTTCTCTTGCAGAGGACCCGGGCTCGATTCCCAGCACCCACATAGGGGCTAAGAACCATCTTTATCTCCAGTTCCAGGGGAATCCGACACCCTCTTCTGACCTCCACGACATTGCATGACACGGGTGCACCAACCTACATTCAGACAGTACACTCATACACATAAAAAAATAATAAATAAAAAAGTAAAGAAATACATTAAAAATGGGGAAATATTAGATTACTATATTGTGGTGGTTTGAATGAGTGTCCCCCATAGGCTTTAAGTATTCAGACATTTGTCTCCAGTTGGTGGCACTGTTCTTGGAGGTCTTAGAAGGTGTGGCCATGCTAGAGGAAGTACATTACTAGGGGCAGGCTTAGTGAGTTTAACAAGTCTTGCAGTCTCCAGTCACTCTCTCTTGACTTCCTGTGCTCATTAAGAGATGTGACCCTCGGCTTGCTGCTCCAGCCCCAGCCACCATGCCTCCTGACACAATGGACTCTGTTTCCCTGGAACAGTCAATAGTAAGCTCAAATAAACTCTTCCTTTTATAAATTCTCTTGCTCATGATGGTTTATCACAGCAACAGAAAAGTGATTAATACATATATGAGCAACAATAAGTAAAATAAGGACAAATGGACAGAATGTGGTAGAGGAAAGGGTCCTGAAGGAATTCTCCTCACCCTTCAATAGTGATACAAACTTTGGTTTAAACATGATGGTTTAGAAGGCTAAATGTCAAATATCTACACAAAGCATTAAAAACTCTTTTCCAGACTTCCTAAATCAGACAGCACAGGAAATAAGATTGACAATTGACAAGTCGGACCTCATTAAACTCAAAAGCTTCTGTACATCAAAAGAAACAATAAAGAAAGTGAAGAGAAAACCACAGAGTGGGAGGAAACCTTCACTGCAGATACATCTGACAAAGCATTAATTTCCAGAGTATACAAGCTACTCAAAAAACAGAGAAGAAACAGATGAATCACTCAAAAGATGGAGCAAAGAACTGAATAGAGACTTCACAGAGGAGGAATTGGAGATGGCTGAGAAGCATCTTAAAAACTGTTCAACATCACTAATAATTAGAAAAATGCAAATTAAGACCATTTAATGATTCATCTCACTCTGATAGACTGCCAGATCAGACAAATAAATGAATATCAATCTGGAGAGGTTGTGGGGACCAGGGAACACTCATCCATTGCTGGTGGAGATGTAAACATTCGTACCACCATTATGGAAAGCAGTTATGTGGAGAACCCTTAGAAGACTCAAAATGAGCTTGCATTGACCCAGTCATACCAAACTCCGGGTTATACCCAGTAGACTTTCATTACTGCAGAACAATAACATGCATGCTATAGTTATTGCGCTCTTTTACAATAGCAAAAAACTGGATACCAACCCAAATACCCCTCACTGACTGATGATAGATAAAATGGTTACATGTACACAATGGAGTTTAAGCAGCAGTAAAGAAAGAACAGCATCGATGAACTTTGCAGGTTAAGGATGGAGCTAAGAACATATATTATGAATAACACAGTCCCAGAAAAACAAATGTATTGATGTATCCTCATATGTGGCTCTAGCACATATAACCCAGTTATAAATATTTTTCTTTGGAGAGGGATGCCATTTAAAAGAACAACAACAGAAGATGTATCAGAAAACTAACGTGAAATATTGGGCGGAGGGGGAGAGGGGCGGAGCCGAGGGTCTATATCTCGATATTAATGCATAGTATTCAATGACGGGAGTTGCAACAAGTATCCAATTTTCCCAGGACTCTGTCACAGTTACTGGTTGTTTGCGTTTAGGGACTAAAAAAAAGTAATAGTGATATATATAAAACATTGGGGTTAAAAGGGGTTTGATACAAACGGTATTAGCACCTGAGTAATTGGAAATATAAACTGTGTGCGCTATCTTACATTATGTTTTTACTTTAAAATCTGTATAAGAATTACTTTGGGATTGGCACATACAATGTTCTCTAAATTTTCTGTTGTACAAGTATCACCTTGTGAGCATTCTCTTTACCTGTATGATGATTAACTTAAAAACATTATACAGTATTGCTTCCCAAGGAACCACAGACCATTCACCCACAAACCAGCCTGGTGTGAATTGATGATTAGATCCTTGCCGCTTGATTCCGAGCAATTATAGGTCCTGTGATTATAATACTGTCCTTTTTGAGATCATGGAGTCAAAAAACAAAACTTAAAAAAAAGGGGGCGATTCAGTATTATTGAAACCTTTTGTCAAAAACACTTGCCAATTCAAATCTTAAAACAACTAACTACGGAATAAAGATTTGTATGTTCCAAACAGGTCAAAATGTCACCAACTAACGGCTGAGAAAGAAAAAAGATACAGCTTTGCTTGAGTAGGATGCATACACAGAAAGTGCCAGCAGAAAGGTTTGCTGTCTGAACATTGAAAGGAATACAGAAAAGCCTCAGATTGCTACAGACATAAACCCCTCAGATGATCTACTGTTTTTATACAACTATTTATTGAGTCCTAATGAAACTTACTTCTAGGTGCCACAAAGTATTTAATACGAGAGACTTTCTAACCCCCCCCCATAAACAAGGAGAAATATGATGATGATAGAGGTTGTCTCTAATTGTATAATTGAGCCAACTGATATCAGAGTAAACCTAAAACTGCCTATCTATTAATTGACTAACTAGACATAGGAACTGTGAAAAACAATTATTCTTTCAGACCAAATATAATACTTTAAAGTCTCTTACGCTATGCACCTTAACACAACATATATTAATACGGAGAGCACTGATATCGCAATGGAATTATTCTACCTAAGGAGCTGATTAGGCCAGGTACTCCAAGCACCCCCCCCAAGAAAAAAAAAAAAAACCATTTTCATTAAACTGGGATACCTGCAAGAGAGAGGCACATAAGGCCCTGCTGTCAAAACTGATGTAAGAATGGAAAAGATGCATTGAGACCATCATTGCAAATGTACAGTTGGTTCTCTCGGAATACCAGAGAGTGTTACCAAAGGCCACTAAACCAATATTAAAATAATATAGGTCTCTTGGAGTCAAGCAAAGACTCCTCCGTCAGCACCAGCTTTACGCCTCAACCTAGCCTGTAGATATTGTGCAGCTAGTGGCAGCCATATAGTCCTGTATATCCCAAATCTAATTCGGTATTAGGCTCTCTCCTTAGGAGAATAACCCACTGGCTTATGCACAACGTTACATCCTCTAATGGCTTTAGGGAGCATTTATTAAGCCACCGAAGACCCTGTCATATATTAACAAAAAAAAACGTAATTCATGGATTACATACCATCCAAAAACTGGTCTATACCAAAGATAACCTACCATAAAATTTAGTACTGTTTTTAAATACCTAATCTATCTAATTGCTTGTTGCCTGTTTCATTAGTAGGATGAAAGGTCTACTTCCTGCGGACAACTGTCAGCCCATGAAAAGAAAACAGCCAGAATTGACCAGAGTCCAAGCAAACAGTTCCCATACCTGTTTTGCTTCTCGTCCTACCTTGTGCCCCATCTTCTAAGCCTTAGGGAACCAATCTGCGAAGTAGGTGGGCAGTCTGATAGAATTAAGGGTTTAGGATTGGGGTGAACTGATGAAAACCTACAGCAATATAGCCATTGCACTCATTGTCAACTTATTGAACATACAAGCCTCCCCCGTGCTGGATGTGTGTGACCCATGGTGTGTGGGTTGGGCACAACAGCCTGAAAATTGGTTATCCATGGAAGTGATGCTTGTACTCATTAGATTATTACTTAATTGTTAAAAAAATGGAAAAAAAAAAAAAAAAAAAAAAAAATAAAAAAAAAAAAAACAAAACAGAAAAAAGCCGGCGGGTGGCTGCACGCGCTTAATCCTAGCACTCGGAGGCAGGCGCATGCGATCTTGTATGAGTCCAAGCCACCCGGTCTACATCGTGAGTTCCAGGACAGCTGGGGCTAAAAAAAACGGAATGTTCTCGAAAAGACCAAAAAACAAAAAAATAAAAATAAAAAAAAAAAATAAAAAATGGGAAAAAATAAAGAATATAACAAAGAACGTCTTTTCCCTTGTGAATTCTCAAATATATACAATAGGAAAGCTATAGAATGATCTAATATCATACACTACATTTTTTTTTTTTTTGTCTTCTAAAACATTGGTCCCTGTACAGACCTAAGCATTCCTGCGAACTCACTCTGTAAGGCCAGCTGCCTCTGGACCTCACAATAGATACCTGCTCTGCTCCCAAGTGCTTGCTTTTTTTTTTTACTTAAAGGCATTTGCCATCACGCCCGGCTCCATACACTATAATTTTAAACATTAAGATATAGAAAATTAGTTTGATGGCTTCAGAAATTTTATCTAGAATAAGCAGTATTTATCTCCCTCTCATAAAACTTAAAGAGTAGGGACTTTTCTACGCCTTAGAAAATTGTCATATTCCTTTCTAAATTTATGCTGGTTTCCAGTATTATGACCTTTGCACTTAGAGTATCACAAAACATCTTTATGAGTTTCACATGAAGTTCTCTAACAATGCCCCTTCTCCTGGGACCTCTCCATCCTTATTGTCACCACTACCCTCCACACATAATGTGCATAAGCTGTCTTTACTAAATTTCTCTGACTCCTCTATTTTAATCTATTTAACTGTAGGAATCCACTTCGGTGAGCTATTTCTTCCAGAGTTCCATTTACATTTTATTTGGATTTTACTTCCAGCATTACTTAACTTTCATCCTTTAACAGTCAACTTCCTTTCCTTTTCAATTATCCATTGTTGTAAAATGTCACTGAGAGGCAAAATAGCATGCTTTGTTGTCTGTCCATGACCTGAGTAAAAGATGATGAAGACTGAATCATTCCAGGAAGAAGCAGGAAAAAAAGACAACTCAGGACCCATGTTTTTGTGGTGTGTGTTGATGTGTGGTGTTGTGTGTTGTGTGTGGTTTGTGGGGCTTGTGTGTGTGTCTTCTTGAGGGACAGCCGGTCTCCCCATAGGCCCAGCTGTCCTGAACTCCACTCTGTAGACCCGGCTTGGCCTCAGTTCCAGATAGTTTACCAGCAAGTGGTCCACGCCCCCTTAGTCCAAGCAGGGGCTACAGGAAGACCCTGTCTCAAAAAGACAATAGTTTTATATATTGATGTTCTCTTACAAATTATAGAACACAATTTTTTTTTACCCTGGAAAGCAAGAAGCTGAGAAACCTATAAGTTCCATCTCCCCCCCTCAGCTTTAAAGATAAAGTGGTTGATGTTGATCAAAGTTTGCCCGTCTATGTTAAAAGAGTATTTATTTGGAGTTTTCTGTTTGTTCAGACAAGGTCCCTAAGAAAATCATTGGATTTTTCTTTGACATTTAGTGAGTCAAAGGACAGATGTTTTCACAAATCTCATTTTTCTCACTCTGCACAGATTCCGTCAACACACACTGGCATTACATTGTGAGATATTATCTTTATATATATATATATATATATATTTGTGTGTGTGTGTGTGTGTGTGTGTTCAGGAGACAGCTTGTGGGACTCACTTCTCTCCTTCTACCACATGGGTTCCAGGGATGGAACTCAGGTGGTCAGGTTAGTGGTGAGTCCCTTTACCTGCTGAGCCATCTGGCCAGCTCCACATTGGCATTGTTCAATGTGCATTATTCATTCTTTATCAATTCATTGACATGTGAATGACTACCTGTGAACATTCCCTGTGCTGATGGCCACAAAAGCAATGGAAGCAATTCTATATTTATAAAGAAATAAAAAGTGGGGCAATGGACATTAAAATAAATGAATGCAACAGAATTGGACAAGAGCTATGGACGAAATATGTAAAAGATGCCAGCATGCTGGAAATATCACAGAGATCCAACAAAGGTTACAAAAGATTACACAAAAAATTAATTTCCTTCCTGTTTAAGTGTCTGCAAGACATGATGAAATTAGACTCAATGGGGAAAACATAATGCTGCATGCCTTTATCCCAGCACTTGGGAGGAAAGAAGAGGTGGATCTCTGGGAGATTGAGGCAAACCTGATCTATATAGTGAGTTCCAGGACAGCTAGGACTGCAGGGAGATTCTGTCCCAAAATAAATAAATAAACAAATTAATTAATTGTGCTGAAAACCCTAATCTCAGTGTTTATGATCTAGCCAGGCCAACATTGGAATTTAGGTCAATGACAGACATGACACTAAGAGTCAACGTAACTGTTAACCTCTGTAGTTACAATGAATACCACAGTGCTGCCTGTAGCTTCCTGCAGCATTGTACAAGAGTATACAAGGGAACATCTGAGAAACAGAAAATAACCAGTCATCACTGTTCTTTCTACAGAACATCCTGCATCTCCTAAAGTTTTATATTAAGTCACATAACATTCACAATAACATTATAAGACCAGTTATGATGATTGCACTAGTTTAAGAAAATTGAACTACAGGGGCTGGAGAGATAGCCTAGCGGTTAAGAGCACCACACCGACCGCTCTTGCAGAGGACCGGGGTTCATTCCCCAGCACCCACATGGTGGCTGAGAACCGTCTGTAACTCCAATTTCAGGAGAACTCCAGTTCCGGGGGAATCCGACACCCTCTTCTGACCTCCGCGGCATTGCACGACAGGGGTGCACAAACCTGCATGCAAACAGTACACTCATACACATAAATAAATAAAATATTTTTAAAAAAAGAAAATTGAACTACAGAAATATTAATAATTTGCCAAGGAACATGGAGATGAAAGTGAGACCAGCAAGACTGGAACTCAGTAAGGGTTGTGGGTAGGGGAAATGGAAGGAACTTGGAAGGAGGCTATAGCCTTGGTCGGGGCAACACTCTAGAAGACTTCAACTGTGAAAGTAAGAAATAAATGGACAAACTCTAGAAAAATCCTTTGGAACACCTGGAAAGGCTGTGTCATGAGTCCACATCTCGCCTTATCTGCCCCTCTTGCTTCCAGATCTGTCCTGTGCTCTTCTAGACCAAAACTTCCTCCCTGTAGGTTACAGCAGCCTGAACTGTGCTACAGAGCTTGTTTATTTGTCTGTCTCTGAAAGGACTGTGAGCTCCAGGGTGCCGTGGACAGATTTATTTACCTCTTTCCTTTCTTCATCTAGCACGGTGTCTTGCACACAGCAGACAGTAAACAAATAATCCTTGAGCTGAAAACTGCCAAGCTGTGATTTAGTAGACATAATCTGGGAGAGAAGCAGAAAGGCCCCACTTTCCCTCATCTGACTTGACCTAGTCAATCCTTTCGTTAAGTACCTCTATGTCTGATTTATGTAGACGTATGTACAATAAATACATAGAAAAAAATTAGGAAATGGTCAATTGCTGGATTTAGTATTCAAGTGTGATAGGCAGGGGAAATACTGATGTTTTGTGAAGACGAATTAGCCGACTGCATTGCTTATCAGACCTCCAAACTTTGACCAAAGCTGCATGCTTTCTAAGGGGTTAGGGGAACAGTCTGTGAGAACTCAGACTTCCACAGCACTCTTAGTCAGGGATTTCCTCTCCTGAGGATGGAGGTTAGACTCTGAGAAAGTAAATCCAGTTGAGAAACTCCCATGGGACAAATAAAGGACGATTCGAAAATCAAGTTTTCTTTAAGAATGTCTAAGCATTATGAAGTTCAAAGAAGATGCTAGAACTTTCTCTTGGAGTCCCTAAGTCCACACAGACAGCTGTTGCCACCTGTCTACTTTATTACTGAAGATCATCCCCAACAATAGTGAAATTGTATGTGAAGGTATTTATACAAATGGAAATACGGAAAAGAGGCCACAAGCCTGAACAGGCCCATCACACAGGTAAGCCTCACACTAAGTATCCTTGGAAGATACTAGTATGGAAGGAACTCACATCTGCCCAGCAGCTCCAGAATAAGACAGTTCAAATCCCAGCTCTGTCAATTGCTTCGTCAGTGCTTCACAAGGGTTTCCTGAAACTAAGTACCATGGCTGCCCCTGTGTAGTGCTGGAGGTGGATGCAGTACAAAACAAGTCCATGCCCTCGGGGCTCACGATACCCTGACTTCTAGAAAACCACCAGCTGCAAGGCCTGGGAATGCTTCACAGCATCATTAGGTTTTCTTGGGTTTTGATTGGATTCCTTTTTCAATCTATGAAGGGGCGATAATACTTGGAAAAAGTGGCAGAAGCTCTGAACACAGTACACACAAAAAAAATCTTTGGGATATCATCTTACTCCAATAAGACTGGCTAGGATCAGGTTGTGGGGAAAGGGGAACACTCATCCATTGCTGGTGGGAATGTAAACTTGTACAGCCACTATGGAAAGCAGTATGGAGAACCCTTAGAAGACTCAAAAATGAGCCTGCCATTTGACCCAGTCATACCACTCCTGGATATATACCCACAAGACACATCTTACTGCAGAAAACTTGCTGAGGATTTGAGTGTGGTAGTCCATACCTTTAATCCCAGGTCTGAAAGGCAAAGGCAGGCAGATCTCCAAGACAGAAGCCAGCCTGGTCCACTGTCTTCACAGATGTTTAAATTCCTTTCAAGCTCATTTACATAACTAAGTGTTCAAAATGGGCCATCTCTTATCCTTGTGATTCCAGTCCAGTTAATTTATCTCATAGAAACATTCATATAAATACACAAAGATATGCACACAAAGATATTTGATGTGGCATGGTAGGTAAAATCTGAAAATAATGGGATGAGTGTGATATTATATATATATTTACATTTCTTTTCGCCTCTCTCCCTGCATCCTGCTTCACAACCACCAAAGCATGCTTCCGAAACTAGAATTTCTTTCTCAAGGCAGTTCATGGAAACTAACCTGTGTGTTTGTTGGAACAAACCATAAGGAAATTATCAGATCTCCTCTTGCCTGATAGTTACAATAAGCCACTCCTCATTCCTACCCTGGGGGGCCTGCAATCTCACTCCTACCTTGCAGGAAGGAATGCTACACAGGCCAACAGCTAGGAAGCTCAAGCCCAACTGGGTTTCCAAGCACCTCGTGTTAGAACTAGAAGATTCCCTTTTTGTCCAGTCAGATTGCCACATGGTTGTCCAGGCCTCAATCCTGCCGCTGGAGCAAAGTCTCCATAAAAAACAAATAACCGGATGTGGAGAACTTCCAAACTGCTGCACACACAGAGGTTCCTGGAGTGTTAGAGAAGCATGGAAGCCCCAGCCTTTATCATGAACCTTGCCCCCTCTCCATCTCTTCATCTACATCCTTTTGTAATATACTTTATAATAACCATAAATGTATTTTCTTAGATATATGAGCCCCTCAACCAAATTATTTGAAGATAAGAGGAGGTTGTGGGAACCCCCATTTACATCCAGTCAGAAGCATAGGTTAAACACAAACCTGGAGCTTAAAACTAACATAAAAATCAGAAGGAAATGCGGTTGTGGAGACTAAGCCCCCAAGCTGGGGAATCTGATACCATCTCCAGGTTGGCAGAGTCAGAACCAAACTGAGTTAGAGGAAACCTAGCTGCTGTCACAGCTACAGACCTGTTTGCTTGTCAGAGAGAAGTCCCCACACCTCTGATGTCAGAGTTTTCCATGTTGGTTGTTGTGGTATAAAAATAGAAGGAAACGGACTCTTCCACCTAACCCCCCAACAGGAGTTCATTAAATTAATTAAATTTAAATTCACCTGTGAAATACTAAGCAATTATTTTTGAATCATATAGGTCCATTTTTTTTGAATATGTGCTCTTAAATTTTCATTCTCTACATAAATGGCTACATGTAATAAAGCCTTCCCTCTCCCACCATGGAGAGAGGGAGCTCAAGCTATCTAGTACACAAAGTCCACATTAGGACACCAAAGGTACTGCACAACACAGCTATCTACATGCAAGCAGTACATTCATATACCTAAAATTAAAAAAAAATACTTTAAAATATGACTGAATAAACAAATGCAAGAGAAAGAGAGAGGGGGTGGGAGGGAAGAAAGGGAGAGAGTAGGCAAATTCCAATGCAGAAGAATTCCAAGGAACGGTAGCGATAGCTCAGCGGATAAAAGCACTTGCTACACAAGGATGAGGGCCTCAGTCCTGATCCCAGCACCTACACAGAAGCCATGTGTGGCCACACAAGCTCCTGTCACCCCAGTACTGTAGGGGACAGAGATGGGAAGATCGCTGGGGCCTGCTGGCTGCCTTCTGAGCTCCAGGCTCAACGAGAGATCCTCTCACTGGAATAATGCCGAGAGTGACGGAGCAGGACACCTCATGGGTTTCTGCCCCAGCCCCTAGATTCTCAAGCACATACACACACCCATGCACCACATTCACACACATATTTATACACTCACACATCAAAATAAAAATCAATAAAACAGAAGAATTCCAAGTAATTTATGAAGAATTCTACCATCAAGAAGGTGAGACCAACTTCCTTCCAAGAGTATAGTATAGAAAAGAAGAAAAAAGAATGACTTTACAAAAAACTGAAAAGGACTCAGCCAGGTAATCAAGCCATATTAATAACATCTACCCTTCATATAATGTGTTCAGAACAGCACTTTACACTTGTGGTCTGTCTCCCAAAATTACACCGTCAAGTCTAATCATGAGGAAAGTATCAGACAGATCCTAAATGAGGGCCATTTACACAACTCATTCAAACTGTCAGTCATCAGAAACAAGGAAAGCCTGAGCTAGGAAGGGTTGGAGACTCAACCACAAAATGAAGTGTGTAATTCCTGGTTGGGACACTGGAAGAACAAAGAAATGCACAAGGAAATTCTGATGGAACTTGAACTTTATTTAATAAGAGCACACTCCACCAGTTCCTTACTGCATTAGCATTCTTAGCCACAGGAAAGGCTATGAAAGCTCTGTATTAGCTTTACAACCTTCCTGTAAATCTAAAATTGTTCTGAAATAGTTTATTGGAGAAAAGGGAAATGGGCATGAATTCATATTTTTCCACCACAAATTTTCCATTTTGCTTAAAACTTTTGGCCTGTTTTCTTTTAATTTTTATAAATATGCTAATATACCTCTAGATACAATAAGAAATTAAGAAAACGACTCTACCAGTACCTGCATGGGGGCTAACAACCATTAATGACTCCCATTGCAGGGGATCTGATGCCCTCTTCTGACCACCATGGATACTGCACAACATGGATGCACTTACCTGGATGCAAACAAATTATCCATACACAAAAAGTGAAAATAGCAAAAAAAAAAAAAAAAATTTGGTGGTTTTGAGACAAGGTCTCCCTGTAGCCCCAGTTAGCCTAGAACTCACTCTGTAGACGAGGCTGGCCTTGAACTCACCATCTCTGCCTCCCGAGTGCTAGGATTAAAGGTGTGTGCCACCACACCTGGCAAATAAAATATTTTTGGAAAAGAAATGACTTAGCTGGGAGTGGTGGTGCACGCCTTTAATCCTAGCACTTAGGAGGCAGAGGCAGGCAGATCTCTGTGAGTTCAAGGCCAGCCTGGTCTACATGGTAAGTTCCAGGACAGCTGGGGCTACAGGGATAACCTGTCTCGAAAAGACTAAAAAAAAAATGACTCCACGCACTTTTGTTTGAACTTTGTGTATGATACCATTTTATAATCATTTTCTTGTTTATTATTAAAGATTTTTTAAATATATGTATATTTTGGAGAGCTATAGGTTGAGGCATGGAAATCAACAATCTATGCTATTATGTGATAAAAGGCAAGTTGAACGTTCAAATGCTTACTTCATGTATCTCAGCAACTTGTGATGTTAAACATCATCAGAGTCTGGATATTACATGCACATCTTTCCCCTAACTACTGGACACCAGTCAGTTGCCTAAACAACAGGCCAGCAAAGAAGGAATTCTGTCCCAGCTGTTGGGAGTGGTCCCACCACCCCCACCTCCCCCAGGGATTGCCTTGGCCTAAGAAAGTCACATGGCCTGAGATCACACTCTCTTCCCCAGGCAGCTGTTCCTCCTTAGGCAACACCAAAGGACCACCTTAAATAAACAACAGTGTATCTCAAAAGTCTCTCCTGAATATGTCATCCCCTGACCTCCACTGAGATGCACAACTTCACCTCCCGCACAGTGCTTTGGTGTAAACTGGCTAAACCCAGGCACTCCAAACAATCTCTGAATCTGTCTCCGTGTCTACTTCCCTGGAACACCAAAGCTGTGATCCTGGCTTCCTCTTGGCCTGTGAGCTTTAAAGAAATGACCTGGGCTGACTCCATTTCCCAGGCTTTCTGACACCAGGCCTCAGGCCAGAATAAGGCAACGGACAACAAAGACAGAAGACTGGAGGAAGACAGGAAGGCATAGAGCAACAGCTCTCCCCTATTCCCCATCTCCAGATGGGGACCCTCAGCAACGTCTCTTAGGAAAGCCTAGCTCCTAAATTGGGTCTTCACTTCCTCACTGTGTGTCCTACTTCTGTGGGTGGCCACTACCTTCTGTTACTCTTCTCTGGGTTGCCTCAGAGCCCCGCCATCTCCCTATGTTTTCATAGTTTGGTTTCCACCGTGCTATAATTCATTTCTGATTTTACACTATCTTCATTAAATGCAGGTGCTGTTTTCTATGAGCGAACTCTAATCAACACAGTAATTTAATGACAATGACAGACAGACATGGAAACACAGCCCAAGACACAACTGAAGCTAAATTTAATGTAAGCAAAGAACTCTCTACTTTGAGACTTACCGATTTTGTAGGTCTTAAGTCTCTAATATGCAAATATCTTTATTTAGAGCTTCAGTTGGATTCCAAATAATACAGAATGGCCCTCAATATCCTTCCTTTGAAGCTACTATCAGAAAACATATGGCTCATTACACAAAAGTAACAATAAATTATTTTAGAAAAGACATTTGTAAGTTAAGTTCCTAAGATAGGAAATGTCTCATTTCTGCTGCATGGTCCAGGACATCCTCTTAGGATGAGGACCAAATAAATGTACTAAGAGAAAGTTTCATGCCTCTCATCCAAAAGGCATTGCTCATCTCGCCTAGGCAAGTGTCTTTCTTGCACAAGTAGCAGGGCAAGGATAAAAACCAGGTGAAGTGAACATTGATCGGGTTAAGTTTATGTGACTTATTTATTTATTGGGGTTTTATTTTCTGAAATAATTGTTGGAACCTTGTCTTTATCCTTTCAAAGCAGGCTCAGGAAGGCAGGGGGAAGGTAGACATGACAGAACCACTGTAATCATGAACTTATGGCCCCTGTGGTTAGCTACCTTAGGCTGCCCGAGGCTAGAGGCTAGAGCAGTCAGTCATGGGTAGGGAGGAGAATCTGAGGCCCATCCCCTCCTAGCTGATCTAGTGGCTTCTGGAAGATTCTGAGAGAGGAAAAACACTGTCTTTATTTGTATGCCCACAGGCGAGCCCCCTCCTCCACCCCCAGGCTCCAATGGATAGTTCTAAACTCCTGGTCACACTGATTCCCCAGTATAAACTCAGCAGGTCACAAAGCAATACAAAAGAAACCAATGTGGGGGAGGGGGAAAGGATTTATAGAGGACAGGGAGCTGGTGGGAGTGGATGAGAGGGTTGGGATGAGACTAGTCAGAGTGCTGTATAAACATGTATGAAAGTGTCAAGGAACACATTTAGTTAATAAAAATGGACTCGGAATAAACAAAAAGACAAATTTTCAGAGGAATTTTCTTTTTTTTTCTTTTCTGTAGACAGGAAACAGTGTAACAGGGTAAGCAAGCAACAATTACCTATCTGTAAAGACCCAAGAGTTTCTCAATCACAATTACAGTGGCAATTTAAAAGACAGGATTTAAAAGCAGGTGGTGGATGCGTATGTTTATAATTAAGGAGGGACTGTACTTTTAGAAGCATAACTCCTGTTAACAGGCATATTATGACTTAATTCAATTTAATAATTCACATTCACTTGGACAAGGAATCTTAAAATTATATTTATAAGAACACACTTAACCTCTTTAATTTGTTCTTTTAGTAAATGTGTCTTTAACAAGTGCCGTGTGCTTTTATATTATCATTATTTTTTTTAAACTTCTTTTTTTTATTTATTTATTTTTGTATGTGTATGAGTGTACTGTCTGCATGTAGGTCTGTGCACCTGTGTTGTGCAATGCCGTGGAGGTCAGAAGAGGGTCTCCGACTCTCCTGGAACTGGAGTTTTCCTGGAATTGGAGTTACAGAAGGTTCTTAGCTGCCATGTGGGTGCTGGGGATCGAACCCGGGTCCTCTGCAAGAGCAGTCGGTGCTCTTAACCGCTAGGCCATCTCTCCAGCCCCTATATTATCATTATCATTATCATTATTATTGTTAATATTATTTGAAGAACTATAAAAGGGATAAAACTATGGGGATGTAACTCAGTGGCAGAGCATTTTCCTAGCAGATCCAAGGCTCTGAGTTTGCTCCCCACATTACAAAAACAGACAAAAACCCTATGATATAACAATCTATGCTTGCTATCCAATAAAAAAAAAATGCCCCATAGAGCTGTAATTTTCCATATGGTAATAAGCATAAGTTGGTAATGTGCACTTGAAATGTAATTCAAGTGATAAAATTTTTATTACATTTTATATGAATTCATTTGAATTTTATTATAAATAGCCACATGTGTCCAGTGGGAGAGATGAAAATTACAGAGCAGTCAAGTAAAAAGAAAATAAAGCAGTGTGTTCCTTCTACACCCACTCTTTAATTTGTTCTTACCACTAATGGCAAAATAATCTTTTTAAAATATAAACTGGGTCTTGTGCTGTTGCTAAGAACAAAAAGGAAAACAAATCCAAACAAGCATCAGAAACGATTTCAGTGCTTTCCAGTTCCTTACAAACCCGAATCCCTCAGATGGGCTGCTAGGCCCTGCCAGGCTCTGGCCCCTGACATTTCCAGCCTTGTGCCCAGCCACGAGCACACAGCAGAGCTCTGCGCAGTGCTTGCACTAGCTTTTCCAGAGCTGGGACAGACCATCCTCCTTTCCCTCCCCAGCCTCTGGCCTGCTGCAGCCTCCCTCAGGTCCCCCTTCATACATGGCTGCTTCTTCTAAACGGCAACCTCCTCGGGCTCCAGAATTCTGCCACCTCTCTCTACTCACTCTCCAGCCAAAAGTACAACTTCTAGGTGGTTCTAATCACAGCCTCCACCTGCTTGTGTAATGCTTTGACAACTATCTAGTCCCCTGAGGGTGGACAATGAGAACAAAAACAAAGTCTTTCAGGTTACTATGCAATCCTGGAGTCTAGACTATTGCACAGGACTGCTCACCAACGGGTCTCTAAATACATGTTGGATAAATCACAAAACATCTCAGTAATAATGGTAATTCCTAACCTAGCATCTGCAGCCTATTGGGCACAGAGGTGGCCATTACCTTCCCTTTTATATGGGTGAAGAAACCAAGACATAGGAAAGTTAAGGGCCTTGCCTAAGGACACACAGCAGTTATTAGCAGAGGTGAGATCAACACCCCAGCAGTCTGGTTCCAAAGTCTGTCCTCTAACCACTAAATACTGCAGACTCCATGTGACTAAGTAGCAACTGAGTGGTTTAGGGGGATGGGAGACAGACCAAGAAGAACAGCAAAGTAATGTTTCATATGAGAAGACACACTGAGGTGATCCCTGGGTGTCTGGTGTGGGGTGAGGGAAGGTGTTGACCACTCCTGGGAGAGAGAACCGAAGCAGCCTGTAACAAAGTGTGTTTTCAGTTCCTAGAGGCTAGGAGATAGTTCAGTCAATAAAGTGCTGTGCACAAGTATGAAGGCCTGAGTTCAATCCCCAGTACCCCTGGAAAACACTGGGCATGGTGATGCATCCTTTATCAGGACTAGAGGGGTGGAGACAAACTCTTCAGGTGCCAGTGAGAGAACTTGTCTCAAAAAATAATAGCCCCTGAGGAATGACATCCAAGATATTCCTCTACTCCACACACACACACACACACACACACACACACACACACACGCACGCACACACACAAGTACACACACGCACAAGGTGGGAGGGAGAATCCTCCTAGCTGACTAACGGAAGGCCATTTTAGCTGCAACATTTGGAGAAGACTAATCTGGAGCTTCTTTTTGACTCTCTAAATTGACGAAGACTCCTTAAGAGAAAAGAGGAACCAAAATCCACCCTCAGAGGTACTGGTGTCAGTTCAGACTCACAGCCAGAACATTCGTTCCTACTTATCTCAGAGTATTGTGGCAATTAAAGAAGATAAAATGCTTAGGATGGGATCTAACAAATGGTAAAGCCAAGAAAGGTGTGTGTGCACGTAAACACTTTCATGCCACTTACTGCAGGCAAAGGATCTACTATGAGCAGCTGACAAATATTAACTCATAAACAGCTACACGTGAATGTCACACACTTTCAGGACTGCTGCTCCAGATGGAAAAAACTGCTCAGGTTAAGCCCTTGATGAAAACCTTTACTATTACCCAAAGATGAAAAATAATGCTTAAAAAGGAGGCCACACCAAAATTCTAAACAAAGAAGCCCAGTCTAAATCCTGAAACTGAAAACTTCACATGAAAATTTAAGGGGGGGCTGGAGAGATAGCCTAGCGGTTAAGAGCACCGACGCTCTTGCAGAGGACCCGGGTTCGATCCCCAGCACCCACATGGCGGCTAAGAACCGTCTGTAACTCCAATTCCAGGAGAACTCCAGTTCCAGGGGAATCCAAGACCCTCTTCTGACCTCCGCGGCATTGCACGACACGGGTGCACAGACCTGCATGCAGACAATACATTCATACACATACAAAAATAAATAATAAAAAATAAAAATAAAAAAGAAAATTTAAGGGCCAACACAGCAGCCAACTCTGGTTTACACTCCACATGATCCCACCACTCAAGACCTTTGCATGGATCATTCTAGAAAAATCAATACTGCCTTTTTTTTTATCAGTTTCCAAGGAATGACATATGTATGTGCACTGTGCGCATTGACATTCTTCACACTGTGTGGTTTTAAACTGACTGGATAATTTATTTAAATAAATCATATACAATCTGCCAGCACTCAGGAGGCAGAGGCAGGCAGATCTCTGTGAGTTCCAGACCAGCTGAGGCTACAGAGAGACCCTGTCTCAAAAAGACATACATATATACATATATATGTACATATGTATGTGGTGCTTTCCTTTAATCTATTTCCCTGAGTAATCCAAAAGTAACCAACAGTGAGAGGCGATTCCCGGTATTCACACTCTTCCCAGCTGAACACATTTCATTCACCTGTGTTCCAGACACTCAGAAATTCTAATGTCTGATGCTGAGTGGCTCTTGACAGGAAACCAATGTGTTTGGACAATGAAATAAGAGTCCAGTGGAATTAACTCTGTGCCAAGGACATTTAACTTAAATCAGCATCACCTGAAAAGCACAGCTAAAAGATCCCTTTGTTTCAGTTTTGTGTCAAGTATGTGTGCTATTGCACAAAGTGCTGCAGTGGAAACTGGACCTGAAGAATTCTATTGATGGTGTGATGTAAGAGAAATCGACGTGATATTTGGATAGATGGAGGGCAGACTTGGAAAAACATCTGCTATCTGATGATGGTGAAGGCAGAACTGGTTGTGCTTAGAGCAACAAACAGCAATTAAGGGACATGCCAGTGCAGAGTAAGGAAAAAGCAATTAAAGTCAAAGCAACAAATGAGAGCACAGCCTGAAAGACTGAAATGCACCTTGAAGGGACCAATCCATTGTTTCAGGTTCCCATTGATGTCCAAGGAACCAGAGGGTCAAGTACAGGCAGAAGCAGCACCAGTGTAGCCCACTGCCACCACAGCTGAGGACACAGAGGAGCCCTCCACCACCACAGCTGAGGACACAGAGGAGCCCTCCACCACAGCTGAGGACACAGAGGAGCCCTCTGCCACCACAGCTGAGGACACAGAGGAGAATTTTGTGTTTTGAATCACAGCATCATGTATGAAGCAAGTGTTGATTAGGATTTCCAGCTACAGAAATTTCACTTGTTGGGCCACCTTGCCCTATAGTATGTTGGATACTCCAAATTTTAACATGCAGAGAAATCCCAGGGTACGTGTGGAAAATGCACATGATTGCTCAGTAAGTCTGGAGTAGAACGACACTTCATTTCTTGCAGATTCCAAGGGGGTGATGCTGGTGTGTTCAGGGAGGACACATTGGCCAGCAAGGATGTAGAAGACAAACCACAGTCTTATGATCAATACAAGACTATGAACACTTATTCAGTGTGCATAATGACCCACGTTGTATATATTGTTTGCTTCTCTCCACAATACTCTGATATCATTTCATCACTATAATTGTAGAGGCTAAGATATTTAGGAAAACTACTTGTATGAATTCAGTCAGCTAATAACAGCACCAGGACTTAAACTCAATCCTGATTCAAAACTATTCACTAAAATGACATTCACAGAATTATTAGTTTTTTTTTGATCTTAGATTATTTCCAAAACATTTCAGAAGCATGACCTCTTCTTCTCTAACACTGGGATAAAGGGAGATTAGATCAAATGAGTAGTAAATGTAGAAACATTTTGAAATCTATAAAGGAAGTTACACAAAGATGAAGGCCTAGGGAGATAGCTTGGTCAGTAAAGTGCTTGCTGTGCAAACACGAAGGCCTGAATTTGATCCCGCAGAACCTACATGGAAAGGCCAAGCTTGGTGGCCTGTGTTTGTAATCTCAGTGCCGGAAAGATGGTCATAGGAGGATCCCTGGGGATCACTGGCCAGCCTAATCAGGCAGCTATAAACCAAGTGAGAGACATGTCTCAGAAAACAAGATGAATGGCTCCTGAGAAATGACCTCTGGTTTCCATATATTACTGAATGTACACTTTTCTCAAACCTGTAAGAACTAATTATGCTCCTAAAAATTGCCAGGAACTCTACCAAGCATTTTCCAAAGATGGCAGATGATCTTCTTTCTTTCTTTCTTTTTTTTTTTTTTTTTTTTTTTAGTCCCAGCTGGCCTAGAGCTCGCTCTGTAGACCAGGATGGCCTTTAACACATAGAGATCCACCTGCCTCTGCCTCCCAAGTGCTAGGATTAAAGGCATGCGCCACCATGCCAGGCAAGGCAGATGTTCTTTTTTTTAAATATTTTTTTAATTTTATTTATTTTGTATGTGTATGAATGTACTATTTGCATGTAGGTTTGTGCACCCATGTCGTGCAATGCCTCGGAGGTCAGAAGAGGGCATCGGATTCCCCTGGAATTGGAGTCAAAGACGGTTCTCAGCAGCCATGTGGGTGCTGGGGATCAAACCTGGGTCCTCTGCAAGAGCAGCAGGCCATCTCTCCAGCCCCAGATGTTCTTCTTTAAAACAACACCAAGCCAGGTGTGGTGGTGCACACCTTTAATCCCAGAACATGGGAAGCAGAGGCAGGTGGATCTCTGTGAGTTCAAAGCCAGCCTGGTCTACAGAGCGAGCTCCAAGCCAGCTAGGACTAAAGAGAGACCCTGTCTCAAAAAGACAAAAACAAACAAACAAACAAACAAAAATAAAACTGTACAAGTAGTAAATTCTTTTCTTTTTTTCTTTAGAAAAGGGTCTTACTATGTAGCCCTGACTACCTGCCTCTGCCTCCTTAGTGCTGGGATTAAATGCATGGCCAATCACTCCTTTTTCTTTTTTTCCTTTTTTATTCCATGTTTTTTGTTTGTTTGGTTGTTGCTGCTTTTTTTTTTTTTTTTTTTTGAGACAGAGTCTCCCTGTGGCCCCAGCTGGCCTGGAACTCACTATGTAGACCAGGCTGGCCTTGAACTCTCAGAGATCCACCTGACTCTGCTGGGATTAAGGGCCTAGGCCACTACATCCAGTGCCTGTTTTTCTTTTTTAAAGACAGGGTAAAGAAGCCGAACTTGGAACTTATGATCCTCTAGTTTCAAACTCCCAAGTGCTGGGACTGAAGGCATGAGCCACCACATCTGGCTGATACACTCTTTAAGTAAATTGCAACATAAAATTTGAGATATTAATGACTTTGCATATCACTTATGTAAAACTGATTAGTCTACATTGCACATTGAATGGAATTTATTTCAGTGAAAAATTATGGAACACCATCCATCAACTGATTCTTCAAAATTATGTTGATTCAGTAAGTTACCTTCTTTCAGTCATTGAACAATATGAAAATAATCACATTCCTTATTCTCTTCATCAATTTCATCATAAAAGTCGTTAAGGATTGGGAAGCTGTTAAGCTCTGAATGGCACATACAAATTCCTCATAATTCTAATTTTTGCTTAAAATCAAGATTTTTTGTTGTTGTTGTTTTGTTTTTGGTCTTTTTGAGACAGGGTCTTTTTGTAGCCCTGGCTGGCCTTGAACTCACTCTGTAGACCAGGCTGGCCTTGAACTCACAGAGATCCGCCTGCCTCTTCCTCCCTAGTGCTAGGAATTAAAGGTGTGCACCACCACGCCCAGCTAAAATCAAGATTTTTTTTTTATCACAGACAACTAACATCTTCATTTTACCTGAATTTAACAAGATAATATCACTTGTTTTTGCAAGAAAAAAAAATGTATGTCAAATACCCAACTACAAATAACAACTATTTGTCAGGAATTCTTTCAAATAACAGAGGTGTTCTGTGAACAAGGAAAAGCACCCATTCATCTTGTAATTTGATGGCACACCCCCCCCCAAAACCACAGCACTTTAATCTGTGGCTGACATGCTATATGCATACTTCTGCTATATAGAAAACTTAAAGATGACTACACTTGAAATTTAACAAAAATCTGTACGATAAAGGAAATGTTTACTGCTTCATGTAGGAATTCTTCTAAAAGAACCTGGCTTTTTTTTTAATTACAGTCAATGACCAACTGCCTACTTGGTCCCATTCCCTTGACTTCCGCTCAAGTACCAATGAGTTTATCCACTTCACTGGGCTAAGACAGTATCAACCAAAGCCAACATAGCAAAAGGGCAAAAGAATGTCCTCCTAGCCTTAGTGTGTTAAAATAACTCTGACTTAAAGTTCCACCTGAATAGCCTTTAGGGAGCCATAAGGATCTACTAATCCTGATCACATTTTGAGAACTGCTGCCTAAATACTCTGGCTGAAACTGCTCCAGCTGTGTTGTCTGTGAATTGTGAATTATGAACATACTAACTCAAAATCACATAAAGAAACTCTACAGCTGTGAAACTCTACTTGGAAAAAGTCTTGTAATGACAGTTGTATTTATTTTGCTGTACAGTGTCATTATAAAATAATTATTTGAATCTCTCTTTAGTTCTCTCTCTCGAGACATAGGCCTCATTGGCTCATTATAACCCCACATGCCTGCTAATGCCAAAAAGTTTCCAAGGGAAAGAAACCAGTTTGAGGAACTAGCTTTTTTGTTTTTTTTTCCCTTCATGAATGTTATGCTGAAGACCAAACTAGAATGTTCTTTAAAATGCCCAAATTACATCTGGAGAGGATGCTTGGGAGAAAAATGACCAAGTAACATGCTTATAAAAATTTACTCTTTCAAAAGTTACCTATCATAATTCTCTATTTTCTTATTCCAGTACCCTTAAAATGTATGACACAAGGAATGTCAAATTAAGAACAGAGCCATGTCCCAGTCTGCATATATTGGTAACTCACAAATACTTTATTAATTTAAAATGGTGACTAGAAGTAGACTGATTGTGGTTTCCACACAGAAAAAAAACATATCTTGATATTTTTGCAATCTGTAGAACACCACTAGAGATCCTTTAGTTTATTTGTGTGCTGGATAGCTTTGGTGTCAACTTGACACACCTGGGTTGAGGGAGCCTCGATTGGGCAATTGGCTCCATTGGATTGGCCTGTGGCCACATCTGTGGTGTATTGTCTTGATTGTTGAGCAGTGACAGTATAAGAAGGCAGGCTGGGCATGAGCCAGAGAGCAAGCCAGTAGAGAGCAAGCCAGTGAACA
>VZQC01005840.1:6862863-6925123 GCA_009823505.1 Rhizomys pruinosus
GAGCTTTGCAGGAAAATGGCTGGAGCTAGAGGACATCATGCTGAGTGAAGTAACACAGTCCCAGAAAAACAAACGACAAATGGTATCCCTCATCTGTGGATGCTAGTGCCAATTACCTAGTTGTAAGTATTTCTTGTGTAGGGCCCCCTGAGCTTTTGTCCAAAGCAGTTGGGCGTAATGCATATTGGAAACAACAACAACAACAACAATAGAAAGGACTGCATCAAAGAACTGACTGAAACAGTGAACTTCTGTTCAAAACAGTCAACTTCCTCATGGAGAATATTGAGAAAGACTGAGAAAGAGATGAAAAGCATGTTTGGCAGAATGCATGAGCTCTGGCAGGGTGGGGGAATGGATGGGAACATGGGTCTAGATTTGTTAAAAAAATAAAAATAAATTTATGTGGAAAAAAAAAAAAAAGAAAGGTGTGCATCTGCCAGGCTTGGTGGCACATGCCTTTCATCCTAGCACTTGGAAGGCAGAGGCAGGCGGATCTTTGTGAGTTCAAGGCCAGCCTGGTCTACAGAGTGAGTTCCGGGACAGCCGGGGCTACAAGGAAACCCTGATAAAAAAATAAAAAAAATAAAGGCGTGCACCACCATACCCTGCCCAGCCACTCTTGATTACTTGTTGAGCCTCAGGCTAATGAAAGAGACTGTCTCAAAAACATAAATCAACAATGGACATTGTGGCCCACACCTTTAATCCCAGCCCTCAGGAGACAAACATGTGGATCATTGTGAGTTCTGGCCAGCCAGGCTGTACAGTGAGACCCGACTCAAAAAATGAAAGGTGGTTCTTGGTTCCTGAGGAATAACCTCAAGGCTGACCTTTGACCTATGCACACACACACACATACACACACACACACGCACCTCCATACACAGGAACATATACATACACACATGTGCACACACACAAATACAGACTCTTTGATATGTCCCACACCTTCCAAATCTTACCAGTCGCAGTCACTGATATTAGACCTCAGCAATCTATGCCTTAAGGCATCTCCCAGGTGGTCTCTAGGCATACTAACTTTCTAGATCTTTACTGAATCCCTCTAAACCTGTTTACTTAGCTGTAAAGTAGAACTGCTTATTATATTTTCCTAATTCAGTTGTTGATGTGTCAAAGATCAATGAAAAGATATATGAGACCGTGTTTTTTTTTTGAGACAGAGTCTCCCTGAAGCCCCAGCTGGCCTGGAACTCACTATGTAGAACAGACTGGCCTTGAACTCAGAGATCCTCCTGCTTCTGCCTCCCAAGTGCTGAGATTAAAGGTGTGTACTGTTATAATCATCAAGACTTTTATCACACCTGTCCACCACTTCTTCTAAAAACTAAAAATGGGGCTGGAGAGATGACCTAGCGGTTAAGAGCGCCGACCGCTCTTACAGAGGACCCGGGTTCAATCCCTAGCACCCACATGGCGGCCAAGAGCCGTCTGAAACTCCAATTCCAGGAGAACTCCAGCTCCAGGGGAATCCGAGACCCTCTTCTGACCTCCGCGGCATTGCATGACACGGGTGCACAGATTGCATGCAGACACTACATTGATACACATACAGAAATAAAAAAAAAAAAAATGGGGCATGGTGGCGCACGCCTTTAATCCTAGCACTTGGAAGGCAGAGGCAGGTGGATCTTCATGAGTTTAAGGCCAGCCTGGTCTACAGAGTGAGTTCCAGGACAGCTGGGGCTACAGGGAGACCCTGTCTCAAAAAGACCAAAAAAANACTCAGGGTGGTCAGAGCTCTAGGTTCTGAGTCCAGGCGGGAAGACTGGCCTTGGGAAGGAAGAACCATATTCCTTTATGTGAGTCACAAAGAGAGGAGGTGGGTAGTGACTTCTTAAGCATGGAGTGTTTATTTTTATTTAATTTTTTTTTTTTTACTTTTTGAGACAGGGTCTCCCCATAGCCCCAGATGGCCTGGAACTCACTCTGTAGACCAGGCTGGCCTTGAACTCAGAGATCTTCCTGCCTCTCCCAAGTGATAGGATCAAAGGCATGCGCCACCTCACCCGGATTAAAGATGGTTTTTAGCTGCCATGTGGGTGCTGAGAATTGAACCCGGGTCCTCTGCAAGAGCAGTCGGCACTCTTAACTGCTGAGCCATCTCTCCAGCCCCACAAGAGCAGTCTTAACCTCAGAAGCCAAACGGTTTTTTGATTGCCCTTTTTTTTTTAATTTTTTTATTTATTTATGTGTATGAATGTACTGTTTTTGCGTGCAGGTCTGTGCACCTGTGTCGTGCAATGCCGCGGAGGTCAGAAGAGGGTCTCGGAATCCCCTGGAACTGGAGTTCTCCTGGAATTGGAGTTACAGATGGTTCTCAGCTGCCATGTAGGTGCTGGGGATCGAACCCAGGTCCTCTGCAAGAGCTGTCGGTGCTCTTAACCGCTAGGCCATCTCTCCAGCCCGCCTTTTTTTTTAAATTTGGGGATACTTCATGATTGATGCAGATAGTTTAATTTAAACACCAAAGATAGATCTGTAATTACAAACTACTTCCAAATTATTTTTTTCCTAAGATTTCTGGAACTTGAAATACTTTTTCTAGTGGAAAATAAAAATTAGTTATTAATCATGACTAAATTCTCTGGCTTATCCAAAAAGCCCATTACAGACATGGAATCTACCTGCTAATCTTTATTTTTTTTAACTCTTTTTAAAAATTTATTTATTATTATTATTGTATGTGTAGGAATGTACTGTGTGCATGTAGGTCTGTGCACCTATGTCGTGCAATGCCGCGGAGGTCAGAAGAGGGTATCAGATTCCCCTGGAACTGGAGTTCTCCTGGAATTGGAGTTACAGACGGTTCTTAGCCGCCATGTGGGTGCTGGGGATCGAACCTGGGTCCTCTGCAAGAGCAGTCGGTGCTCTTAACCTCTAGGCTATCTCTCCAGCCCCCCTACCTGCTAATCTTTAAAAAGGATCACATTAATATTTTACAATGGCATTCATCAAGTTCAAAAATAATACTGAATAAGAAACAACTTAAATACTGGTGTCTGAGAAAAATTAGATTGTGGGAAAACTTAGAGTGGGTTGGATTCTAAGCCGATGGTACCTCCCTGGCCACACCCATGAGGGTGGGTTCTAGGCCAATGGTACCTCCCTGGCCACACCCATGGGGTGTAGTGTAGTGACGAAAAAATTTATCATTGGGCCCTGAGAATTGAGTCATGATGGATATTTAAAGCGGACATGTTGGAATAAACTCTCTCTCTGCGTTCGAACTTCAACCTGCCTACACGTTGTTTGCTTTCCTGCGTGGTCTTCCCACATGGGTAGTCCTAGGATCAAGTGAGACCCGCCACAAATCCCGGCGGCAACCCCACATTAGATGAAGGAAAATGAGTTAACAAATCTTCTCCATTATCCAGAGTCTTTCAACATGGCCACTAAGGATTCTGTTCAGGGTCCTGCTTAGGAGGTGATGGGGCCAGGAGATGACAAAACTTAATTAAATGGACTAGTGAAATAAAAGATAAATAAGAGGGGTGTCAAAAGGGTAGCTATATCCTGAGAAAAAGCCTACATGGAGTACAAACTGCTGAGATATAAAAGGTGTGAAAGAAATAACACAGTGCCCCTCAAGACAGAAGAAAAGCAATAGAAAGCAAGACTGGAGAGAACGGTTACCTACAAGAGTCACCAAAGCCGAATTCAGAGTGAGGCAGCTGAGTCTCCAAAGAAAAGAGGTCTTGATGTGAGGGAGATCTATTTTATCTACATAATGGCTTTCTTATACAACCTGATGTGGACATACTTCTGTCATGTGTGCCAGTGGGTTCAAGGGTTTCATTTCTGCTTCTGAATCCAAATTTTCCCCAGCTCTGCGTGGGTTCTGCTTAGGCATGCTGGCCTTCACTGGGTACTATATTCGTTCATGACTTCTACCATCATCCTACATCCAAATAAAATATTATCCCAATTTTGATCTTATCCCTGAAATGATACCCAAGTTTCAGATGGATTTGGATTCCTGACATTCACAGGCCTTCTGAGTCTGTGACTGAGTATTCTGTCTTTGCATCTTACCCTTTCCTGACTCAAAGTGTGATTCCATCTAACTAAAAATTCAGTGTTCATTCAACCAACCAAGTGCTGAGCAATGTTAGGTATTGTCAGAGACCCACTAGAAACGTAATAGTCTAGCTGGGATCTTAGAAATCCTCAATGAAATTAGAGGACATGAAACAAATTACCATAAAGGACAAATTCCATACTGTTCTGGCTTTGAAGATGGTCTGGTCCTTTTGAAATAAAATGTTAGATTATGGCTAGACAGATAATAAATTTACAAATCAAAGAGCATTGTCAATTCCAAATCAGTTTAAACTCAGTCGGTTGTCTTGAATGCACTTCAGGCAGTGTTCTAGTGATAAGAGGAGAAAGGAAGCTAAGAGAATTCATCTTCGCACCCACGTCTCAATAAAGCAAAGGTCAACTTCTTCCTCTAAGAATGAACTTTGAAAAGGTTGACAGATCTGAGTGACCACCGTCCACATACAAAGCCTTTGCATAAAAAAGACATTTTACTTATCTATAGAAGAAAGTCACAACAATACAAAAGCAATGTTGTAGAAGTGCTAGCTGGGAAATCCATTGTAATGTTCTTGGAAGCTACCATCCAGAGCCGGCAGAAGCCCAAAGCAAATGGACCCCAGCACCATGATCTAAAACATTTTCTCTGCAGCTTAACTGCCTACACATTTCACTATAGTGATGTTACCTTAGGTAACATATGTATCTTGAAGCATATTCAGAGAAACATTGATCATTCCCTCTTGCCGTTTCCTCAGTCCAGCTCAGTGACTAGGCCAAAGCATTTCCAAGGCCCAAAGCCAAAGTCTAGAGACCAGAGCTTGCTGGTCTTCCCTGAGATCAAACATCACCCTGAGCAAGCAAGGTAAGGGCTGGGTCCTCTTTCTTCCTCTACAGTTACACAACTACATCTTTTTAATTAAGATGAGAAAAACGACAGAAAAGTACAAAAGTTGCTTTGCCACTGCTTCATCCTCCCTCTGAAAACAACCCAATGATTATCCTGCTGGATGAAGACCATCTGGCTGGAGAGTGAGGGGCCTCTCATGATCCCAACCCCAGGGTGCAATTAGTCCAACCCGATTCTTCAGCTTTGTACAAAGTTGGCTAATGCTTAATATGAAAAAGAAGGAAAAGAGATCCTATAATTACAGCTTTTCCATAGAAGACATGTCCCAGAGCTCTTTGATAATAGCTGTCAAAAATGTGCCTTTGAGGCACTCTTCCCCATCACTGGAGCAGGAGAGTTATTAAAGTGGGAGAGAAAGAGGGGGAAAAAAAAGACTCAAGGCAAGGAGTTTGGTGTTTGTTTATATTTTGATGTCCTTCAGTAGTCCACACCAGAAATAAAAATTCTAATTCAGTATATGTTACAGGAAAAGAAGCCACCTAGTAGGATGAAAAATCTTCATAATCTTGTAGAAGACCTACAACACTTCATGACAACTACTCAGAGGTACAGCATCAGAGACATTATTTATAATAATGGAATGCCACCTGGCCAGCTGACTGCAGGGGTCAAAGAATGGAAACTATGTTCCAAGTTGGATCCTTACTGGACTCTGTTGTGGACATATAAGTAAATGAGTGGGAATGATTAAAAAAAAAATCAGCGGGGTCTGGAGAGATAGCTCAGTGGTTAAGAGTGCCGACTGCTCTTGCAGAGGACCCGGGTTCGATTCCCAGAACCTACATGGTGGCTAAGAACCCTCTTTAAGCCTGGCATGGTGGCACACGCAGTTAATCCCAGCACTTGGAGGCAGAGGCAGGTGGATCTCTGTGAGTTCAAGGCCAGCCTGGTCTACATAGTGAGCTCCAGGCCAGCTGGGGCTATAGAGAGACCCTGTCTCAAAAAGACCAAAATAAATAAATAAATAAATAAATAAATAAATCAGCAATTAGAAATCATTTCAAGTTATAGTAAGAGGGTTGGAGAGATGGTTCAATGCTTAAGAAAACTGGCTGCTCTTGCAGAGGGCCAGGGTTTGGTTCCCAGCATCCAAATGTCATACTTTTTCTTTCTTTTTTTTTTTAAGTGAATTTTTGAGAATTGTCCAATGTCTTCTTCTGTCCTCCACAGGCCTGGCATGTATGGTTGCAGTTACATACATATAGGCAAAATAATTTTTTTTAAATTATAGGAAGTAGGTAAAATGTTTTCATGGAATTCCATAAAGATTCAATATGTCATTATTGAATCCCTCATAGTATGCTAAGCACCTAAGGCTCCTCAATAAATTATGTAAAGCCTAAGTTCATCCATTAACAAAAAAGAAAGAAAAAAAGAAAGAAAGGAAAAGAAAAAAAGATAAGAAAAGAAAAATGATTCACTAGAATCAAACTGAATAAATGGCTATCAATACCATATAAGTGACACAGGACACAAAATCACCTCCTGAGGTGCAGCAGTGTGTTTACTGGGAGACCTGTTCTTTGAACCTTAGGCTTATTTTTAATAACTAAGGATATGACACCATCTCTTAAGTCTAGGAATTTTGGTCCTCAAAGTGCTATGCTGATGTCTCCATGGTACCTAAAATATAGTGGAAATGGAAATGATTACAAAAGGAAGACTTCAAACATCAGAAAGGAGATTTTTCTACAGAACAGTGCCCAGTCATAATGTGGCGACAATATACTTCAGGGTATCCACAGAAATCCCCCACGTGCACTGCTTCCTTTGAGCTTTGCAATATTCCTACATAATGTGCAAGAGAGTTGGTGTTTCCATGTTAACACTTGGAAAGAATGATTCAAGTCACCAAGACCTCAGGATGGCCACGAGACTCAGCCTCTTTAACCCAACAAAGATTTAGAGTAAAAACCTGTCATCCTAGTTCCAAAAGTTGCCTTTGGGTCCTGTAACTGTCACAACACATGAGCAGAGGAATAGCAGGTGGCTATGCCAGCAACGCACGCCCTGCAGCCTGTAGTTAAAAGAATCCCCAACACAATGTGAACAAGGATGGAGTTTCTGAATAGCTGCAAGGAAACAGCAAGGCAAAGCCAAACGAAAAAGTGTCTTCTAACGTTTTTGATAATACTTAAAAAAGAGATGCGTAGACTCTCCAACGCGAATGAGTCGGTCTAGAGTCAGCGGTACCTGCACCCTGACCTAGGTCACCCAGAAAGCTAAACAGCGGTGCATTTTCCTAAGACCAACGGCGGTCATGTTGGTCATTTTTTCCTTCCACGAACCCCTGTGGGGAGGGAGGTATTTCCTGAGGACCATTTTTTTCTGCCTGCTTGCAGGGGGAGCATGCAGGGACTTCTCGCAGGGCACCTGGCAGGGGTCGCGGTGCAGCGCCAGGGCGCCAGCGGGTCACCAGGAGCTGGAGCCGGAGCACGCCGGCGCTTGCCCATTCCAGGCGGCGGTGCTGACCGCCGGGTGTCCGGAGCTGGGCGCCGCCTCCCGGCCGCCCTCCCCAGAGTCGGATCGCGACGATCGCGGACCTACCAGCGACAGCACTTTATAGGTGTTGGGGTCCTTGGCCGTGCGGCCGCGCGCCCCCTTCTCCGGCGGCTCCTCCCCCAGGTCCAAGGGCGCCAGCAGGGACGCGGAGGCCGGCGGCTCGGGCTCGCGGCCGTTCCCCGCCGGGCCGTCCCGGGCTCCCCGCCCGGTGTCGCCTGGGCTCCCGACGCCCGCGCAGCCGTCGCGCTCCATCGCCCCGCGCTGCGCCTTGCGGCCGCGCTTTAATAGGCTCGGCGGGCCCCGCCCCGCGCCGCGGGCTCAGACCCTTGGCTCCCGGCCCTTGGCCGGCGCTGGCCAGCCGCTCTACGCCCCGGATTATTTGGCTTCCTGTCTGATTTCGGGCCCTGGCTGTGTGGGCTATTTTGGGTCCTGACGTGGGCGTGTCTCTCACTTCCACCCCAAGTCCTCTCCTTGCCCGCGATCCCAGCAACCTGCGCACCCTTGTAGGAATCGCCCTGCGTGGCCTCGCCGCGCAGGCTGGACTGGAATTGCTGTGTGGTCTACCCAGGGCATGAGATCATGGAGCCCCGAAATAGAGCGGGAGGAGCAGGAGAGGATGCGGTGGCTCCGAGGTCCCCAAGGTGGGAGACTGGCCTCCCTGCCAGACCCGTGCCATTCTCCGTGGAAATGCAAATGGACGAATGGAGGGGGCGCTTTCCTTTTCTCCCACGCGCAAACAAGAATTCTCGGCCTGGAGCTCCTTACCTGCTTTCCTTTGACAGAGAAAACGCAGCCTGAACACAGAAGGGTTACACAAGCATGTGGTTGTGGGTGGGATTACTATCTTAATATATTTACTTATTAGTTTTTGAGACTATTGGAGGTTCAAACGTATCTGTTACTCCCTGAGGTTAGCACTGTTATTCGGTGAGCAAAAATTCTTTTTTTTTTTTATGTGTATGGGTGTATTGTGTGCATTCATGTAGGTGCGCACATGTGTGCACTACCCCTGGAGGTCAGAAGAAGGTGTCGGATTCCCTGGAACTGGAGTTACAGACGATTTTCAGTGGCCATGTGGGTGCTGGGAATCTTAACACATGTCCTCTGCAAGAGCAGCTCTCCATCCGGAGATGGCAAGATCGCTGAGCCATGTCTCCAGCCAGGGTAGGCAAGAATTCTAACTCTCTGACAAGCTTTACTTTTGAAGCAGAGCACCAACAGTAAGTAGGCTGTAATTCTTGGTGGGTTTCGTTTCCCCTTTGATTCTACAACTTTTTTTTTTTTTTTTTTTTTAAAAAATAAAAAAAAAAAAAGTTTTGTTGTAGAGATACAGGGGAAAACGAAACCCACCAAGAATTACAGCCTACTTACTGTTGGTGCTCTGCTTCAAAAGTAAAGCTTGTCAGAGAGTTAGAATTCTTGCCTACCCTGGCTGGAGACATGGCTCATCGGATCTTGCATCTCCGGATGGAGAGCTGTCTTGCAGAGGGACCGATGCCCATGTGTTAAGATCCCACACCCACATGGCCATGAAAATCGTCTGTTGTCTGTTTTTTTCCTCTGTAAACTACAGTCAGGGAATCGCGACACCTTCTTCTGACCTCAGGGCACCAACCTACATGCAGAAAAAAAAAAAAAAAAATATTTTTTCTTTTTTTTTTTTTTTTTCACCCATACACATAAAAAAACAAACAAGAATTTTTGCTCACCGAATAACAGTGCTAACCTCAGGGAGTAACAGATACGTTTGAACCTCCAATAGTCTCAAAAACTAATAAGTAAATATATTAAGATAGTAATCCCACCCACAACCACATGCTTGTGTAACCCTTCTGTGTTCAGGCTGCGTTTTCTCTGTCAAAGGAAAGCAGGTAAGGAGCTCCAGGCCGAGAATTCTTGTTTGCGCGTGGGAGAAAAGGAAAGCGCCCCCTCCATTCGTCCATTTGCATTTCCACGGAGAATGGCACGGGTCTGGCAGGGAGGCCAGTCTCCCACCTTGGGGACCTCGGAGCCACCGCATCCTCTCCTGCTCCTCCCGCTCTATTTCGGGGCTCCATGATCTCATGCCCTGGGTAGACCACACAGCAATTCCAGTCCAGCCTGCGCGGCGAGGCCACGCAGGGCGATTCCTACAAGGGTGCGCAGGTTGCTGGGATCGCGGGCAAGGAGAGGACTTGGGGTGGAAGTGAGAGACACGCCCACGTCAGGACCCAAAATAGCCCACACAGCCAGGGCCCGAAATCAGACAGGAAGCCAAATAATCCGGGGCGTAGAGCGGCTGGCCAGCGCCGGCCAAGGGCCGGGAGCCAAGGGTCTGAGCCCGCGGCGCGGGGCGGGGCCCGCCGCGAAGCCTATTAAAAGCGCGGCCGCAAGGCCAGCGCGGGCGATGTCGCCGCTGACGGCTGCGGGCGTCGGGGCGAATGAAAGGCGCCCCGGCGACACCGGGCGTGGAGGCCCGGCCGGCCCCGCGGGGGGGCTGGGCGGGGAACGGCCGCGAGCCCGAGCCGCCGGCCTCCGCGTCCCTGCTGGCGCCCTTGGACCTGGGGGAGGAGCCGCCGGAGAAGGGGGCGCGCGGCCGCACGGCCAAGGACCCCAACACCTATAAAGTGCTGTCGCTGGTAGGTCCGCGATCGTCGCGATCCGACTATGGGGAGGGCGGCCGGATGCGGCGCCCAGTCCGGACCCCGCTGGTCAGCCCGCCGCCTGGATTATGGGCAAGCGCGGCTTGCCTCCGGGCTCCAGCTCCTGGTGACCCGCTGGCGCCCTGGCGCTGCACCGCGACCCCTGCCAGGTGCCCTGCGAGAAGTCCCTGCATGCTCCCCCTGCAAGCAGGCAGAAAAAAATGGTCTTCTTCTC
Organism: Rhizomys pruinosus; assembly: GCA_009823505.1. NCBI lineage: Eukaryota > Metazoa > Chordata > Mammalia > Rodentia > Spalacidae > Rhizomys > Rhizomys pruinosus. Next base: position 6,873,194 of record VZQC01005840.1, read on the forward strand.
TCTCCTCCTCTTCCTTACCCTTCTTTTCCCCTCAGGGACATACCTCCCTCACACAGGGGTTCGGGAAAGGAAAAAATGACCAACATGACCGCCGTTGGTCTTAGGAAAATGCACCGCTGTTTAGCTTTCTGGGTGACCTAGGTCAGGGTGCAGGTACCGCTGACTCTAGACCGACTCATTCGCGTTGGAGAGTCTACGCATCTCTTTTTTAAGTATTATCAAAAACGTTAGAAGACACTTTTTCGTTTGGCTTTGCCTTGCTGTTTCCTTGCAGCTATTCAGAAACTCCATCCTTGTTCACATTGTGTTGGGGATTCTTTTAACTACAGGATGCAGGGCGGCGTTGCCGTTGCTGGGCATAGCCACCTGATATTCCTCTGCTCATGTGTTGTGACAGTTACAGGACCCAAAGGCAACTTTTGGAACTAGGATGACAGGTTTTTACTCTAAATCTTTGTTGGGTTAAAGAGGCTGAGTCTCGTGGCCATCCTGAGGTCTTGGTGACTTGAATCATTCTTTCCAAGTGTTAACATGGAAACACCAACTCTCTTGCACATTATGTAGGAATATTGCAAAGCTCAAAGGAAGCAGTGCACGTGGGGGATTTCTGTGGATACCCTGAAGTATATTGTCGCCACATTATGACTGGGCACTGTTCTGTAGAAAAATCTCCTTTCTGTGTTGAGTCTTCCTTTTTAAATTCATTTCCATTTTCACTTCTATTTTTATGTGTGTTATACCTCTGGGAGACATCTTTAGCATAGCACTTTGAGGACCAAAATTCCTAGACTTAAGAGATGGTGTCATATCCTTAGTTATTAAAAATAAGCCTAAGGTTCAAAGAACAGGTCTCCCAGTAAACACACTGCTGCACCTCAGGAGGTGATTTTGTGTCCTGTGTCACTTACTATGGTATGCTAAGACATTTATTCAGTGTGATTTCTAGTGATCATTTGTCTGTGTTGAAGGCTTCCTTTCCTTGCTTCTTTTTTTCTTTATTTTTGTTCATGGATTTGGAACTAGGCTTTACATAATTTATTGAGGAGCCTTAGGTGCTTAGCATACTATGAGGGATTCAATAATGACATATTGAATCTTTATGGAATTCCATGAAAACATTTTACCTACTTCCTATAATTAAAAAAAATTATTTGTATATCGTATTTAACTGCCAACACCATACATGCCAGGGGCCTGTGGAGGACAGAAGAAGACATTGGACACACTTCTCAAAAACATTCACTTAAAAAAAAAAGACAGAAAAAGTATGAACATTTGGACTGCTGGGAATCAAACCATGGCCCTCTGCAAGAGCAGCCAGTTTTCTTAAGCATTGAACCATCTTTCCAACCTCTAATATTAACTTGAAATGTTTGCTGCTGACTTTATTTATTTATTTATTTATTTAATTTTTTTTTTTTTTTCTTTTTGGAGACAGGGATTCTCTTCTATTCCCTGCTGGGCTTGGATGCTATCTATGTAGACCAGGCTGGCCTTGAAACTCACGCAGAATCACCTGCCTCTGCCTCCAAGTGCTGGAATTGGAATTTTAACTGCCGTGTGCCACCATGCCAGGCTTAAAGAGGGTTCTTAGCCACCATGTAGGTTTCTGGGGAACGAACCCGGGTCCTCGCAAGAACAATTCGGCACTCTTTTAACCACTGAGCTATCTCTCCAGACCCCGCTGATTTTTTTTAATTCATTCCCACTCATTTACTTATATGTCCACAACAGAGTCCAGTAAGGATCCAACTTGGAACATAGTTTCCATTCTTTGACCCCTGCAGTCAGCTGGCCAGGTGGCATTCCATTATTATAAATAATGTCTCTGATGCTGTACCTCTGAGTAGTTGTCATGAAGTGTTGTAGGTCTTCTACAAGATTATGAAGATTTTTCATCCTACTAGGTGGCTTCTTTTCCTGTAACATATACTGAATTAGAATTTTTATTTCTGGTGTGGACTACTGAAGGACATCAAAATATAAACAAACACCAAACTCCTTGCCTTGAGTCTTTTTTTTCCCCCTCTTTCTCTCCCACTTTAATAACTCTCCTGCTCCAGTGATGGGGAAGAGTGCCTCAAAGGCACATTTTTGACAGCTATTATCAAAGAGCTCTGGGACATGTCTTCTATGGAAAAGCTGTAATTATAGGATCTCTTTTCCTTCTTTTTCATATTAAGCATTAGCCAACTTTGTACAAAGCTGAAGAATCGGGTTGGACTAATTGCACCCTGGGGTTGGGATCATGAGAGGCCCCTCACTCTCCAGCCAGATGGTCTTCATCCAGCAGGATAATCATTGGGTTGTTTTCAGAGGGAGGATGAAGCAGTGGCAAAGCAACTTTTGTACTTTTCTGTCGTTTTCCTCATCTTAATTTAAAAAAAGATGTAGTTTGTGTCACTGGTCAGAGGAATGAAAGAGGACCCAGCACTTACCTTGCCGTCAGGCGTTGATTGTTTGATCTAGGAAGACCAGCAAGCTTAGAGTCTCTAGACTTGTGGCTTTGGGCCTTGGAATGTTTGCCTAGTCACTGAGTTGGACTGAGGAGGAGGAAAAACGGAAGTAGGGAGGGAAATGTCTACATGTTTTCTCTGAATATGTTTCACGATACATATGTTACCTAAGGGACATCACTATAGTGAAATGTGTAGGCAGTTAAGCTGCAGAGAAAATGTTTTAGATCATGGTGCTGGGGTCCATTTGCTTTGGGCTTCTGCCGGCTCTGGATGGTAGCTTCCAAGAACATTACAATGGATTTCCCAGCTAGCACTTCTACAACATTGCTTTTGTATTGTTGTGACTTTCTTCTATAGATAAGTAAAATGTCTTTTTTATGCAAAGGCTTTGTATGTGGACGGTGGTCACTCAGATCTGTCAACCTTTTCAAAGTTCATTCTTAGAGGAAGAAGTTGACCTTTGCTTTATTGAGACGTGGGTGCGAAGATGAATTCTCTTAGCTTCCTTTCTCCTCTTATCACTAGAACACTGCCTGAAGTGCATTCAAGACAACCGACTGAGTTTAAACTGATTTGGAATTGACAATGCTCTTTGATTTGTAAATTTATTATCTGTCTAGCCATAATCTAACATTTTATTTCAAAAGGACCAGACCATCTTCAAAGCCAGAACAGTATGGAATTTGTCCTTTATGGTAATTTGTTTCATGTCCTCTAATTTCATTGAGGATTTCTAAGATCCCAGCTAGACTATTACGTTTCTAGTGGGTCTCTGACAATACCTAACATTGCTCAGCACTTGGTTGGTTGAATGAACACTGAATTTTTAGTTAGATGGAATCACACTTTGAGTCAGGAAAGGGTAAGATGCAAAGACAGAATACTCAGTCACAGACTCAGAAGGCCTGTGAATGTCAGGAATCCAAATCCATCTGAAACTTGGGTATCATTTCAGGGATAAGATCAAAATTGGGATAATATTTTATTTGGATGTAGGATGATGGTAGAAGTCATGAACGAATATAGTACCCAGTGAAGGCCAGCATGCCTAAGCAGAACCCACGCAGAGCTGGGGAAAATTTGGATTCAGAAGCAGAAATGAAACCCTTGAACCCACTGGCACACATGACAGAAGTATGTCCACATCAGGTTGTATAAGAAAGCCATTATGTAGATAAAATAGATCTCCCTCACATCAAGACCTCTTTTCTTTGGAGACTCAGCTGCCTCACTCTGAATTCGGCTTTGGTGACTCTTGTAGGTAACCGTTCTCTCCAGTCTTGCTTTCTATTGCTTTTCTTCTGTCTTGAGGGGCACTGTGTTATTTCTTTCACACCTTTTATATCTCAGCAGTTTGTACTCCATGTAGGCTTTTTCTCAGGATATAGCTACCCTTTTGACACCCCTCTTATTTATCTTTTATTTCACTAGTCCATTTAATTAAGTTTTGTCATCTCCTGGCCCCATCACCTCCTAAGCAGGACCCTGAACAGAATCCTTAGTGGCCATGTTGAAAGACTCTGGATAATGGAGAAGATTTGTTAACTCATTTTCCTTCATCTAATGTGGGGTTGCCGCCGGGATTTGTGGCGGGTTCTCACTTTATCCTAGGACCTAAAACATGTGGCAAGACCCACGCAGGAAAGCAAAAACAACGGTCGGCAGGGTTGACCAGTTCCGAGGGGAACGCAGAGGTAGATTTTATTCCAACATGTCCGTTTTAAATATCCATGACTCAATTCTCAGGGCCCCAATGATTTTAAATTTTTTCTCCAACTACAAAACACCCCATGGGTGTGGCCAGGGAGCTAGGATGGGTGGTACCATTGGCCTTTTTTTAGAACCCACCCTCATGGGTGTGGCCAGGGAGTACCATTGGCTTCCCGAATCCAAATCAAAACCACTCTCAGTTTTACCAACAATATAATCTTTCTCTAAGACACAAGTATTTAAGTTTTTTTTATTCAATATTATTTTTGAACTTGGTTGAATGCTAATTGTAAAATCATTAATGTGCATTACTTTTTAAAGATTAGCAAGGTAGGGGGGCTGAGATATAGCCTAAGGGTAAGAGCACGACTGCTCCTTGCAGAGGACCTGGGTTCGCTACCCAGCACCCACATGGCGGCTAAAGAACCGTCTGAACTCCCATTCCAGGGGAACTCCAGTTCCAGGGGGAATCTGATACGACTCTTCTGACCTCCCGGATGCACTTCCGACATAGGTGCACAGACCTACATGCACACAGTCCATTCCTACACATACAATAATTATAATAAATAAAATTTTTAAAAAAGAGTTAAAAAAAACTAAAGCATTAGCGGTGGCTAGATTCCATGTCTGTAATGGGCTTTTTGGATAAGCCAGAGAATTTAGTCATGATTAATAACTAATTTTTATTTTCCACTAGAAAAAGTATTTCAAGTTCCAGAAAGAAAAGAAATCTTAGGAAAAAAAAAAATTCTGGAAGTAGTTTGTATTACAAGATCTATCTTTGGGTTTAAATAAACTATCTGCCTCAATCATGAAGATCCCCAAAAATTTAAAAAACAAAGGCGGGGCTGCAGAGAGGCCCCTAGCGGTTTAAGAGGAGCGCCGACCAGCTCTTGCAGAGGACCTGGGGTTCGCTCCCAGACATACAGGAAGCTGAGAACCATTCTGTAACTCCAATTCCAGGAGAAACTCCAGTTCCATGGGATTCCGAGACCCTCTTCTGACCTCCCGGCATTGTACTACACCCGGTGCACCAGACCTACATGCAAAAAACAGTACATTCATACACCTAAATAAATTAAACAAAATTAAAAAAAATAGGGCAATCAAAAAACCGTTTGGCTTCTGAGGTTAAGATGCTCTTGTGGGGTTGGAGAGATGCTCAGCAGTTCAGGAGTGCGGACTGCTCTTGCAGAGGACCCGGGTTCNTTTTTTTGGTCTTTTCGAGACAGGGTCTCCCTGTAGCCCCAGCTGTCCTGGAACTCACTGTGTAGACCAGGCTGGCCTTGAACTCACAAAGATCCACCTGCCTCTGCCACCCAAGTGCTAGGATTAAAGGCGTGTACCACCACGCCCGGCAGATTCTACAACTTTTACTGTCCTTGCTCATAAGCAAAACCACACGGTTCAGATTCTCTAGGCCGAAAGAAACACGACTCAACAATAGCGTCAGCAATAAAGGAAAGTCATACAACCCCCAAACCATCTTCGATTTGTTTTGATTAGGCATTCGTTTGCAACTGTTTTAAAATGAAAATAGATGTTTAGCAGATATAAACTGAGTTTGTCGCCTTTAAAACAGTCAGCATTGGAGTGGGGAGATGGCTCAATTGGTAAAGCGAGGACCCAGGTCGAAGGATGAGGACCAAGTTCAAAACCCAGTCCCCAAATACTTGTAATCCCAGAGCTCGGGCAGCAGAGACTGATGGATCTCTAGGGCTTGGCTGGCTGGCCTCACCTTCTTTGTAAATTCCAGGCCAGTGGGGGACTCTGCCTCAAAACAAAAGGGTATGGCCCTCCTGAAGAATGTCAACGTGGCTTTTGACCTCAACAAGCATGCACTCTTTCATACATGCATACGTGCTTGCATGCACACAAAATAAATAATATGGAGGCTTTCCATCTTCACTGACTTCCTTTATTCATGTATATATTCATATAAACAGTAGTGAATCTTTCAATATTTTCACTACCATTCCTACATATCAAAAATTAATGAAAATAATCCCAGCACTCGGGAGGCAGAGGCAGGTGGATCTCTGTGAGTTCAAGGCCAGCCTGGTCTACATAGTGAGATCCAAGCCAGCAGGGAATAAAGGGAGACACTGCCTCAAAAAGACAAAAAAAAAAAAATTTAATGAAAATATTTATGTCCTTTAAATGATGTCAGTTGGGAGAAGAGAGCATGATCAATGATTTATCTAAGTTACCTGTGCATAATTCACATAGGATAATTGACAGTGGAGAAGAGAAAGCCACCCTCTCAAGGCATTTTTTAATTAATCTTTTTATTGTTGCCATCTTTAAGTCAGATTACGAACCACCCTCCAGAAACAGGTTTTTCACTATTTCATCATCACACACACACACACCTTTACCCACCAAACTGGGCTCCAAATTTTTCTTTGACTGTTTCCAGACATCAGGTCAAAGAACAAAGCTTTGCTCCACTGAAACTGGCCAACAAGTCAAAACTGCTAAAGGTAACTCAATGGAGATTTTCCAAAATGGCCTTGAACCTGACAGAACAAATGGAGTAAGTGTATTGTCTGCAACCCAAAGCAACCAGCGACTTTAAAGCTGTCTACACTGGAAAAGTCAATACAGTCTGCAAGACCACAGTGTCTGAAACACCTAGGGGCCGCCAGGAGCTGTAAACGAATTAGGCAGCTGGACAGACATGGCAAAAAGTGAGCAAACTGGCCTGCCAATAAAAGGTGCCACAGCTGCTCAGAAAGACTCCTCACCTAAGATAGAGTCACATATTTTTTTAAGAAGTAGGAAATTTAGATGTGTTTTGAATTCTCCAGATTGCAAAATATCATCTTCAAAAAAATCAAAAAAAAAAAAAAAAAAAAAAAGCAATGTCTTTAAACACTGTAAAAGCCAAAATGCAATCCATCTGCAGGGTGGACATGGAATGCAGGCCACCAAGATGTGGCTTCTGTCCTGTGGTGATGCTTTGCCTGCACCAGTTGGGTTTTTTATATGGGTAATTATGAAATCCCAATCAAAATTCTAAAATCACAGGTAGAGAGATGGCTCAGTGGTTAAGAGGACATACAGCTCTTCCAAGGGACTCGAGTCCAATTTCCAGCAACCACATGGAGCATCTCATAACCACTTGTAACCCAGCTACAATGGGGTCTGAAGGCTCTGGCTTCCAAGTGTGCCTGCATACATGGGCACATACCTCCCCCATCCCACCCACACATACATACAAACTCCATAATTGAAAAAATAAATTAATAATAAAGTTCTAATGTCAGAGGAATAAAACCAGGAACCAGGTCTAGTATGCTGCTCATATAGTTTAGCCACAGACACTGCTCTCTTTGATGAAGTACAGTGTAAGGTCATGGGACAAAAAAACAACAACACAGCCTCTCCAGGTATTGTCAAAGCCAAAGATTAGTGTTTCATCTTTAAACATAAATCATCCTGCTTCAGGGACTTGGGACTCATTGAGCACCACAGCAAAGATACTTTACAAATCTGCCAGGATGTGGTGGCACACTCCTTTTATCCCAGCAACCCAGAGGCAGAGGCAGGCGAATCTCTGAGAGTTCAAGTCCAGCCTGGTCTACATAGCAAGTTCCAGACTACCCGGGGCTAGAGGGAGACCTTGTCTCAAAATGACAGGAAAAAAAATATCTAAAAGTTGGGACTGGTTAAGAGCACTGACTGATCTTACAGAGGACCTGGGTTCTGTTCCCAATGCCCACATGGCTAACAACTACCATCCGTAACTCTAGTTCCAGGGAATCCAAAGCCCTGCCTTCTTCTGTCCTCTGAGTAAGGCACACATGGCTGTGCATTTATATGCCTGCAGGCAAAAACACTGAAACACATAAAATATTTTTTTTAATATTTTATTTTTGTATGTGTATGAATGTACATTCTGCCTGTAGGTTTGTGCACCCATGTCGTGCAATGCCGCGGAGGTCGGAAGACGGTGTCAGAGTCCCCTGGAACTGGAGTTAAAGACAGTTTTCAGCTGCCATGTGGGTGCTGGGGATCAAACCTGGGTCCTCTGCAAGAGCAGTCAGTGCTCTTAACTGCTAGGCCATCTCTCCAGCCCCACATAAAATATTTTTTAAAGAATCTTAAAGAGTCCTTGCACTGTACTATCACATAAATATTTTAACATTTCTCTCTTTGTAATTGAAATAGATGTTGACAAGTCTAAAATACCAAACAAAACCAATTTATCTGTATTTGAACCGTGTTTCTGCTCAGCTTTTTCAAAACTGATGTGATCATTTTAGCAGCTGCTGCTCTGTCCTCCTCACCCATACAACATTGCAAACATCTAGGCAAGTCTAAAAAGAGAAAGTCACAGAGGGTTTTAATCTGCGTGAGACTCAGAAAAAAATAGCTCCATGGCTTTGGCTTATTTTTGACATTTTGTACAACATTCTGATTTTCTTTCTTTTTTATAAACACAATCCTTTTCAGCAAGCAGATTGGGTAACTTTGAATGGATTACAAGAAATCTCTGAACCTTAATTCTTCATGAATACAATGATCTTAGTTAATATGAAATAGCACTGTTGTCTCTTAATGCCAACAAATTGTTTCATATTTCCCTAACTTTATCTGGAAATTCCAATTTATTCTTTCCATACTTAAAGTCCCCAATCACCACCCCTAACAGAGTACAGAACTATTTAATTTTGCATAAATTATCTATATTTTAAGCCTAATCTCCAAGAAAAGAGCTGCAAATGGACATGTATTCCAGGAGGAGATCGAAAGGCAAACTTGCTCTCCTGGGGTTTAGACAGGTTTACAGGGTCAGTCAGGCAACAAGTGAAGGAAGCGGTCCAGGAGTTGTAAGATTGGATGGGAGTGATTGAAACAGTGAATGGGGGGATGCCTACCTATCTAACGGGACCTGCAATTCTCCACTTCAGGGCTGCATACAACATTTGCTACCACCACCACCTCATCTCCGTCCTCCCTTGTTACCTCTATTCCAAGCAAAACTTACAATTCCTAGAATATTGGAATTTAATGGATTTGTAACATTTATTAATAGTTTGTTAATGACATTATTAACAAATCTCTCTTTTTTTTTTTTTTTTTGGTCTTTTTGAGACAGGGTCTCCCTTTAGTCTCAGCTGGCCTGGAACTCCGTTTGTAGACCAGGCTGGCCTGGAACTCACAGAGATCCACCTTTCTCTGCCTCCCAAGTGCTAGGATTAAAGGCATGCGCCACCATGCCTGGCTAACAAACACCTTATTAATAGCAGTTTTATTAATATGCATAATATAGCTTGCCCAAGAGTAACAATGAACACAATCCAGCTTAGAAATCTGTTCATTGTCTTAGGAAGTTTCTTCCTGCACATCTGTAGTCCTAAACCTTCTTCTGTAAAATCAGTATGTGCTTCTAAGAGCACATACTGATCTTATAAAAGATGGAAGTCTGACTTCTAGCAGCCATGTTGGGTGGATCACAATCTCTAGTAACTCCAGTCATGACACCTAAGGGCTCAAGAGGGTTCCAGCATTCATTTCTGCATACCTACTCACAGAGCCAAGCATGTACACATAAACAAAATTAATAATGTAAATCTAAAATAAAAACTGCTTCTACTGCAGTCCCAATCAAAAATTGCTCCAATCTTCCAACTACAGATTTGTCTTGTCTAAATAACTCATATAATGATACCCTGCAGGTCTTTTGTGTCTGGCTCCATTCACTTAACAGAATGTTTAAATGTCCATTTATGCTGGTGCATACATCACAATGTTTTTAGTTTTTTTTTTTTCTAATTAAATTAGTTTTTATTGATGCTTTGTGCATTTCATACATTTTTTCCAATTCAGTTCAGGCTTATTTCCCTTTCCCTTCCCCCCCACCCCCACCCCATCCCAGATCATGCATTCTGCCATAACTGTCCTGCATCTTTCTCTCAGTTTTTTTTTTTTTTTATTTTTAGCTATAAGTGATAATCCATGAGTACAAGCATCCTTCATGCAAAACCTATCTGCAGGCTGTTGTGCCCAAACACCTACAGCCCCACCATCCAGTGGGGGGTGACAGGTTGTTTGTTCAATCAAGTTGATCAAATGAGTGTCCAGATTACATTGCTGTAGTTTCACCATTCACCCCAATCGCAGCCCTTACATTCTACCACGCCCCCTCTTCCACAGGTTGTTCCCTAGGCTTAGAAAAGGGGCACAGGTGGATGAGAGGTAAAACAGTCCACTCTCTCTGGAGCTGTTGACTTGGACTCTGGTCAATTCTGGCTGTTTCCTTTCATGGGCTGACAGTTTGTCCAGGAATAACCTTTCGATCCTACTAATGAAGAACAAGCAATTAGATATATAGGTATTTAAGCAGCACTAATAGTTATGGTAGGTTACTTTAGCATAGACACATGTTTGGATATGTTAATCCATGAATTACAATTTTCCCCCCTGTTAAATATGACAGGGTCTTACTGTGGCTTATAACATCTCCTAACCTGTAGAGGATGTAAGCTTGTGGCATCAGCCATGGGTTATTTCTCCAAGGGGAGAGCCAATAGCCAATTAGATTTGGGATATACAGGCACATGGCTGCCTCTGCTGCACAGTATTTCCAGGCAGGTGAGGTGTAGCTGGTGCTGATGGTGGAGTCTTGCTTGACTCAGGGAGACCCATATTTGCTTTATTGGTTTAGTGGCCTTTGGTAACACTCTCTGGCATTCCAGAGGCCATCTGTACACTTGCATGTGTGGTCTCAATACATCCCTCCCATGTTAACGTCAGTTCTTCGGCAGCAGGGTCTTATTGCCTCTCCTCCTGTAGGTATCCCAACTTAGAGGCAAGGAGCCCTTACCTTTTGTGGGGCCTTGGATCCCCTGGCCAACATCCACCTGGTAGAACAATCCATTGCTGATGTCAGAGCTCCTGTATTAATATATTTTGCCTGAGTGCATGGCCCTAGGACTTTAGAGTTTGTTTGTTTTTTTTAACTGAGAAGTATTTCATTGCATGAATGTCATTTTTTTTTCTTTTTTTCCAGTTGCTCAATATTTGTATTATTTCCATTTTGAGCTGTTACCGATAATGCTGCTGTGAGCACAGGTGATGTCCTTGTGAGTCTGTTTTCATTTGTGTTGACTAGTAACTGAGAGTACAAATGGGACTGCTGAGCCACATGCTGTGTTTGTTTGCTGTTTGAAGAACTGGGTATATTAGTTCCTTTTCTGTGACGAAATACCTGAAAAGCAAGGAAAGAAGAGTTCATTTTAGCTCACAGTTGGGAAGAACACAGGCCATCATTAAGGGGACAGCACGGCAGCACGGCTCAGGAGATTGATGGGAATGGTCACTTTGTGGCCACAATCGGGAAGCAAGGAGGGATCATTGCTGATGTTCTATTTCCTTTCTTCTTTTTATTTCATTCAGGACCCCAGCCAATGGGATGGTACCATCCATTCAGGAGGATCTTGCTCCTCAGTTAGACCTCTCAGGAAACACCCAAGTAGACAAGCCCAGAAGTATAGTTAGATGATTTTTAAAGGCATCAAGGCATCAAGGCATCAAATTAGCAACCAATATTGCCCATCACACTGGAAAACTGTTTACCAAAGTGTTTTTTTTTTTTTTCTCTTTGATACAGGGTCTCTCTGTAGCCCCAGCTGGCCTGGAACTCACTATGTAGACCAGGGTGGCCTGGAACTCTACAGAGATCTGACTCTGCCTCTGAATGCTGAGATTAAAGGACTGTACCACCACACCCAGCAACCAAAGTGGTTTTATTGCTGCACACTCCCACCAACAAAATGTAAGGACACATTGTCAATTTCTATTTTCAAGAAGTCTGCATGTTTAATAGGATAATGTTTAATATAAATAATAATGAGAACCATCCTTTTACTACTGAGTCAACTGATCTGTGACTGTGGTTTAACTCACCATTTATTTACACACTGATTTTTCTCAGCAGTTGCACTAATGCTTTACTGTCTACATTCAGGTCTTGGTTTCTTTTTTCTAATCTTTTTCTTTCCCTAAGAATTTTATATTCTAATGATATGTTAAATGGAATCATTTTAATTGCATAGTCAATGAACTATAGTTTCAATGTACAAGAGTACAATTAATTTTATTTACTTTGTATCCTGTGACTCGTTTATTAGTTCTAATTATTTTATTTGGTTTGGTTTAATAGATTTCTTAGAATTTCCTAAATGTAAGCATCTGTTTTTGTAAATTTTCCTCCAGCATAGAAAAAATATATATGCACTGTATCCACATATACAGTATATTATTATATTACATATGTAGCTCACAGGTATATTATATGTATATGAAATATACAGAATATAAATTAGAGGGGGAAATCATAGTTATTTAAGATATTGTCCATTTTATACTGGATTTTGTGGAAAAAATTTGATGATCTCTTCACACCTCCATAGTTGAAAATCTACTACAGTTCTTTGCATATTGCCAATCTAATAATTTCTATATTTATTTTAATTTTAAATATTAGAATCTGCATCAATATACTTCCTAAAACATCATGGAGGCCGGGGAAGTGACTTATCTTGATTGGTATGTAGTTTGAAATCTTCATCCCATGTGGGCCCATAGAGCAATGCATGTCCCATTAGTGCTCATTTTAACTCTATGCTAGGAATTAATTCCCTGTCTGTGCCGGTGTCTACTTTATAAAGGTAAAATCACATTGTTACAATGCTTTTCTGTCTCTTTAGGGTGACTCAGTGATTTGGATACATATAAACAGCTAAATGTGTAAAAGTGAGTTAAGGTCTGAGATGATGGGGAGGGACTAGCTCTCTATTTCATAATTGTTCTGGAGCAATGATGGTTTCAGGCTGGATAACAATAACATATGCCCCCTAAATCTCTTTGGTTCCTCTCTTTGGTTCCTTATTAAACTTCTCTAAGCATTGTGAAATCTCCATGGGTAGCATTACTTGACAGAAGAACTTGCTAGCAAAGGGCCATTCTTTCTACTTATGCAGGCACTGTGCTTATATTTTGGAAATTCCTTAAAATTTTAACAAGTCTGTGTACAACTGATACAAAACTTCTAAATTCTCTTAAACCCCTCTCTTACCGGGTCACAAGACCTTGAGACAGGGAATGAGAGAGTATCGAATCATACTTCAATTCTTTTCAGTAACTTTGGAGTAACTCACTGATAAGGATAAATACTCGTCCTTCCCGTCTGCTTCCTGATCTCTAATGGGTTCTAAGGCAGTGTCTAGATGTTTCAACAATTTGGACAGGGCTCTTCCTGTGAGTTGGGCCTTCCTTTGACTGGTGTGCTAGAGAGCTTCAGTTGTCAACTTGCTACACCAGGGTAGAGACAACCTCAACTGAGGGATTTCCTCCATTGAATTGGCCAGTGGCCATGCCTGTGGAGCATTCTCTGGATTGCTGAGTGATGTGGGAGGTATGCTGAGGGCAGTGCCGCCCCTGGACAGGTGGTTCTATGTCACATCAGAAAGCAGGCTGAAAGCCAAGTGTGGTGGTACATGCCTTTAATCCTGGCACTTGGGAGGCAGAGGCAGTCAGAGCTCTGTGAGTTCAAGGCCAGCCTGGTCTACATAGTAAGTTCCAGGCCAGCTGGGGCTACAGGAAGATCCTGTCTCGAAAAGACCAAAAAAAAAAAAAAAAAAGCAGGCTGAGGACAGGCCAGAGAACAAGCACAGAAGTACCACAGTTCCATGGTCCACGCTTCAGCTCCTGCCTCCAAGTTCTTGGCCTGAATTCCTGCCTTGGCTTCCTTTGTGATAAAGTGTGATCTAGTAGATGTAAGATAAACTAAACCCTTTCCTCCCCAAGTTGTTTTTGGTCAGTGTTTTTTATCTCAGCAATGAGAAAGAAACCAAGACCACAGGTTTCTCAGAGTTTCTCCTCAGATCGTCTCTCTGTGTACACACTTAGGATCTGGTCTGATGTGGTCCATGAGCAACATCCACTTGACACTTCTGGTAATTTCTCACTTGTTTTCTTGCCCTCACCAAGGCTCAGAAATACTTTATAGCTCAGTAAACTCCCCTTCAGTTTATCGTAGCACTGCAGGCACTTCTGAGTAAAGCCACATCCTCAGCCCACCCCATTCTGAGGTCTTGTGTCTGACTCTGTGTAAGAGTCACTTTGTCTGGAACTCTGAGGTCCATAGTGTTTTTCCAAAAGCTCTTAACGTAAATGACTTCCAAGGCCCCTGGATCGCTCTCTTTTATAGAATAGTGAATGGGAGCTTTAGGGTGCCTGGGAAACTGCCAGGCCACAGTGCAGGGCTATGCCTGACTTGGAAGCAGCTTTTCTGTGTGGATGGCAGGGACACAGGATCCTCTTCCAGGCTCATCTAGAAAATGAGGTAAAAATTCCTCAGCCTCAGGCTTTCAATTCAAGGTACTTAATAACCCTAAATCAGCAGTTTACTTCACCAGAAGGAAAGCTACCATAAGGGTGTGGAACTGGGAACTTCCCTGAACTCTTTCTACTCTTCTTTTTCACACTCCACAGAGTGAAGAATTAACTTGCTCTCATTCCACTATACCAGAGAATCACTGCATGTCATTCCCTGACTTTTTCATTGTCATGCCTTATTGTTAAGTGTGATGTTTGGGTCTCTTAAGGTTCTCCTCCTCCTCCTCCTCCTCCTCCTCCTCCTCCTCCTCCTCGACAGTGTCATTTATGCATACAATGTGAGGTTTTCATGACAAGTCCATACATGTATACAGTGTATTTTAATTAGATTCATGCCCCCATTACTCTCTCTTGCCCCCTTTCTTATTGAATTGCTTCTTCTTTCCAAATAGTTTTTGTCTTGTGTTGGTACTCATGCGCTCATGTGTGTGCGTGTGTGTGTGTGTGTGTGTGTGTGTGTGTGTGTCTGTGTGTGTGTGTGTGTATCCCCTGAATTAATTAGGGTTAATTGCATGAGCATGGATGAGAGGTTATTTAATGGAGTTTGGCCAACTTACTAGTTGCCACACACTAAGGAAAAATTACTCCCTTCCATCTCCCAGCAACCACTAACTGCCAGTAGCTTCTCAAAGAGAAGTGGAGATTTATGAATCCCACGCATGTCCATGATGGAATTTTGATTGGTACAATTATGGGTAGATCTTAGGAAGGTAACCACAACTGCTACATGAGGACAATGACCATGTCACATCCAGAAGACAGCACTTCACAGTGGCCCTCCTTACCGTACAGTCCTGGAATTCTTCCCGCTGCCCTTCTACAACGTTCTCCAAGCCTTGGTGGGGTTCATGTAGCTGTCCCATTTATGGCTGCACACTCAACAATTGCTTAGTTTCTGTATTTTGACCTATTGTGAGTCTCTCCATTAACTGCCTCCCATAGCAAAAATTAGTTTCTCTGACCCAGGCTGATAGCCATGGGTAGAAATAAATGTTCACCAGGTATTTTGACAATGCTTTTCACTTGGTCAAATAACTCTAGTAGATTCCACTCTAAGGTGTGTGACCTCCTCTGCCTCACTCTCAATGAGCTTATATAAGAAATTTAGCTGGGCATGGTGAGGCACACCTTTAATCTTAGCACTTGGGAGGCAGAGGTAGGCGGATCTCTGTGAGATCAAGGACACAGTGAATTCTAGGACAGACGCGGCTACAGGGAGACCCTGTCTCAAAAAGACCCCCCCAAAAAAAGAAATTTAGAAATTATTTTCTCTCCTAAAATCTATATTTTAAGATTACTGTTTTGTTAGTTGGTAAAAAATTCCATTTTTATAGATGAAAGCTAAAAATTTTCTTCTTTTCATGTTTGGCACAATATAGTGAAACATGCCTACTCTGCCTGTTTCCCTCCCCCTGTTCTCAAACAAGTAGATAATCCTGCTTAATTGGGGATAAAATAAAAATTCATCATTGTCTTCAAAAATGGTTCCTCAGTTATATCACTATCCATTTACAAGTACATAGTAAGAACTTGACATTTTAGAATTCAGCAGTAGAGATGAATTGTTTCCTTCTACTGATTTAATGAACAAAACTGACTAAATACAGTCATAGGAAAGAGGACCAAACCTTAAGCAACTGCCTAGACTTTGTTATAAATGGGATCATAAATGTTCTTCAAAGGTCCCTATGTTAAAGGCTTAGTTGCCAGGCCTGTGGTAGTATTGGCAGGTCAGAGGATCTCTGGAAGGTGTAGCCTAGTAAGCTTGGAAGTTAGGTCACTGGAGGTGGGGGAGGTTTACCTTTGAGGGGATGGTGATATTTCAGCCCCTTCCTCTCTCTCTCTTCCCAGCCACCATGAAGTGGACAACTTCCAGCAGCACATGGCCAGGTCATGGTATACTGCCTCAGCACCAGGCTAAAAGCAAAGGACCAACCAACCGTGGATGAAAATCAAATTATGAGCCAAAAAACCTTTCCTCCTTTTAAAGCTCTTCTCAACTAACAGATTTCTTATTCATTTAAAAGAATGTAGACTGCCGATGTTGAACTACCCAGGCTGTGTTATGAAGGCCAGTGCAGGAAAATCAAGACAGGACACACACTTGCTGGACCTCATTTGAATGACCATGGGGGGCAGGGACCCCAGTCTGGGGGCAGGATTGATGGTTATTTGGGCTTGCCAAGGAGGAACCTTCAAGCACTTCCTTGGGGAAAACATGACATCTTTTGGTAAAAAAAAAAAGAAAGAAAGAAAGGAAGGAAGGAAGGAAGGAAGGAAGGAAGGAAGGAAGGAAGGAAGGAAGAAAGAAAGGAAAGAAAGAAGAAAGAAAGAAAGAAAGAAGGAAGGAAGGAAGAAAGAAAGAAAGAAAGAAAGAAAGGAAAGAAAGAAAGAAAGAAAGAAAGAAGGAAGAAAGAAAGAAAGAAGGAAGGAAGAAAGAAAGAAAGAAAGAAAGAAAGAAAGAAAGAAAGAAAGAAAGAAAGAAAGAAAGGAAGGACGAAAGAAAATCCTCCAACTCACATGATATATGTATGTATGTATGTATATAAATGCAATACAACTTGGAGGAAAAAAAATGGAATTTCCACCTTAAAGTATCACTGTATTTTGATGCTTTTTATGGTATCATAAGTTTCATTTATGTTACTTTGCTGCTATATATACTCTAAGGTTCAACTTAAAATTAAAAAATTTAAAAAAAAGAATTACTGCTAACTAAAAAAAAAAAAGAATGTTTGCTACAAAGATAACAGAATTGCATAGTTTAAAACCCTTAGAAGATAGGGAACAACAACATAGATATGGCTTAAAGATAAGAATGGACTCTCCCCTGCCATGAGGCAGGGCATCCAATACCCAGCTCTGACCCACATTCAGCAGATTTGTTTAAGAGAAACAGGAAGAGAGAGAGAGAGAGAGACACTGAGACTTGCACATCTCTGTATTTTAGCCACCAGAGAGAAAACATTGGCAAAACAAAATTTAAAAAGGATGGGGGGGGCGGGTATTTTAAAAAAAAAAAAAAAAAAAAAAAAAAAAAAGGATTGGCACCCCTCAGATTTTATTCCAAATAAACTTTTTTTTTTTTTTTTGGTCTTTTTTGCCCCAGCTGTCCTGGAACTCACTCTGTAGACCAGGCTGGCCTTGAACTCACAAAGATCTGCCTGCCTCTGCCTCCCAAGTGCTAGGATTAAAGGTGTGCGCCACCACGCCCGGCCCAAATAAACTTTTAAAAGAGAAAAAAAATGTATAAATATACCCCCAAACCTATAACTATATATGAAGAAAACGTGAGTAGCTATCAAAAGTCTTCTGATAGCTCCTGACCCATTCAAACAAACATTTTCCACAGAATGAAGAGACAGTATTATCTTCCTGCTCCTGAATTTATGAGTATTTTAACTGATTGATAAAGACATAAAAATTGTAGACATTCATGGAATGCTATGCTGGATGATGTTTCGATAGGAGTATACATTGTTCACTGGGGTGATGGCACACACCTTTAATGTCAGCACTCTGGAGGCAGAGTGGGTGAATCTTTGTGAGATGGAGTCCAGACTGGTCTCCATAGTGACTTCAGGGCAGCTGGGCTAAAGAGAGAGCCTGTCTCAAAATAAAAACGTTGTTTAATTTTTAAATCAATTAAAATATCTATACTCTCAAGTGGCCTAAAACTATGCAGACCAGGCCTCCTGAATGGTGGGATTAAAGGTGCGTACCACCACAGCCAGCCTCCTTCCCATCCTGTGAGATGTGTATGGCTCATTTGTTGTCTGCATTCGCTGAATGTGCAGTAGGCCATGGAAACTTCTTGCTCCTAACTACAACTTAGTACCCATTACTCAATCTTTCTCCCTGTCTCTCTCACCTACTGTCCTCAGACTGTGGTGATCACCATTCTACTCTCATTCTTTATTAATTTTACATGAGTGAATTTGTGCTCTCTGTTTCTGGCTTATTTCACTTAACATAATGCTCTCTAGCTTGATTCTGTTGCTGAACAGCATTCTACTTTGTACATGTACTGTTAAGTTCATTTTGAGAGGAGACAGTGCAGAGAGGAGAAAATGTCAGAACTGACGAAAAAGAAGTTGGGTTTATTTTAGGCATGGCGGCTGGTAAGAGCAGCCAGTGCACACTATTAATTGAGTGATTATATTTTAATAATTCATTTATTATTTTTATGTGTATGAGCATATTGCCTTCATGTATGTAAGTGCACCCATGTTGTACAATGCCTTCAGAGGCAGAAGAAGACATGGAATTCTCCTGGAACTGGAGTTGCAGACACTTTTTAGGCACCATGTGGGTGCTGGGAATTGAACCCAGGTCCTCTGCAAGAGCAGATTGTGCTCTTAACCACTGAGCCAGCTTTCCAGCCCTTGGGTTTATTATTTTTTCCATTGAGATTTTCTGCTCTAGTTCCCTTTATATTATGGATTTCAATTGCTAGGTGTGTAGTTTGCATATACTTTCCTCATTCTGTAGGTGGTCTCTTCACTCTATTGATCATATCCTTAGATGTGCAGAATTTTAGTTTGATATATTCCAAAGTGTCTGTTTTTTGCCTTGGTTTCCTGTGCTTTCAGAGTTTCTGCCAAGAAAATCTTTGTCCATTCCATTGTTCTGAAACATTTCCCATATTTTCTTTTGTTAGTTTTAGGTTTTTAACATTTTTGTTTTTAACCCATTTTGAGTTGATTTCTGTAGCTAGTGAAAGATAAGGATCTAATTTTATTTTTCTGTACGTAGATATTCAATTTTCCTGGCACCATCTATTGATGTCTTTTTTTTCCTTTGATGTGTGTTCTTAGCACCTTTGCGAAAACAAGTTGGCTATAGCTACCTAGGTTTACTTGCAGGTTCTCCATTCTGTTATGTTGACCCATATGTCTGTTTTGATTGGTAGAGCTTATAAGATCATTGAAATCAGGTACCATAGTGCCTTGTGCTTTGTTCCCTTTGCTTGATGGCTTTGCTATTTGGCTTGTGTTGGCAGTAAGATTAGATGCAAATTTTTTAATTTTTTTTTTTTTTTTATTATTTATTTATTTTTGTATGTGTATGAATGTACTGTCTGCATGCAGGTCTGTGCACCCGTGTCGTGCAATGCCGCGGAGGTCAGAAGAGGGTCTCGGATTCCCCTGGAACTGGAGTTCTCCTGGAATTGGAGTTACAGACGGTTCTTAGCCGCCATGTGGGTGCTGGGGATCGAACCCGGGTCCTCTGCAAGAGCGTCGGTGCTCTTAACCGCTAGGCTATCTCTCCAGCCCCTAGATGCAAATTTAAGGACTGTTTTTCAAAATAATTCTGTTGTGAATACCGTTGGTACTTGGACAGATATTGCACTGACCATGCAGATCATTTTTGGTAGTATGAACATTTGAACAACATTGACTTTTCTTTAGAAAATCTTTCCATTTTGTGTGTTCAATTTCTTTAAACAAAATTTTACAATTTTCATGGACTTTTTCTTTACCTTTTTTTATTGAAGTCTGTTCCTGGGGGGGGGGGTTGCCATTATAAATCAGATTGCTTCCTTGATTACTATCTTAATAGTTATTGGCATGTGTTGTAAGACTTTCATTGCTATATGTTGATTTTGTATCCTACAACTTTGTTGAATTCATTTGCTCTGATATATTTTAGTGAAGCTTTTGGGTTTGTGTGCGTGTGTGTGTGTGTGTGTGTGTGTGTGTGTATGTCATCTGGAAACAGGGACAGTTTTATAGTCTTCCAATTTGGATGTGTGATATTCCTTTCTCTTTCCTGATTGCTTTAGCTAGAATTTAGGATAATATTCTAAGAGACGAAGTGGTGAAAGAGGGCATGTTTGTCCTGCTCCTGATCTCAGAACATCTCAGCTTTCCCCCTTTCAGCACAACACACCTTTATAAGGTTGGGTACACTTCTTCAATACCTAATTCATTCAACATGTCATGAAAGGATGTTGTCTTTTTCCATTGCCTTTTCTGCATCTATTGAGATTATCATATGGTTTTTGTCTTGTATTATGCTGATATGGCAGTATCACCTTTATTGATTTGTGTGTGTTCAACTGCTCCTGTGTCCTATGTCATTATGATGAATAATCTATTAAATACGCTATTGTATTTGGTTTGCTAATATGTTTTTTGAGGATTGGCACCCGTGTTCATCAAGAATATTGGCTTTTTAGCTAGCAACCTTTCTTTTTCTTCTGTGTATACATATCTGGTTTCCATATCATTGGAATGCTCGCTTTGTAGAATGCTTGGAAGAGTTACTTTATTGGAAATTTAGCCCTAAACCCGAAACACAGAAAGGCAAGACCTAACCAGAACTAGATTTATATGCAGAACAGACTGTACCAGGTACTTTTGTTAGAAGATCAGACTAAGACCAGAGCAGAGTGAGGGGCAGAGGGCAGAGGTGCTCAGCAACAGCGGGGTGGGGACAGGGCGGATGAGAGACGAGGCGGCCCCCAATCTCCAGATGGTCCTGAGCCCCAGGAGTACCTGGCACGTAGCTCTTAACCCAGGGCTGGCCACTCAGCCTCAGGGTCCCCAAGATGATGGGTGAGTAAAGGACTGGGGTAGTGATCTGGGGTCATGCAGTGACATTTGGGGAAAGGTGGGCAAGTTGGAGGTGAAATCCCTTTTAAGTGTTGGCAACATGTGTTTTTGTTTGTTTAATAAAATATTACTTGGGTTGAATAAAACTCACCTCTGGGCTCTATAATGCCTGGGTTGCTGGCTAAGACCCTGCCCTGTCCACTGAGAGCCTTGTCCCTCTCCCTCCGTGGAGATAAGCAATCTGATGGAAAGAAGGCCTGAGAAGCCCAGTAGACAGTGTCTGTCACCTGGGGCAGAGGGTGTCCCCTAGAACTTGGCTGTCTCTATTTTAATAAACGATACAACACATTGCTTCAGTGTCCTTAGACTTTGCTGTCAGGGCCTGAGGTCACTCGTCTCATCACCTCCACCTGCACACATGGGCATAGCCACACATGTCCATTTGTGGGGGGTAGGGCTGCAATAAAAACTTGGCACAAAAAAAAAAAAAGAAGATCAGACTAAGAAATAAAGCACTACACTAGGCATTCAAAAACTAATATCCAAGAGCATCTCATCTTCTCAAGAAGCTTCTAGTCCAGTGGGCTAATGAAGTTTACTATAGAGTGTTATCAGCCATGAAAGGACAAAGCTAGGTACCACTAGGAAAGCTACCAATCCCAAAGTGAGAGTCACAGTTCTGATGACCACTGTTGTTTGTACATCCTGTGGTCCACATTAAAAAAACTATTCTTGTATGGACCACTAGGAGGGGCCATCCTGCCTTCCCTGGGCCATGATGGCCCTGTGCCCACAGTCATGACTGATAGGGGCAGTGAGGAATGCTTACCAGATCCTGCCAGTCCATTGACTCAGCAGTGACTAAGTTCTCTCTGGTTTTGGCTGAGAGGTTTTCTGTCACCTGCAGATTTTGCATAGAAGTAGCTGAAAGGATCAGATGTACAAAACAAAGTAGATGGAAATCATATTAGGCTGAGTCAGCAAAGGAATCTCATACAAACAGGACAGGAAGTGCAGGACAAGCTAATGAAAAGACAGGGTGGGTTGTGACATTCTGCTCCAAGAGAAAGTTGTAGGTGTCGCACTGTGAGTGAATACCCTATTTTGAAAATTATTTCTTTTTTTTTTATAAAAATTGATAAAGGCCTTTAATTATATTCCAATTTTTAAAAATCTTTTATTGAAGTTTTGTGCATTTCATACATCACTTCTCAGTTCAATCCAGATTCATTTCCCTCTCCATGCCCCCCGCCCCTCCCAAGTTCACGCAGTCTGTCGTACATGTCCTGTTTCCCCTTCTGAGTCTTTTCAAAGTTTTTCTAAGCAGAAGATTATTTTTGGGGGGGAAGAACTCTACTGCTTCTGTCTGTCCCCTGTCCCGGTTCTTTTGTTGTTGTTGTTGTTCCCTCCAATCTGTATTGTTTCACCATATGCATTTATGTATGTCACACATGTACTAAAATCTTGTCATCTGAAAATGAACTATATGTTATTTCCAAATCATAGTTTGGAATCCACATTTTTCCCTTTTAATTTTATATTGCTCCAAAATATGCAAACATACCCTCCACCTTATATCATATTTATAAAGTCTGAAAATAGTAGGTTAATTCTAGAGTCTGTTAAGGGATTCACATTCTAAGAGCACAGTTGCTTTTAAATAAAGAGAAATGTAACATTAATGTTACTCAGTTTGCCTTACTTGATGCTAGCATTCACAAATGAGGAATACAATTCACCATTTGTTTTTCTGGGACTGTGTTACCTCATTTAGCATAATATCTTCTACTTCCATCCATTTACCTGCAAAGTTCATGATGTCATCTTTCTTTACCACTGCATAGAACTCCATTGTGTAGATGTACCACATTTTCTCTATCCACTCGTTGGTCGAGGGGCACGTGGGTTGGTTCCAACTCCTTGCTATTGTGAAGAGAGCTGCAATAAACATGGCTGTGCATGTATCTCTGCAGCACGATGAGTCTTGTGGGTATATACCCAGGAATGGTATGACTGCGTCAAGTGGTAGGCTCATTTTCAGTCTTTTAAGGGTTCTCCACACTGTTTTCCATAGTGGTTGTACAAGTTTACATTCCCACCAGCAGTGGATGAGTGTTCCCATTTCCCCACAACCTCTCCAGCATTTGGTATCATTTGTTTTCTTGATCCTAGCCAGCCTTATTGGAGTGAGATATCTTAAAGTGGTTTTAATTTGCATTTCCTTAGTTATTAATGATGTTGAACACTTTTTAAGATGTTTCTCAGCCATCTTTACTTCCTCACTTGTGAGGTCTCTCTGTTCAGCTCTTTACTCCATCTTTTGAGTGGATCATTTGTTTTCTTACTTCTTTGGTTTTTTTTTTTTTGAGTAGTTTATATATTCTGGAAGTTAATGCTCTGTCAGATGTATCAGCAGAGAAGGTTTCCTCCCACTCTGTGGGCTTTCTCTTCACTGATTGTTTCTTTCACTCTGTACAGAAGCTTTTGAGTTTAATGAGGTCCCACTTGTCCATTATTGACCTTATTTCCTGCGCAGCTGCTGTCTGATTTAGAAAGTCTTTTCCTACCCCTATGTCTTGTAGATGGCTGCCAACATTTTCTTCTATTACTGTCAGAGTTTCAGGTTTCACATTGAGGGCTTTGATCCATTTAGAGTTGATTTTTGTACAGGGTGAGAGGTAGGGATTTAATTTTATTCTTCTACAAGTGGTGATCCAGTTTTGCCAACACCATTTGCTGAAGACGCTGTCTTTTCTCCATTGTGTCTTCTGTAGAAAATTATTTCAACAAGGAAAAATAAGCTTTCAAAATATCATTGTCAGAGAGCTATGTATACCTACTTATATATGCCTATATTACTTACTGCATATCAAGCATTGTATGGAGACACTGGGGACACAAAAAATAAATAAAATAACAAGCAAGAGCAGTTCATCCTCACAAGAAGCTTCTATCCTAGAAGCTATGGAATTTCACTATAGTGTGCTCATTTAAATTTATTTGAAATAAATATAAGGTAAATAAAATGATAATTATTCACAGATTAAAAATTTTCTATGTAGTTCTAAAATCAGATGATTCTGACTCTGGGATAAAAAAAAAATCAAGGATCAAAGTTAAAATCACTTTTTAATTTTATTAGAAGATAAAAACATTAAGTGTCTGGAAATTTCCCATACTATTTAGATGATCATTCTTTCAAATAAATCATGAAACTTCAAAAATAATTAAAATGCAAATTAAAGAGTAAAATGCATGAATAATTAGCATTGCTTACTCTTGGTAATATATTTCTTGTTTAAGAAAGTCCTAACCAAGACTGATAAAATGTGGGGCTTCAGAGATGACTTAAATTATAAAGCACTTCCTATGTAGGCATGAGGACCCATGTTTAGGTCTTCAAGTCCCCATGGAAAACCCAGGCATGGGATCCTGTGTCTCTAATCCCAGCATTGGCAGTGGAGACAGGAGGTCCCTAGAGCTGCTTCACCAATAAGCTTAGAAGAGCTACCAGGCTCAATGAGAAACCCTCTCTCAAAAATAGCGTGAATTGTGATCACAGATGAAACCCAGTGTTGACCTCTGGCTTCACATACATGCATACACATGTGCCCATATTGCAGCACTGGTATGTGTTCATACTCATGTGAACATATACCTCTACACATACATACACACAAAAGATAAACTTTATAGTAAAAATATAATTGTGCTAATAAAAGTCAACAAAATGGGGCAAGTATGTATCTTAATATTTAATATTACTAATTCATTTTACATATTTTCATGTGTCATGCTTCATTTTATTCCTCATGAATATGTTTTGTTATGGTTTGAATGTAGAATGTCCCCCACAGGTTCACATTTTGAATGCTTGCTCCCAAGCCGATGTCTGTTTTGGAAGGCTGTGGGAATTTCAAGAAGCAGGTTCTAGAAGTAGTGCACTAGGGGTGGAAATGTGAGGGGATAACCCTGCCCTGTTTCCAGGTAGCTTCCTTCTTCCTGTTTGGCTGCCACATAAGAAGTTTCCCCTAACTGTCCCACTACTCCATTCTCTAACTGCCATAGACTAAGGTCTTCTGCCATGCCCTTGCAGACAAGATGGGCTGAGTTATCTCTGAAACTGTGAGCCAAAATAAAAGCTTCATTCCCCTGTTTCTGTCAGGGATTTGGTCACAGCAATGCAAAAGAAACTAAAGCACATATTCACACATACTCCATAAACACATACACCATCTTTCCTTCTCTATCTATTATCTATCTAATAGGGGAAGATTAAACTATAAGAAATAATATGTGAGACTATATGACATAAATAATATGTGAGAATATATGACATAAACAACTTGAAAGAATACATATCCGGAAAACCAACCCTTCAGAGAATACTTGAAGCAATTCAAAGAACAGAAGAATGGAGCAACCAACCCCAGGCAACTAGAAGGAGAAATCAATAAAAGCATAACTGCAGAAGTAGAAACCTAAATCAAAAACCGCAGATGGATAATAAGGCAAAAGGAAGCAACACAAACCTATCAGTCATAACCTTAAATATTAATGGACTAAATTCCCCAATCAAAAGACATAGACTGGGAGACTGGATTAGGAAACAGAATCCATCGATATGCTGTCTGCAAGAAACACATCTTACCTTCAAGGACAGGCACCACCTTAAAGTGAAGGGATGGAAAAAAATATTCCAAGCAAATGGTACCAAAAAGAAAGCAGGTGTTGCTATTTTAATATCGGATAAAATAGACTTCAAAGTAAAAGAAATCAGAAGAGACAAAGAAGGCCATTACATTTTCATCAAAGGAACAATCCACCAAGAAGATTTCACAATTATGAATATATATGCCCCAAATTCTGGTGCACCAAACTTTATAAAGACAATTCTCCAGGACCACAAGTCACAGACTAACCCCAGCACACTCATAGTGGGAGATTTCAATACCCCACTGAGTCCTTTGGATAGGTCAACAGGACA
Organism: Rhizomys pruinosus; assembly: GCA_009823505.1. Lineage (NCBI taxonomy): Eukaryota > Metazoa > Chordata > Mammalia > Rodentia > Spalacidae > Rhizomys > Rhizomys pruinosus. The sequence continues at coordinate 6,899,317 of VZQC01005840.1, forward strand.
AAAAATAAACAGAGAGACATCTGAACTGAACGATATGATACACCAAATGGACCTCATAGACCTCTACCGAACATTCCATCCTAATACCAGAGAATACACTTTCTACTCAGCACCCCACGGAACATTCTCCAAAATCGACCACATCCTGGGACACAGAAGAAACCTCTACAAATACAAAAAGATTGAAATAATTTCATGCATCCTGTCAGACCACAGTGCAATGAAGCTCAACATCAACACCAGGACAAGCCCTCCTGCCTACAAGAACACATGGAGACTAAACAACACACTCTTGAATAATGAATGGGTCAAGGAAGAGATAAAGAAAGAAATAAAAACATTCCTGGAACTGAATGACAATGACAATACAACACAACAAAACTTATGGGATACCTTAAAAGCAGTCCTAAGAGGGAAATTTATAGCCCTGGGTGCCTACATTAGAAAAACAGAAAGAGCACAAGTGAATGATCTAACACTACAGCTAAAAGCACTTGAGAGGCAACAACAGATGAACCCTAAACGCAACAGACAGGAAGAAATAACAAAAATCAGAGCAGAAATCAATGAAATAGAAACAAAGAAAACAATACAAAAAATCAATGAAGCCAAAAGTTGGTTCTTTGAAAGAATAAACAAGATAGACAGACCTCTAGCCCAGTTAACAAAAAGAAAGAAGGAACAACTCCAAATCAATACAATCTGTGATGAAAAGGGAAATATCACAACGGACAAGGAAAAGATCAAGAAAATTATATGGGAATATTACAAGAACCTATATTCTACCAAGTTTGAAAATCTAGAAGAAATGGATGAATATCTGAAATCTTGGGAATCACCAAAGCTTGGCCAAGAGGAGACCAGCAGCTTAAACAGACCCATAACATATGAAGAAATAGAGGATGTAGTAAGAAGCCTCCCAACTAAAAAAAGCCCAGGCCCAGACGGTTTCACAGCAGAATTCTATAAAACATTTCAAAAAGACCTACAACCATTATTTCTGAAACTGTTTAGAAGTATACAATCAGAGGGAATTCTCCCAAATTCCTTCTATGAAGCCAACATCACTCTATTACCAAAACCAGGCAAAGATCCAACTAAAAAGGAGAATTATAGACCCATCTCCCTCATGAACACAGATGCCAAAATTCTAAACAGAATACTGGCAAATCGCATACAGACCCACATCAAGAAGATCATCCATCATGACCAAGTTGGATTCATACCAGAGATGCAGGGATGGTTCAACATACGAAAATCAATAAACATCATCAAACACATAAACGGAATCAAAGACAAAAACCACACCATCATCTCAATTGATGCTGAAAAAGCCTTTGACAAAATCCAGCATCCCTTCATGCTTAAAGTCCTAGAAGGAATTGGATTGGAGGGATCATTCCTCAATGTAATCAAAGCCATATACAGGAAACCCACAGCCAATATCATCCTAAATGGGGAAATGACGGAAACATTCCCTTTAAAGGTAGGAACTCGGCAAGGCTGCCCCCTATCACCACTCCTCTTCAATATAGTGCTTGAAACACTTGCTAGAGCAATAAGGCAAGAAAAGGATATTAAAGGAGTACTAATTGGAAAAGAGGAAGTCAAACTATCCCTATTTGCTGATGATATGATTGTTTACTTAAGAGATGCAAAAAACTCCACCAGAAAACTCCTAGAAACGATTAACAGCTTCAGCAAAGTGGCAGGATACAAAATTAACCTTAGAAAATCAATGGCCTTTCTTTACACCAAGAACAAGCAACTGGAGAAAGAATTCAAAGAGACCTTCCCACTCACAATAGCCTCAAAAACAATAAGATACCTAGGAACAAACCTAACCAAAGACACCAAAGACCTCTACAACAAAAATTTTAAACCCTTAAAGAAAGAAATTGAAGAAGACCTCAGAAGATGGAAAAACCTCCCATGCTCATGGATTGGGAAAATTAACATTGTAAAAATGTCCATTTTACCAAAACTCTTGTATAGATTTAATGCAATCCCAATCAAAATCCCCAAGAGTTTCTTCACAGGCTTGGAAACAAAAGTTCTTAAATTCATTTGGAGAAACAAAAGACCCCGAATAGCCAAATCAATCCTGAGTGAAAAGAGCTACACAGGAGGGATCTCTATACCAGATTTTAAACTATACTACAGGGCTATAGTCATAAAAACAGCCTGGTACTGGCACAAAAACAGACCTGTTGACCAATGGAACAAAACCGAAGATCCAAATCTGAGCACATACAATTTCAGCCATCTCATATTTGACAAGGGGGCCAAGAAACCACAATGGAGAAAAGACAGCATCTTCAGCAAGTGGTGTTGGCAAAACTGGATCACCACTTGTAGAAGAATGAAATTAAACCCCTACCTCTCACCCTGTACAAAAGTCAACTCCAGATGGATTAAAGACCTCAACGTGAAACCCCAAACTCTGAAGGTGATAGAAGAAAAAGTTGGCAGCAGACTACAAGACATAGGCGTAGGAAAAGACTTCCTAAATCAGACAGCAGCTGCACAAGAATTAAGGTCGACAATTGACAAATGGGACCTCATCAAACTCAAAAGCTTCTGTACATCAAAAGAAACAATCAAGGAAGTGAAGAGAAATCCCACAGAGTGGGAGGAAACCTTCACTGCAGATACATCTGACAAAGCATTGATTTCCAGAATATATAAACTACTCAAAAAACAAAGAAAAAAGAAAACAAACGACCCGCTCAATAGATGGAGCAAAGAACTGAACAGAGACTTCACAAGCGAGGAATTAGAGATGTCTGAGAAACACCTCAAGAACTGCTCAACATCACTAATCATTAAGGAAATGCAAATCAAAACCACTTTAAGATATCATCTTACTCCAGTAAGACTGGCTAGGATCAAGAAAACAAATGATACCAAGTGCTGGAGAGGTTGTGGGGAAAGGGGAACACTCATCCACTGCTGGTGGGAATGTAAACTCGTACAGCCACTATGGAAAGCAGTGTGGAGAACCCTTGGAAGACTTGGAATGAACTTGCCACCCGACCCAGCCATACCACTCCTGGGCATGTACCCTCAAGACTTACGCCACCACAGAGATACATGCACGGCCATGTTTATTGCAGCTCTCTTCACAATAGCAAGGAGCTGGAACCAACCTAAATGCCCCTCAACTGACGAGTGGATAGAGAAAATGTGGTACATCTACACAATGGAGTTCTATGCAGCAGTAAAGAAAGACGACATCACGAGCTTTGCAGGAAAATGGCTGGAGCTAGAGGACATCATGCTGAGTGAAGTAACACAGTCCCAGAAAAACAAACGACGAATGGTATCCCTCATCTGTGGATGCTAGTGCCAATTACCCAGTTGTAAGTATTTCTTGTGTAGGGCCCCCTGAGCTTCTGTACAAAGCAGTTGGACATAATGCATTTTGGAAACAACAACAACAACAGAAAATACTGCATCAAAGAACTGACTGAAACAGTGAACTTCTGCTCAAAACAGTCAACGTCCCCATGGAAAATATTGAGAAAGACTAAGAGATGGAAAGCATGTTTGGCAGAATGCACGAACTCTGGCGGGGTGGGGAAATGAGCGAGAACACGGGTCTAGATTTGTTAAAAATAAATAAATAAAAAAAAAGTGAAAAAAAAAGTGAAAAAAAAAAGAAATAATATGTTAATATTTGAGGGAATATATAACTTTCAGTTTCTTAAGTCACAACTACATCTTCATCAAACTTAAATCCTCATCACAGTGACCAGATCTAGGATAGAAATTAACAATTGTGTTAGCTGTCACTTTATTGAATGAGACTTCAAATTTGGTATTTTTGAGACAGGGTCTCCCTTTAGTCCCAGCTGGCCTGGAGCTTACTCTGTAGACCAGACTGGCCTTGAACTCACAAAGATCTGCCTGCCTCTGCCTCCCAAATGCATGTGCCACCATACCTGGTCATGTTATTTCTTACTTTCTTTTTGTGTGTGTGTGTGTGTGTGTGTGTGTGTGTGTCTTTTTGAGACAGGGTCTCCCTGTGGCCCCAGCTGGCCTGGAGCTCACTCTGTAGACCAGGCTGGCCTTGAACTCACAGAGATCCACCTGCCTCTGCCTCCCAGGTGCTGGGATTAAAGGCGTGCACCACCATGCCTGGCTCCATTATTTCATTTTTTAATTTAACTCCACCAAATAGTTATTAAGTCTTTATAATGACCTGAGATGTTCCAGGCTTGAGATATGACTGGAAGAATATCAATCCCCACAAGCAGTTTAGAGTAGCATGAAGAGAGATTAACTTAAATACAGAATACATAACTTTAAAAATTAGCACTATGTGAGAAAGTCCCATGGGCCGGAAAGAATATAAAACAAGAATGTCTGAATCAATCTGCAGGGTTGAATGTGGTCAGATGCTTGACCCAACATTTGAGTGACATGTTGGGTTCAATTAGAGGAAGTGGAAACAAGACCACAGACATAAATTGTTTTTAAATGTTGCTTTTGTTAGTTATGTAAGAATTGCATGTAGGAAGAGGGAGACAGATTAGCTGTGAGTCATGACTAGCGACTACTCACACTTCAGTTCCTGCGCCCACACTTAGAGTTTCCCTTTCATGTGTGAGAATAGCACAAGACACCAACCTTCGAAAATATCTCCAAAAACAGATTGGTAACTGGAAGGAAGGGAGGCATTTGAACTCATCATCAAACGAACTTCAAAGGGCAAGTAATGGTAACATGCCTTGCAAAGTGATTCAGGTTACATACATTTTCAAAATAGGGACAAAAACAGTAAATTAAAACATCTGGAAATTTGAATCCATTTTCAGACACAAGTGTTTGCCTTACCAGTGTTTATATCCTACTAAAATCCATTGTAAGTTAAAAATACTGTAAGCCAAAAAGGCATTCAGCACCCTAACCTACCAAACAGCTCCCTCAAGCCTATTGTAGCCATGAGCTAATTAGTCTCCAGTTGGGCAAAATTCATCCAACATAAAGCCAGTCTTATGATAAAGTGTCGAAAACTGTGATTGATCCCATTCAGGAGGCAAAGTCAGTGTATCTCTGTGAGATTGAGGCCAGCCCGGGGCTTTGGAGACATTTGTCTTAAAAAAACCTCCCTCCCCCAAAGAAAAGTGTTGAATATGTCATGTAGTGTATGGGATATTTTTCTAAATGTGAAAATGGAGATGCATATGGGTACGATTCTCAATGAAAGTAGAGTGCTTTCACACTATCTTGAAGTAAAAAACTTGAATTATCACAAATTGAAAGCTATTTCTAAGACTGCATCATATTATGTTTCAAATACATCTTAAAAATCATTTTAATTTATTTAAACATAAAATTGATTTGTATATGAAATCTACTTTCAAATGTGTATTTGAAACCAAAGACAATCACAATGAGCAAAGTTTGAGATTTGAACGTCTATTAGCAAGAAAGTAAACTAGGGGAGATGTCTCAGCAGTTAAGAGCACAGGCTGTTCTTATAGAAGACCAGAGTCTGAACCTCAGCACCCACATGGCAGCTAACAACCATCCATAACTCCAGTTCCAGAGAATCATGAAGATGCTTCTGCAGTCAGATGTAACTCCATCCTGCTGTGGGAGGTAGCCACCTGAGCTTCCTCTCCTAGAAACTGACTCCTTTCACAGGTGCAGCTGGCCAGGGAAATATCCACTCCATAGCCAAATCTGAGTGGCTAGATGTCCCTCTCAGATTCTTAGTGTGTGTGTGGGGGGGGGGTATGGCCTTCTCTCCCCTTTATGGCCTTGCATCACTAAATACCTTCACCAGTCATGGAGCTGGTGACCCCAGGACTGGAATTTCGGATTAGTGGCTGATTGCCCATCTTTAGTCTACCTGCTAGCACATACAACACTCAAAGCCTGATGGGCTTACAGTTACGCACATGTGGAATAATGGATAATGGACCAGAGATTCTGTTGATGGTAAAGGTAATGAAGAATCCGCTTTATTGTATCCAGTACATCACTTATACGGGCAGAACGACATCATCTTTCATCAGCCAATCCCACACCTGTGTATCATGCCTCCTGTACACATCAGGCTCTGCCCTACATCACACACTGCATCATGAGTTGCCGCTTGCCCCTTCTGAATCATGCACTGGTGCTCTCACCTACAGGACAGGGTCAGGTGCTGACAAGCAGGTAATTAAGATACTGCTGGTGGCCACAGGTGGCCTGCATTCACCTACAGGATCAGACACCTTCTGTCCTCTGTGGGCATTGCACAACATGGGTATACTTACATACATGAAAACATAGCATTCATACACATAGATAAAAATAAAATAAAATTTAAAAAAGAAAGAAAACCAAAAAAATTATGTTGACAGAAAATCAGCAAAGGTTTTTAAAAATGAACTTGAATTCTGAAACACTACAAGTAGCAAATGCCTTACTGCAGCTTCCAACAAGAAATTGTGTGTCTTTTGATTCTTTTCCTCAAGCATATAAAGTTTAACTTATAAAAGTACTTTATGGGAACAAGTTTCAGTAAACTGAAAATAAAAACATCATAAAGATGTTTTCATCAGTCAGGTTGGTAATTCTTTTTTTTTTTTTTTTTTTTTTTTTTTTTTTTTTTTATGTGTATGAATGTACTGTCTGCATGCAAGTCTGTGCACCCGTGTCGTGCAACGCCGCGGAGTTCAGAAGAGGGTCTCGGATTCCCCTGGAACTGGAGCTCTCCTGGAATTGGAGCTTCAGACGGTTCTCAGCCGCCATGTGGGTGCTGGGGATCGAACCCGGGTCCTCTGTAAGAGCGGTCAGCGCTCTTAACCGCTAGGCCATCTCTCCAGCCCCCAGGTTGGTAATTCTTACATTTCCTTCACAATAGAGTAATTTGAACCTTATAGGTTGCAAATTATAATATACATCAAATCTATATAATAATTTATTATTTTATTATTTTTTATTTCATGTGTATGAGTTTAATATCTGCATGTAGGTAGCTGCACCATGTCATGCAATGCCTGTAGAGGTCAGAAGAGGGCATTGTATCCCCTGGAACTGGAGTTAGACGTGGTTGTTAGCCACCATGTGGGTGCTGGGAATCAAACTCTGGGAATTGAACCGGGGCACACTGCAAGAATAAGCATTGTTCTGAGCAATCTCTCCAGCTCCACTATATAACATTTTTCATGTGTCTTTCAAAACAGAGGCTGTGTAGTATGTAGGTCACTATTGGGCATTTTCTCTCTGAGCGTGACAACAACTAGCTCCCATTTCAGACACAAGGCTGATGACCCATGAGATGATTGGGGAACCAGCTCTCCAGCAGTTGCCATCTTGGAAACACAGTGAAGTAATCATGAACAGAGACAGAAAGGTCTGTAAGGATTCACTCAAGCATGCTCTTCGGCAGTAAGCCACGATTGAGGCTGGCTGGAAAGCAGCCACTAGTGGGAGGCTAGTTTGGCCGGCAGCTATGAGAGATGGAGCTACTGTTTCTGAGCAAAGTCACAAAGCAAAATGACTTTAGTAGGCACTGGTGCAAACACAATGAATGCCTGCAAGAGCCTTGCTGGGATAATGCCCAATAAATGATGATAAATAAACTCATACCAGCTGTCACTTATTGGGCATTTACAATATGCTAGGGCTGGACAACATGTAGGTTAGACTCTCTGCTTTGGAATACTTCCTTGGTATTTGTATCATCATCAGCTGCAGCATCCGTCTACAGCATCACTGTGGATGAGCATAGGTCTTCATCTCTAAGAGACTGCAGTGCCCTGAGTAGTGTCATAACAACCCATTGTATTAAGGGACCACATTTGAAGCCAATTCCCTTTGCATGGCCTTGGATGTTAGGTTGTTTCTACTCTTGGGATTTCTCCACACACTGTACTTCCTTCTGGGTAGCTGCATCTGTACTTACATGCAGACAGGCTCGTCATCATATTTTTAATTTCTAAGGATCTTGGAAGTAAGTCCTCTGGATACTGAATGAAATTTACTGTTTCCAGAGCACTGCATGAGGATTCCTACACCATCCCCCAACTTCTCAGTACAATAAAACTACAATCTCATGTTAGTGTCTTTTATGTCCTCATAGTTATTCTAAATGGCTTATATTCATTAAGTCAGTTTATTCCCACAAAGCCTTAACGAATAAATGCAATATTAACTTCCTATCATCACCACTTTATAGATAAGGAAACTGAGGCAAATCAGATTAACAAATGTGCCTATGTAGCCAGAGAGATGGCTAAGCAGCTAAAAGCCTTTGCTGCCCAACAATGCAAGCCCATTGATCTGAGTTCAATCTCCTGAACCTACTTAAAGGTGGAAGGAGAAAACCAACTCCACAGAGTCGTCCTCTGATGACCACATGTGTACCATGCTTACATACCCCACCGCACTAGTAATAACCATAAATAGATAGGGGCCGGAGAGGTGGCTCATTGGTTATGAGTACTGGCTGCTCTTCTGGAGAACCTAGATTTGATTCCCAGTACCCACATGGTAACTGACAACCATCAGTAACTCCAGTTCCAGGGCATCTGACACCCTCTTCTGACATCTGTGGGCATTGCATGATATGGGTGCACCTCCCTACATGCAAGCAATACACTCATACATATAAAATAAACATAATTAAATATTTTTAAAATTCACAATAAATAAAATTAAATAAAACAAATTGTCCTATTAGTTGCAGTTAGTTTGCCTAACAGGCTTCAAACTCCAAGATAAAATTTGCTTTCAGGTCACTGTTAAGGGGCTGGAGAGATGGCTCAGCCACTAAGAGCACTGGCTGGTCTTGCAGAGGACCTGGATTTGATTTTCAGCACTCAAATGGCAACTAACAACCATCCTAATTCTAGTTCTAGGAAGATCCAACTTCTTCTGACTTCTGTGGGCATGCAAGCAATTACACTCATACACATAAAATTTTTCAAAATAAGTAATTTTTAAAAATCCACTGTTAACAGTATTCAAGTATTTTTATTCCCAAACTGATGGGTGAAAGGGGTATCTTATTCTGGTCCTCATTTGTGCTCCTCATATAAAAACTGAGCTTCATACAATATTTGCATCTCTCTTTCTGTGAATTAGCAGTTCAACTTTTTGTCCATTTTCCTACTGGTTGCTGGCCTTTTCCTTACCTACTCAGCACATAGTCAAGGTCCCCTGATGGCTCAGGGAACATTATGGAAGAATGACAAAAAGACATTAAGAGCCAGAGGTTGGTGAGGACTTATAGTGACTTGACAGTGTACTGTGCATCTTCACAAAGACATAGACCCAGACATAGCTTAGCTGGTAAAGTGCTTGACTTTCAAGCACCAGAACCTGAGTTTACTCAGAACCCATGTTTAAACCAGTGCATATGACAGTGCCCCAGTTGCAGTCTCAGGGTTGGGGAAGTGGAGATGGGTATCTTGGAGCTTGCTGGTCAGCCTTACCTACTTGATGATACAAAGCTAGTGAGAGATACTGTCTCAAAAAAATGCTTTCATACCTTTACACACAAACACACACACACACACACACACAGAGAGAGAGAGAGAGAGAGAGAGAGAGAGAGAGAGAGAGAGAGAGAGAAAGAGAGAGAGAGAGAGAATCTTTTTGTTAAAGACACTACATACTATATACTTGGGTTATAGGACATGGAGACATCAAGCCGGCAACCTGGTACTGACCTGAATGTCTCTTCCAAACTGCCGAGCTTCCACAGTTCCAGAAGATTCTATATAAGCTGCTAAGAAAGAAAAGTCATCAATAGTCCAACCAAGGTATGACCCCTGTGAACTAAAATACCAACTTTCCAGCCAAGATATGCCCTCTGGTGCAGCAGTGGCATGGATATTATGAGGGTCATCCATTCTTAATGGTTGCATTTAAGATCCTCACATGACACAATGCATGTACAGTTCTGCAAATCTGTTTAAGAACTTGTGCCTGGAGAGGTCACAGACTTTTTTTTTTTTTTTGAGACAGGGTCTCCCTTTAGTCCCAGCTGGCCTAGAGCTCACTATGTAGACCACACTGGCCTTGAGCTCAAGAGAGATCTGCCTGCCTCTGCCTCCCGAGTACTGTGATTAAAGGTATGTGCCACCGTGCCCAGCTGAAGTCAAAGACTTTATTTTTTTTAATTTTTATTTATTTCTGTATGTAAATGAATGTACTGTCTGCATGTAGGTCTGTGCACCTGTGTTGTGCAATGCTGCGGAGGTCAGAAGAGGGTGTCAGATTCCCCTGGAACTGGAGTTCTCCTGGAATTGGAGTTTCAGACAGTTCTCAGCCACCATGTGGGTACTGGGGATTGAACCCGGGTCCTCTGTAAGAGCGGTTGGTGCTCTTAACCGCTAGGCCATCTCTCCAGCCCCTGAAGTCACAGACTTTAAAGGAAAACCTACTACTGCTCCTTTGCTAACTGAACATAGTATCAAACTTCTAAATAACAGTATACCCATATATTGGTACAGTTTTTAACCCTATCACAGAATCTTCATTTTGCAGTGGATGGTGATTAATACAGAGACTCACAGCTGGTCAGAGTGTACAGAATGAATAACTATGGAGTTTGGGGACTTAAATGAGACATCCATATCACACCTCCTCCTCCCCTGATAGCTCAGGGAACATTATGGAAGAAAGACAAAGATATTAAGAGTCAGAGGTAGAGTACATACAGCTTAGATCAGGGATTTCCCAGGACCACCTGAAGCACAGGTGGGAGCTGGGTGCTTTAGCCAGGCAGATTGTTGGATAATCTTCATTGGTTTGTTGGATAATTGAATCATTGTCTTGTGTGGCTGTGGGAGCGGAGTCACCCTGCTAGCTCATATAAAATGTGGTCCTGTTGCCACTGTGAGACTTGAGTGCACATAGCTTAGATCAGGGATTTCCCAGGACCACCTGAAGCACAGAGTACTGGGGCACGGGCTAAATGAGGCATATCTCTGCACCCCCTGCCAACTGGAATTGCCAAGGGAGTGTCCAAGTGGATTTTTTGGAGAACCTTCAGAACAGAAAGGGAAGAGTGAGTTAGACTTCCAACATATAAACAAAATTGAAAGTCTGAAACCTATACATAAATAAGGAGAAAAAAAACAAAACGAAATGAAACCAAAACAACAACAAAAAACCATGAAGGCATCTAAAGGAGGCAAGCAAAGCAACCCTTCAACACAGTGAAAAGGCATTTCAGATATGCATCAGAATACAGGCAAAAGGAAACACACATGCCAGGAACATGAAGAAGGGACAACATGGGAAAGGTGCAGGATAATTCCACATCAAGCTCTATCAACCCTGTGGGAGATTCCTACAGTGGGATACCCCTGGGGGCGGCTTGGGACACAGATCTTACAGGAATAATTGCAGACATATTCAAAGAAATCACAGAATATAAAGAATAAGGCAGAGAACCTAAGGAGAAAGAATGAAAAAAGCAAGAAGGACCTAGAAGGAGAGATTGACAAATACCAGAAGGAAGTGGAAACACTGAAAAAGGAAACCAACCAGTGAAGCAAGGAGCTACAGGAAGAGATTGAGAAGCTCCAAAAAGAAGTGGAAATACTAAAGAAATCACAAGATGAAGTGAAAAAGGAAATCGAACACTCATCTAATCAAGAGGAAAGGAATGATCTCCCTAATGAATACAGATGCCAAAATTCTAAACAGGATACTGGCAAATCGCATACAGACCCACATCAAGAAGATCATCCATCATGACCAAGTTGGATTCATACCAGAGATGCAGGGATGGTTCAACATACGAAAATCAATAAACATCATCAAACACATAAACGGAATCAAAGACAAAAACCACACCATCATCTCAATTGATGCTGAAAAAGCCTTTGACAAAATCCAGCATCCCTTCATGCTTAAAGTCCTAGAAGGAATTGGATTGGAGGGATCATTCCTCAATGTAATCAAAGCCATATACAGGAAACCCACAGCCAATATCATCCTAAATGGGGAAATGACGGAAACATTCCCTTTAAAGGTAGGAACTCGGCAAGGCTGCCCCCTATCACCACTCCTCTTCAATATAGTGCTTGAAACACTTGCTAGAGCAATAAGGCAAGAAAAGGATATTAAAGGAGTACTAATTGGAAAAGAGGAAGTCAAACTATCCCTATTTGCTGATGATATGATTGTTTACTTAAGAGATGCAAAAAACTCCACCAGAAAACTCCTAGAAACGATTAACAGCTTCAGCAAAGTGGCAGGATACAAAATTAACCTTAGAAAATCAATGGCCTTTCTTTACACCAAGAACAAGCAACTGGAGAAAGAATTCAAAGAGACCTTCCCACTCACAATAGCCTCAAAAACAATAAGATACCTAGGAACAAACCTAACCAAAGACACCAAAGACCTCTACAACAAAAATTTTAAACCCTTAAAGAAAGAAATTGAAGAAGACCTCAGAAGATGGAAAAACCTCCCATGCTCATGGATTGGGAAAATTAACATTGTAAAAATGTCCATTTTACCAAAACTCTTGTATAGATTTAATGCAATCCCAATCAAAATCCCCAAGAGTTTCTTCACAGGCTTGGAAACAAAAGTTCTTAAATTCATTTGGAGAAACAAAAGACCCCGAATAGCCAAATCAATCCTGAGTGAAAAGAGCTACACAGGAGGGATCTCTATACCAGATTTTAAACTATACTACAGGGCTATAGTCATAAAAACAGCCTGGTACTGGCACAAAAACAGACCTGTTGACCAATGGAACAAAACCGAAGATCCAAATCTGAGCACATACAATTTCAGCCATCTCATATTTGACAAGGGGGCCAAGAAACCACAATGGAGAAAAGACAGCATCTTCAGCAAGTGGTGTTGGCAAAACTGGATCACCACTTGTAGAAGAATGAAATTAAACCCCTACCTCTCACCCTGTACAAAAGTCAACTCCAGATGGATTAAAGACCTCAACGTGAAACCCCAAACTCTGAAGGTGATAGAAGAAAAAGTTGGCAGCAGACTACAAGACATAGGCGTAGGAAAAGACTTCCTAAATCAGACAGCAGCTGCACAAGAATTAAGGTCGACAATTGACAAATGGGACCTCATCAAACTCAAAAGCTTCTGTACATCAAAAGAAACAATCAAGGAAGTGAAGAGAAATCCCACAGAGTGGGAGGAAACCTTCACTGCAGATACATCTGACAAAGCATTGATTTCCAGAATATATAAACTACTCAAAAAACAAAGAAAAAAGAAAACAAACGACCCGCTCAATAGATGGAGCAAAGAACTGAACAGAGACTTCACAAGCGAGGAATTAGAGATGTCTGAGAAACACCTCAAGAACTGCTCAACATCACTAATCATTAAGGAAATGCAAATCAAAACCACTTTAAGATATCATCTTACTCCAGTAAGACTGGCTAGGATCAAGAAAACAAATGATACCAAGTGCTGGAGAGGTTGTGGGGAAAGGGGAACACTCATCCACTGCTGGTGGGAATGTAAACTCGTACAGCCACTATGGAAAGCAGTGTGGAGAACCCTTGGAAGACTTGGAATGAACTTGCCACCCGACCCAGCCATACCACTCCTAGGCATGTACCCTCAAGACTCACCCCACCGCAGAGATACATGCACGGCCATGTTTATTTCAGCTCTCTTCACAATAGCAAGGAGCTGGAACCAACCCAAATGCCCCTCAACTGATGAGTGGATAGAGAAAATGTGGTACATCTACACAATGGAGTTCTATGCAGCAGTAAAGAAAGATGACATCATGAGCTTTGCAGGAAAATGGCTGGAGCTAGAGGACATCATGCTGAGTGAAGTAACACAGTCCCAGAAAAACAAACGACGAATGGTATCCCTCATCTGTGGATGCTAGTGCCAATTACCTAGTTGTAAGTATTTCTTGTGCATGGCCCCTTGAGCTTTTGTCCAAAGCAGTTGGGAGTGATGCATATTGGAAACAACAACAACAACAACAACAACAACAACAACAACAACAACAGAAAGGACTGCATCAAAGAACTGACTGAAACAGTGAACTTCTGCTCAAAACAGTCAACTTCCACATGGAGAATATTGAGAAAGACTGAGAAAGAGATGAAATGCATGATTGGCATAATGCATGAGCTCTGGTGGGGTGGGGGAATGGGGGGGACATGGGTCTAGATTTGATTAAAAATATTAAAAAAATGAAAAAAAAGGAATGGAAAAAGCCTCAGAAGTAGAATGGAGGAAGCAGACAAAAGAATATCAGACCTGGAAGATAACACAGAACAACTAAAAACCTCAAGTAAAGATTATGAAAAAATTTTAAAATACACAAAAGTGGAACAACCAGGAAATGTGGGACACTATGAAAAGATTAAACCTCCACATCATAGGAATAGAGGAAGGAGAAGAATCCCAAGAGAATGGTATTGATCATATCTTCAACAGAGCAATAGATGAAAATTTCCCTGAATTAAAAAAAGACAAACCCATACAAATACAAGAAGCACATAGAACTCCAAGCAGACAAGATCAGAAAAGAAACTCTCCATGCCATATAATAGTTAAAATGGTAGACACCCAAAACAAAGACAAAATTCTGAAAGCCAGAAGAGAAAAACAAGTTACATATAAGGGGAAACCCATCAGAATTACAACTGACTTCTCAGTACAAACTATGAAAGCAAGAAGAACATGGAGCAAAGCATTCCCAGTGTTAAAGGACTATAGATGCCAACCCAGGTTACTATACCCAGCAAAAATGTTGATTATAGTTGAAAGAGAGAGAAAAATCCTCCATGACATAAACAAGATGATAGAATATATGTCTGGAAAAACAACCCTTCAAAGAATACTTGAAGCAATTCAAAGGACAGAAGAGAGGAACAAATATCCCCAGGCACCTAGAAAGAGAAATTAATAAAAGCATAACTGCAGAAGTAGAAACCTAGACCAAAAATGCAAATGGATAATAAAGTGAAAGGAAGCAACACACATCTTTCAATTATAACCTTAAATATTAATGGACTAAACTCCCCAATCAAAAGACAGAGATTGGATTAGGAAATAGAACCCATCTACATGCTGCCTACAAGAAACCCATCTCACTCTCAAGGTGAAGGGATGGAAAAAAAATATTCCAAGCAAATGGTACCAAAAAGAAAGCAGGTGTTATCTATTTAATATCAGACAAAATAGACTTCAAAGTAAAAGAAACTAGAAGAGACAAAGAGGGCCATTACATCTTTATCAAGGGAACAATTGAGCATGAAGATTTCACAATCATGAATATATATGCACCAAACTCTGGTGCGCCAAACTTTATAAAGACAATTCTCCAGGACCTCAAGGCACAGATTAACCCCAACACACTCAGAGTAGGGGACTTCAATACCCCACTGAGGCTTTTACACAAGTCAATCAGACAAAGAATAAACAGAGACATCTGAACTGAATGATACAATACACCAAACGGACCTCACAACATCTACCAAATATTCCACCCAAATACCAGAGAGTACACTCTCTACTCAGCACCCCACGGAACATTCTCCAAAATTGACCACATACTGGGACACAGAAAACAACTCATCAAATACAAAAAGATTGAAATAATTTCCTGCAGTCTATCAGACCACAGTGCAATAAAACTCAATATCAACACCAGGATAAACCCTACTATCTACAAGAACACATGGAGACTAAACAACACTCCCCTGAATAATGAGTGGGCCAAGGAAGAAATAAAGAAAGAAATAATAGCATTCCTGGATTTGAATGACAAATGATAATACAACAAAACAGAACCTATTGGATACTTTAGAAGCAGTCCTAAGAGGGAAGTTTATAGCCCTGAATGCCTACATCAGAAAAACAGAAAGAGCACAACTGAACAATCTAATACTGTAGCTAAAAACACTTGAGAGACAACAACAAATGAACCCTAAATGCAACAGACAGGAAGAAATAACAAAAACCAGAGCAGAAATCAATGAAATAGAAACAAAGAAAACAACACAAAAATCAATGAATCCAATAGTTGGTTCTTTGAGAGAATAAACAAGATAGACCTCTTGTCCAGTTAACCAAAAGAAAGAAGGAACAACTCCAAATCAATAGAATCCATGATGAAAGGGGAAATATCAGAACAATGAAAAGATCCAGACAATCATACGGGAATACTTCAAAAACCTATACTCTACTAAGTTTGAAAACCTAGAAGAAATGGAGGAATACCTGAAATCCTGGGAATCACCAAAGCTCAACCAAGAAGAGATCGACAGCTTAAACAGACACATAATATATGAAGAAATTGAAGATGTAATAAGAAACCTCCCAATTAAAAAAAGCCCAGGCCCAGATGGTTTCACAGCAGAATTCTATAAAACATTTCAAAAAGACTTACAACCATTATTAAGAAAATCTCCCAAATTCCTTCTATGAAGCCAGTGTCACTCTAATACCAAAACCAGGCAAAGATACAACCAAAAAGGAGAACTATAAACCCATCTCATTAATGAACATAGATGCAAAAATTGTCAACAAAATACTTGCAAACTGCATACAGACCCACATCAAGAAGATCATCCATCATGACCAAATTAGATTCATACCAGAGATGCAGGGATGGTTCAACATATGAAAATCAATAAATATCATAAAATATATAAATGGACTGAAAGAAAAAAAAAAACACATGATCATCTCAATTGATGCAGAAAAGTCCTTGACAAAATCTAGCATCCCTTCATGCTTAAAGTCCTAGAGGGAATTGAATTGGAGGGATCATTCATCAATGTAATCAAAGCCACATACAGGAAACTCACAGCCAACATTATCCTAAATGGAGAAAAGACAGAAGCATTCCCCTTAAAAATAGGAACTCAGCAAGGCTGCCCTGTCACCACTCTTCTTCAATATAGTGCTTGAAACTCTTGCTAGGGCAATAAGGCAAGAAAAGGAAATTAAAGGAGTACTAATTGGAAAAGAGGAATTAAAGCTATCCTTTTTTGCTGATGATATGATTGTTTACCTAAGGGATGCTAAAAACTCCACCAGAAAGCTCCTAGAAATGATTAAGAGTTTAAGTAAAGTGGCATGATACAAAATTAACCTAGAAAAATCAGTTGCCTTTCTTTACACAAACAAGCAACTGAAGAAGGAATACAAGGAGACCTTTCCACTCACAATAGCCTCAAAAACAATAAAATACCTAGGAACAAACCTCACCAAAGACACCAAAGATCTCTACAAAAAATAAAACTTTAAACCCCTGAAGAAAGAAATTGAGGAAGACATCAGAAGATTGAAAGACCTCTCATGCTCATGAATTGGAAAAATTAATATAGTAAAAATGTCCATTCTACCCAAAGTAATATACAAATTCAACACAATCCCAATTAAAATCCCCAAGAGTTTCTTCACAGGCTTGGAAAAAAAGTCCTTAATTTCATATGGAAAAACAACAGACCTCAGACCTCAAATAGCCAAAGCAACCCTGAGTGAGAAGAGCAATATTGGGGGGGGGGTCTCTATAATAGACTTCAAACTATACTACAGGGCTATAGTCATAAAAACAGCTTGGTTCTGACACAAAAACAGACCTGTTGACCAATGGAACAAAATTGAACATCCAAACCTGAGCACATACAATTTCAGCCACCTCATATTTGACAAGGGGGCCAAGAAGACACAATGGAGGAAAGACAGTATCTTCAGCAAGTGGTGTTGAGAAAACTGTATCACCACTATTATTATTTTTATGTGTATGAGTGTACTGTCTGCATGTAAGTTGGTGCACCCCTGTCGTGCAATGCCTCGGAGGTCAGAAGAGGGCATTGGATTCCCCTGGAATGGGAGTTAAGATGGCCCTTAGCCACGATATGGGTGCTGGGAATCAAACCTGGGTTGGGTAGAAGAATAAAATTAAATCCTTACCTCTCACCCTGTACAAACGTCAACTTCAATGGATCAAATACCTCAATGTGAAACCCAAAACTCTGAAGGTGATAGAAGGAAAAGTTGGCAGCAGCCTACAAGACATAGGCATAGGAAAAGACTTCCTAAATCAGACAGCAGCTGCAAAATAAATAAGATCTACAATTGAAAAATGGGACCTCATTAAACACAAAAGAAGTTTGAATCTTACATCAAAAGAAACAATCAAGGAAGTGAAGAGAAAACCCACAGAGTGGGAAGAAACCTACACCACAGATACATCTGACAAAGCGTTGATTTTCAGAATATATAAACAACTCAAGAAACAAAGAAGAAAACAAATGAATCACTCAAAAGATGGAGCAAAGAGCTGAACAGAGACTTCACAAGTGAGGAATTAGAGATGGCTGAGAAACATCTTAAAAAGTGTTCATCAATTGGGGCTGGTTGATGTCCTAGCAGTTAAGAGTGCCAACTGCTCTTGCAGAGGACCCGGGTTTGATTCCCTGTACCCACATGGTGGCTAAGGGCCATCTTAACTCCAGTTCCAGGGGAATCCAATGCCCTCTTCTGACCTCCGAGGCATTGCATGACAGGGGTGCACCAACTTACATGCAGACAGTACACTCATACACATAAAAAAATAAAAAAATAAATAAAAATTTTTAAAAAGTGTTTAGTGTCACTAATAATTAAGGAAATGCAAATTAAAACCACTTTAAGATATCATCTCACTCCAATAAGACTGGCTAGGATCAAGAAAACAAATGATACCAAGTGCTGGAGAGGTTGTGGGGAAAGGGGAACACTCATCCACTGCTGGTGGGAATGTAAACTCATACAGCTACTATAGAAAGCAGTGTGGAGAACCCTTGGAAGACTCAAAATGAGCCTGCCATCTGACCCAGTCATACCACTCCTGGGTATATACCCACAAGACTCATCTTGCCGCAGAGATACATGCACAGCCATATTTATTGCAGCTCTCTTCACAATAGCAAAAAGCTGGGACCAACCCAAGTTCCCCTCAACTGACTAGTGGATAGAGAAAATGTGGTGCATCTACACAATGGAGTTCTATGCAGCAATAAAGAAAGATGATATAATGAACTTTGCAGGTAAATGGATGGGACTAGAAGATATCATGTTAAGTGAAGTAATACAGTCCCAGAAAAACAAACCATGAATGGTATCCCTCATCTTTGGATGCTAGCGCCAATTACCTAGTTGTAAGGTAAACTGAGCAATGTTAATGTTATATTCCTAGTGATCTGAAAACAACTGTGCTGTTATATTGTCAATCCCTTAACAGATTTTAGAATTAAGCTACCATTTATTTTCACAGTTAGGAATTTTTGGTATATGGATGGAGGGTATGTATGCATATGTTAGAGTAATATAAGATCAAAGAAATGAAGAATAGGCTGGATTGTCATGACATTGTGTCTGACCACAGTATTTATCTTATGGGAGTGCTTCTTAGTATTTCTTGTGCAGAGCTGCTTGAGCTTTTGTCCAAGCCTTTTCTAAAATATTACCCAGTAGATAAAAGTATCAGGATGGTGTAACTTATCCTTTCTGGATGCTTAACGACCATACTTAATGCCCATACCAATTTGGCTGAGGGTCTTAAGGGATAACTTTGTTCCTTGCCCTTAGATGTCAACTAAGTCCCAGAGGACTTGTGGAATTGTGAATTCTCCTGCTGGATGAATGCCAAAGGCTTGAAAGAAGCCTGAAGTTGGCAGAGGGCCAACTTGGTCTGATTGTGCTTGAATGCCTGGGCTTGGTAGGAGCTTGCAGTTTGGCTAAGGCTCTGCCCTTGATTGTTTATACTTGGATTGTAAACACAGGAATTGTTAGACATATTATTGCTGAAACCCAATGTCACTATGTTCCCTGTTTACTTTTACAGCTAGGCCTGCTGAACCTTGAATTCTGTTTCACCCCTGAAGCCTTCCTTGCATCTAGCATGTATACATTGTGTGACTTTGTAATTGTCCTTGGAAAACCTCTGCAACCTGTGAGATATAAAAGCTTAGGATTCAGAAATAAAACTTTGTCAGCCTTCCTTCAAGTTGGTTGTCCATGTCCCACATCAGAGTGGTGGTCCAGGTCTCAGAACCTAGAGTTCTACACAGGACTATGCATGGGGGCATCTCTTGAAATTTCCTGCAAATGTGAGTCACCAGTCTTCCTATGCAGGGAGGTCTTGGAGATCCACTAATGGGACTTCAGCCAGTGTCCAGTCTATAAAGAGGAAAGTCTGCTCATGCTTCAAAAAGGGAAGCCTGGTCTAGGAAGACCTGACTTTGTCTTTGAGTGGATTGAACTGGTGGTTGAAAAGCCAAAAAGAGCCAGGGGCTCCCCCACCCAAAAAAAAAAAATAAACTCCTGAGTGACCCTTGAGTACCAGATCCTCAACTGACCTCGAAAAAACAAAAACTTGGTTAATCCGAGCTAACTGTGTGGTGTTAAATATCCAAAAGGAAAGTATAACCATAAATAAATAAATAGTAAGTCCTGAGAAATTGTACTTCAGGCATAAAACTTGAGATCTTAGTAAAAAGACAAAAAGTTAAAAGTAAATAAAGAGCACAGTTGTTTTGCCTGTCTTACTGGCAAGTGCAGCTACCCTGTGGATGCCACTGCTTTTGCCATCCTTCAAAGATGTGAGAAGACACAGCTTTTCAACCTTCCAATATGGACTGAAGACTCATGTCTCTCCAAGAGTTCTCCAAACCTTCAGTGCCAGATGGGGACTGCTGAGACATCCAACTTATGGACTGAGCTACTACTGGAGTTTTCTGCTTCTTCAGAGTATAGACTACCATTGTTGGACTACCCAGGCTGTATCATAGAAACCAGTACAGGAAGATCAAGACAGGATGCAGTGCTTACTGGATCTCATTTGGTGACCATGGGAAGGGAAAACCCCAGTGTGGAACACAAGGGCAGAACTGATGATGGTTTGGGCTTGCCAAGGAGGAGACCTCAAACATGACATGTTTCAGCCTAATTAAAAAAATTCATAAGCTGAAGATGCTAAAACCTATGATATATGTGGCATGCATATGTGCATATTTTGGAGTCATGCATATAAGAAGGAATAACAACAACAACAAGAACAACAACCTAAAAGACTGTGTCAAAGAACTGATGGAAACAGTGAACTTCTGCTCAAAACAGTAAACTTCTGCATTGAGAATTTTGAGAGAGACTGAGAAAAAGATGAAAACCATGTTTGACAAAATGCATGAGCTCTGGTGGGGTGGCAAGGGCAGGGAAGGGGGCAAGGGGCTAGATTTGATTTGAAATTTTTTATGAAATGCACAGAGCTTCAGTAAAACATTGGTGAAAAAAAAAAGAGTCAGAGGTTGGTGAGGACTTACAGATAGTGTCTTCTAGACATGACAGGGCCATTGCACTCATGAATTCAGAGCATCTGTGGTTCCCTCCACAAGATCAAGCCAGTAAAAATTCCAGCATCTGTGGGGAAGGGTTTCATGAAACCCCACTCTCAGCAGAGGAGCTTTGGCAGTTGAAGGCTTCTGGGGTGATGAGTCAATTTTCAGGGAAATGTCCTCTAATAGGTTGCTCTTGGTCCAATGGATGGCCCTGTCTGTACCTCTGTACATATGACTGGACTCAGTGAGTTATAAAAAGAGGACATAAGGGCTGGAAAGATGGCCTAGCGGTTAAGAGCACCGACTGCTCTTGCAGAGGACCCGGGTTCCATCCCCAGCACCCACATGGCAGCTGAGAACCATCTTTAACTCCAGTTCCAGGGGAATCCGACACCCTCTTCTGACCTCCGAGTCTTTGCATGACACAGGTGCACAAACCTACATGCAGATAGTGCATTCATACACATACAAAAATAAATAAAAAAATAAAAGAGGACATAAAATTGAGGGAAATATGGCCTTTGAGAAATTAGAGGTTAAGTGGAATGCATGTATGAAATTCTTAAAGAATGAAAATTTTAAAACAAGAAAAGTCTCACTTTGAGTCAATGGATTATGATTCTAAAAACTTGGATCTGGAAACTAGACTAGATTATGACATATCTCTATTTACACTTCTGATTGTTCAACCTTGCTTCTTTTTTAGTTTAGACTTCGATTTCTTTTGTTGTCTTGGTAGCTCCAGGAACATCATGCACCATTAATCATCTTCAGAGCTCTTTGTGGCACAAGCTTTGAGCTGCCACTCCTACAGGCCACTCATCATGGTGATAGTACCCACACACTTCTGAAGCCTGGCTTCTGTTATTGGCATGGCTTTGGTAACTCCCCCGGCCCCCCATCCTCAGCTCTGGCATCCAGAACAGAGCACCACTAAGCTGCAACAAAGCGGTTTTCCTCTCAGAATGACATTCCTGAAACTCTGGCAAACTGTTCTTTGGGGATCTTCCAGAGGTATGGGCCTACTCACCATACACAGGACATCCATTTCACCATGCACACTTCTCTGAATGCTTTGAGCCTTACTCAACTATTTGCCATTGAGTTTAGGACTCCTTCTTCAATGAGTATGTACTGTCCTTTCTCCTGAGGTTTCCAAGCAGGCTTGACAATGTTATGGCAAGTGCCAAAGGAGAAGGCTTCCATACTGATAAACCCTTACTTTATTATTGACTATTCTATATTATATTCTATCCCCTGATTCAGCACAATTCGAACCAATTCCTCTAATTTCTCTCTCCCATATATGTAAACTGGATCTTCCACCTCATTTGGTAAATTTCTTTTCCTCCCTTGCAGTCCCAGCATCATCCCGCCTAGACTATGCTGTGCCTAGATCCCAGTTATTATTCTGGTAGGAATCTGGATAGCAAACTAAATCCTAAAGTCTTAAGATGTTCATGTTTTGTTGGAAAGTTTGAGCATCATTATCAGGTTGAGACTACTAGTCTTTTTTTTTTTTTTGTCTTTTCGAGACAGTGTCTCCCTGTAGCCCCAGCTGTCCTGGAACTCATTCTGTAGACCAGGCTGGCCTTGAACTCACAAAGATCCACCTGCCTCTGCCTCCCAAGTGCTAGGATTAAAGGCATGTGCCACCACACCCGGCTCGAGACTACTAGTCTTATCTGGTGTGGTGGTGCACGCCTTTAATCCCAGCACTTGGGAGGCAGAGGTAGGCACATCTCTGTGAGTTCAAGCCCAGCCTGGTCTACAGAGCAAGTTCCAGACCAGCTGGGAGTAAAGGGAGACCTGTCTCAAAAAAGACCAAAAGAAGAGAGAGAGAGAGAGAGAGAGAGAGAGAGAGAGAGAGAGAGAGAGAGAACTAGTCTTGAAAGAACATGGGCTGGCCCATCCTTAGGTGTTAAGTCCTGTTTTCCAGTCAAGAACAGGTAGCTTTTGAAAGGTAGTGAGATTAAATTCTTCTGATCTAGGCACACAAACCTGAAGCAGAACATAGAAACCAAGTGTCAAGTCATTGTAAAAGTTGCTTTGTGTTTCTACTGATCTCTGGGAAGAGCATAAAGCTCTGTTTGAAGCAGCATCTGGGAACATCGTTGCCTGTACTTCTACTTCAGAACTTCACATCCTGTCATTGTCTTCATCTAGCACTTCCGTGGCATGCCAAAAATATCCTATACTCTGAATGCACATCTGTTTATGTGGAATACTGACCAGTTCCAAGGTGTATTCATAAACAATTGTTTTTTGTACTCCAGCATGAATGCAAATTTACCATATTAGTGTTTTTGTTTATTTGTTTGGCTTTTTGAGGCAGGGTTCTACTATATGCCTCTGACTGTCCTGGATCTCCCTATATAAACCAGGCTGACCTCAAACTCACAAACTGCTTCTGCCTCCCAAGTGCTGAAATTAGAAGTGTGCACCACAATGCCTGGCTAAAACTTATTTCTTAAATAAATTTACTGACATAGTTTCCTCTTTGGTTGCAAATCTTTTAGAAGTATTATACATTTATTTATCCATTGTGTATGTGTGTGTGTGTGTGTGTGTGTGTGTGTGTGTATGTGTGTGTGATGGTGTCTCTGTGTGTGTGTGGAGGTCAGAGGACAAACTGTGGGCTCTGGCTTTCTCCTTCCATCACATGCATTCCAGGTAATGAACTCAGGCTGACAAGCACCCTTATTCTGAGCCATCTCACTGGACTGGGTGCACATATTTTTATGAGGAGATTTTGTTTGAGGAGTGGGAGAAGAGGCGAGGTGGGAACAGGAAGGAAGGGAAGTGCTGCCAGGCTGTGCCCAATGTTCCTAAGTCCCAGCTGTCATGCAGCAGATAATGTCTGGAGGCTTCCACAGGGATCTGTAAATGAAAGTGCTTGGAGTATAATGATCTGGAGAGAAAAGGCTTTGAAACAGAACAATGTTAAGTCCTGTTTACTCTGGTTAACAGCTGGATGACCAGAAGCAAGACATTGACTTCTTTCCCTGTCACTTGGTTGCCACATTTTTTTAACTTTTTAAAAAATTTTATTTATTTTGTGTGTGTATGATTGTACTGTCTGCATGTAGGTTTGAGCACCCGTTTCGTGCAATGTTGTGGAGGTAAGAAGAGGGTCTCAGATTCCCCTGGAACTGGAGTTAAAGACGGCTCTCAGCCTCCATGTGGGGGCTGGGGATCAAACCCGGGTCCTCTGAAAGAGCAGTCAGCTCTCTTAACTGCTAGGACATCTCTCCAGCCTGGTTGCCACATTTTTAAAATGAGAATAATATCACTCCCTGTCCTGCCCATCTAAAAAAGGCCTGTTTGAGATACTAAGATTCTGAGACTGTAGCTTAGTGGTAAAGCACTTGCCCAGTGTGTATAAGTCACTGCCTTAGATCCTGCTAGATCTCCAGTACTAGAAGAAAAAAAGTTCTGGGTATAAAAGCACTTTGTAAAGTGTGTGTGTGTGTGTGTGTGGTATGGGTGTTTTTGTGTGTGCATGTCGTGTATGTGTATGTGTTGTGTTGTGTGTGGGTGTGTCTCTAGGTGCTGTGTGCGAGCTGTTGTGTGTGTGTTGTGTTGTGTGTGCAGTGCCTGTGCTGTTGTGTGTGTTGTGTTGTGTGTGTTTTGTTGTCTGTGTATGTTGTGTGTGCGTGTTCTGGTGGGGGTATGTCGTATGTGTGGTGTGTGTTTGGATATATGTAGAGGTTCAAGGTCAACCACAGGTATTCTCAGAAACTCTCCCCTTGGTTTTGGAAATAGGTCCCTCACTGGGACCTGAGGCTCAACATGCCCAACTATTTTTAGGTGGGTACTGGAGATTTCATTGAGATCCTCATGCTTACATAGCAAGGGCTTTACTGACCAATCCATCCCCCAGCCCCAGCTCTTTCTAGGTTTAAGGGACGGTTTTGCTGAGCCATGCAGTTCCTGTTGGAATTACTATTGAGTAGTAAACTTAAAAGTAAAGTATTCCTTAAGGGAGAATTGGCCACTTGGACATGATATTTTATTTTCTCTATAATTCCTGGGATTTTTTTTTTATGTTTCAAACTAAATAAATATTGGTAAATGTAATATGTAAGCATTTAAATCAGTACTGATTTCTAATTTCTTACCATGAATAGTGAAAAAAAAGTTGCCATCAACAAAACTTTACTTGTTTTGCGACACGCTGACCTGAAATTTCGCGCTGAGGGGACCTGGGGCTCCTGATCACCCTGCTTTCATCAGAAGAAAGTGATCTTTATTTCAATGCACATTTTGAATTTTTTTAAAAAGTGCTTTTGGGGGCTGGAGGGATGGCCTAGCGGTTAAGAGCGACGACCGCTCTTGCAGAGGACCCGGGTTCGATCCCCAGCACCCACATGGCGGCTGAGAACCGTCTGTGACTCCGGTTCCAGGAGAACTCCAGTTCCAGGGGAATCCGAGACCGTCTTCTGACCTCCGCGGCATCGCACGACACGGGTGCGCAGACCTGCATGCAGACAATACATTCA
>VZQC01005841.1:0-22972 GCA_009823505.1 Rhizomys pruinosus
TGCCCTGTCAGAGGGCTCCAATACTTGTGGGCTGGGGTTATCATGTCTGGTTTCAAAACTGACAGAAAGTTAACACTAAAGAGTGCTCTTGCACACTACGTTTTGTGGTATAGATCTCATCCCCTTCTGTTTTTGTCCTCTTTGATATACAGGGTGTAGCCATTCCAGAGGCCCAAGAGACTGCCTTATTGGCACCCACCAGACAATCTCCTGGAGCAAGAATTATCCCCATTAAGGGGAGGGAGGGGTCAAATCTGACTATGAAGGTATCCTGCAGAGCAGCATTGACTCTTGGGAGAACAATACGTGCTTTTCAGGTTACACTGTGGAGAGAAGAGGGCTCTGTAGGGCCCCTAAAGCAATCATAAAGCAGGCTCATCTCCTCTGAGGAGATTTGAAGCTATGGATGCACCCACTTGATAGCCCCCAAAGCCTTTTGGAGCTTGTTAAGGGACAATGCCCCAGGGAACCTAATTATTGGCATCTGAGGCCGAATCAGCCTAGTCTCTAGAATTGACCACAGAAACCCATAGGGAGGGGTGAGTTGAATTTTCTCCTGGGAGACCTTTAAGTGGGCAGCCTCAAGGGCTGCTAAGACTTGCAGGACCAGGCCTACCAGGTCACAGTGAGCTAGAACACCATCCATGGATGACGTCCAACCCTGGGGTTTTAGAAAACCTTCTCAGAACATGACTGACAAAATCCTGACAGATCATGGGGCTATTTTTCATGCCCTGTGGCAGGACTTTCCACGGGTCTCTCTGCATGTGGGAGGAGTGGTTCCTATGAGGGGCAGTAAATGCAAAGCCAGGTCAGTACTCAGGGTTCAGAGGAGTAGAAAAGAAGCAATTTCTAATATCAAAAATGGCAATGTGTTTGTCCATTGGTGTAGATGAGAGCCGAGGAAGTCCAGGCAGGGTAGTTCCCATCTTTTTAATTGTAGCATTAATGGGCCTAAGGTCACGGAGCACAGGAAACTTCCCCTGCTGTTTCTCTTGAATTACAAAGACAGGGGTGTTCCAGAGAAGGCTCAATATGCCCTGCACTTAGTTGCTCAGCAACTAATGATTCCAAAGCTGTAAGTTTAGGTGAGGGAAGTGGCTATGAAGTCACCCACTCTAGCTTAATAGGTGATGGCAGAACAGTGGCCCTTAGAAGTAGGGGTACTGGGAGCCTTGGTCTCAGACTTGGGAATCTACTGATGAATTAATTATAAGAGACTTTATCATCTGTAGTTAGGATTTCTCCTAAGGCATCAAGAGCACCCCTGACTAACAAGTTATGAGGCAATGCAGGCATAACTAGGGGCTTAATGTTCCCTTGTCCCCATCTAAGTCTCTCCAAACCATAGGTCAGGTAGATGTCTTAGATGACACATTTCCTCCCACACCCTGGACCAAAAGCCCTTCAGTCAGTTTTCTTTTCTTTTCTTTTTCTGTGTTTTTTTTTTTTTTGGAACTCAGATCCACACAAGAAAACTAGCCTCATTCCATATACCCAGATGTTTGGTTCGCTCCAGTATCCAATAAGCATTTAAAAAAGCTTATCCCCTACGGAAATTTGTATGCAGGGCTTATAAATCTCCTCAGTGGGAAACATCCAAAAGATCCTTTGTCCTTCTATTCCCATTTGATCAGAGGCAGAGAGATAAGATTGACATGGTCCTGGCTTCCTTTCTTGCTGGGCTGGGAGCTGCCCCAGGCAGAGTTTAAAGCTCCATTAATAGGGACGCTGTCCTTACTATATTTAGAGCAGCAACTCCAGGCCCAGCAGAATCCCCTCTGGCACTTTGAACAAGGCATGGAGGGCCACTTAGCACTCCTGGGTGGAGCTGCAACTGCAAAAGAGCAGGCTGCTGTGTGAGTGTGATCATTTGCACACATTTGGACCCATCTGGGGTGCAGGATGCAGACGTGTAAGCCTAGTGCGCAAAAAGGCCAGCCAATAGTACAGAACCTTGTGCCAACACTTTGAGTAGTAATATCCAGTTTCGAGCAAAATGGCAAGATGACTGTTTTATAATGAGCATTAGCACCCTCATGTGCCAGTTCCTTAACTAAGGTCTCAGGGAAAGAGGCATTGCCTTCTGCTGCTCAGTAACCCAGCAAGAATCTGAGTTTAAAGCATGCCTTGCTGTTTGCCACATCTGGGAAAAAAAGAAAGGCAGACCCCACCAAAATGGACCTGTTTCCAAACCCCGAAATTGGCAGGATCACTCTTGGTTAATATGTGTCTGGGTGGTTGTGAGGGTGCAGCTTGTCTACTGTTACTCCAAAACTGGCCTTGCCCCTGGAGTTGATGCTTAGGAATTGGTACTCCAGTAGAATGATGACACTCAGCCTGCTGTTCACACTGATCATGAAAATGGCTTCCATTAAGAAATCCAGCTGGCACTAATGACAAGCTCAGGCCGTCATGCGTCTTCGATATGAAGTATTTTCACTTTCGTTTATTTGAGCTTGCACTATCTTAGTGATATTAATCTGTTTCTGACACAAACATTGGTGGAGAATAGGTGTGCTATGACAGTAGGCCAATCTTGGACTTCTGAGCCTTGTGCTTGGCAGACAATACAGAGGCGGTCCTAGTGTGCTAAGCATTAAGTGCTCAAGAATATGCCTGAGTCCATATTGCTGTCCCACATGGCTAGCCTGCTACTCATATGTAGTCCAGGCTGGCTTTGGACTTATTCCTGCCTCTGCAGCCTGAGTTCTGGCACTACAGGCATGAGTACACAACCCTGCCCCATACCAGCTGTTACTTGGTCGTGGCTGCTTTGCAGTGTCTGGAATTACCCAGGGCCTCTGCATGTGAGTGAATGACTCCACCACGACCGCACTCAAGCCCAAGTTGAGCACACCACCCCACATGAGCCGCACCAGCCCACAGTGAGCCGCACCAGCCCACAGTGAGCCTCACCAGCCCACAGTTAGATGCTCTCACCAGCCACAGGAAGCCAACACCAGCTCACCAGTTGAAGCGCACAGCCCCAGCCACAGTGACCGTCAACCAGCCCACTAGATTGTAGCCCACCAGCCCACAGGATTACACTTATTGCCCAAATTTCTAGCTAGTACTTCCCCCTCACTCGGTTTTTTGCAGCTTACCAAACAGGCAGTGATTTAGAATGATCTGACCACTTTCGTCCAAGCTTAGGGAAAGGATTCCAACTCACAGCAATTCTTACACAGGTTTCAGTCCTGTGGGACATTTCCCCCTCCCCCCTCTAGTTATTGTATTTGTCTGGCAAAAAGCTATCTACTGAAGTGCACAGGCGTTAAGCGGTAGTGAATGGCATTCGTGCTGAGCTTGTCTTACAGTTCTTAATATATTATATATCGAGACTTGTTAAAGCTAAAGATAGTACATCTAGCAGAACCTGTGAGACTCAGACCAGCCTGGTCTACTATATTGAATTCCAGGTCCACTTGACGCTGCGAGATGTGTACCCTTTCTCGAAAAGACAAAAAAAAAAAAAGTCAGAATCTCAGTAGGTGAGCCTCCATATGCCTTTAATCCCAGCACTTGGGAGGCATAGGCAAGCACATCTCTGTAAGTTCAAGGCCAGCCTGGTCTACATAGTGAGTTCTGGGTCAGCTGGAACTCAAAAAGATAAAAAAGTCAGAATCTCAAGAATCACTTTTTTTTTGTATTTTTAAGACAGGGTCTCCCTGTAGCCCCCAGCTGTCCTGGAACTCTCTCTGTAGACCAGGCTGGACTTGAACTCACAGAGATCTACCTGCCTCTCCTCTCAAGTGCTGGGATTAAAGGTGTATGCCATGCCTGGTGAGAATCGCTTTTTTTTTTTAAATATTTTTTAAATTTTATTTATTTTTGTATGTGTATGAGTGTACTATCTGCATGTAGGTTTTGTGCACCCGTGCCGTGCAATGCCACGGAGGTCAGAAGAGGGTCTTGGATTTCCCTGGAACTGGAGTTCTCCTGGAACTGGAGTTACAGATGGTTCTCAGCCACCATGTGGGTGCTGGGGATCAAACCCGGGTCCTCTGCAAGAGCAGTCGGTGCTCTTAACTGCTAGGCTATCTCTCCAGCCTGAGAATCACTTTTTAAATGAACATATGAAAGATGGGCCTACAAAATTGCTCAGGGGATAAATAAGCTTGCTGCCAAGTCTGGTGACCTGAGTTCAGTCCCTGGGACCCACATGATGGAAGGAGAAATCAACTCAGCCAAGATGTCCTGCCTTCCACCCATACTGTAGCATGAGTGCACAGATGCATGCATACCACATGAACAAGTGCATGTGTGCACACATGTCCATGCACCCCCCCCTCCACTCTGTAGACCAGGTTGGCCTTGAACATAGATCCGCCTGCCTCTGCTTCCCAAGTGCTAGGATTAAAGGTGTGCGCCACCATGCCCAGCAATCCCTATATTCTAAGAAATAATTTTTTGAAAGTGAATCACTAAACTATATTGTATTATGATGTAGAGGCAGAATAATCTGAGAAACAAAAAACACTCCATTTTTCTTTTCTTCTCAGTGCTGGGGACTGGCCTCTTACATACTAGCCCAGGCTCTGCCACTGAGCTATGCTGTCTGCCCAACTCTTAATTTTAATTTACAGTTCTTTAATTACTAGTCAAGTTGAACATTTGTTTTCATGTGTTTCTTGGCTGTGTATACTTTTTCCTTCATAAATCACTTGTTTATAGCTAGGCATGGCAGCCCAGCATTTCAGAGCTGGAGGAAGGTGGAGCTTTGTCAGTGAAACCCTGACTCAAAAAATAAACCAATTTTCTGTCCATGGCTTTTACACACTTCTCTTCCCTCCCCTCATCCCTTCTTTTGCCTTTTTGAGACAAGCTCCTTCTCTGTAGCCCTGACCTGGGACTTGCTCAGTAGACCAGGCTGACCTCAGACATGGGATCATCTGACCTCAGCTTCCCAAGTGTGTCCACCCCATTCCTGGATGTCCTTTATATTTGAGTCATCAACTTTTTTTTGTCTTCTTGAGACAGGGTCACCCTCCAGCCCCAGCTGGCCTGGAACTCACTATGTAGACCAGGCTGGTCTGGATCTCACAGTGATCTGCCTGCCTCTGCCTCCTGGGGACTGGGATTAAAGGTGTACACCACAACATTTGGATCCTTTTCTTATTTTTTAAGAAACATTTATTTGGGGTTAACAAATACCATACAACTGAAATACTATAACAAAAATTTCTAAAATAGATGCTGGGTCTGTAGCTCAGTTGGCAGAGTCATTCTCTAACATGGACAGGGACCTCGATTCACTCTCCAGCAATATCTGAACATGGTACAGTACTGCACCTGTAATCTCAGCACTTAGGAGATAGAGGCAGGGGGACGAGAAGTTCAAAGTCATCCTCAGCTACCTAGGAAGTTTGAGACCAGCCTGGCTACAAGAGATCCTGTTTCTAGGAACCAAACAACCAAAGAAACAACCAACCAAGCAAACAAACAACCAATCAACAAAAGAAACAACCAACCAACCAACCAATCAATCAAACAAAACCCTAAGCAAATAAAACAACAAAACCCTCACAACTTTTTGTTGTTTCGAAGTAAGATATTTACAAAAAGATTTATTTATTATTTATACATATGTGTGCATGGTAAAGTATATTTATGTGCACCATGTACATTCAGGTATTCTTAGAGGCCAGAAGAAGGCATTGGATCCAGTGGAGCTCAAGTTACAGGGGGCTGTGAGCTGCCCGATATGGGTTTTGGAAACCAAGTTTGGGTCTTTTGGAAGAGCAGCAAGTGCTCTTAGTGATGGAGCCTTGAAGGACCTTGAAGCAAGATCTCGCCTGTGGGAGCCTGTTCTGCTCTGGTACTCACTATGTAGTCCAGCTTGGCTTTGAGCACTGTAACTTTCCCGTCTCAGTGTCCTGGGTGCTGGGATCACACCCACCACACCCAGCTTTTTATGTTTTGAAGATTTATTTTTAGAGCCAGGCATGATGCCACCCACTTTTAATCCTAGCACTTGGGAGGCAGAGGTGGGCAGATCTCTGTAAGTTCATAGCCAGCCTGGTCTACATAGGGAGTTCCAGGCCAGATGGGGCTACAGGAAGACCCTGTCTCAAAAAGACCAAAAAATTTTTTATTTTATTTTTAATTATGCTTGTGCAAGGGAGGGAATATATACACATGGGTATACTTGGAGGTCAGAAGAGTCAGATCCCCTAGAGCTAGAGTTCCAGGCAGTTTGGATCCATCCAGTATGGGTGTTGGGAATTGAACTTAGTGACTATAGGGCCACCAGACAAGGGGCAGAAGCCAAGAGGGATCTGGGCTTCTGTAGCAAACCTGCCATTTCCAACTGAGGAAGGTGAGCATCAGCTGTGTTGAGTTACTTAGTCAAGCAAGGCTTTTCGCTGGCTGCTGACCCAAATCTGGAAACACTGTGTCCTGAGAGTCAGGTGAGGTGAGGTGGAGCATGGGGAAGCCCACACTGAGTTCTGGAAACCCCTGACCACTAGAAACTTCTGTGCTCCTTCGGAGCTCATTTGAATCACACAGAGGGCTTCTGCCATGCCATGCTTGGGGTCTCACCCAGCCGCTCTGGTCACTCTGGACACTCTGGACACTCTGGCTGGCTCATTTTTTTTGTTGTGGGGCCCATCCTGGGCATTCTTAGTTCTCACCTAGCCACTGACAGTTCTGTCTGTCTTGTCTCTCTCTCTCTCCTCTCTCTCTCTCTCTCTCTCTCTCTCTCAACACTTATGTGTGTGTATATGTATGCACATGCCACAGAGCTCCCATGAGGTCAGAAGACAACTTGTAGGAGTTAATTCTCTCTTTCCACCATGTGGGTTCTGGGGACTGAAATGGGCTTTACCCATTAGGCCACCTTGCCAGCCCATAACTTCTTTTTATTGTTATTAATTTTATAGGTTAACACATAAACCAATGAGTTTCTTTAAAGCATCCTCATTAATATTTAATTCTAAAAAACAGTAGTAACATTTTCTTTTTAAAATTTTATGTGCATGATAGTATGTGTGTACAATGCTTGAAGAGGCCAAAAGAGGGCACTGGATCCTCCAGAATTGGAGTTACAAATGGTTCTACAGCTATCATGTGGGTGCTGGAACCCAAGCCCAAGTCCTTTGGCAAAACTGCCAGTGTTTTAACCATTGAGCCATCCCTCCAGACCCTGTCTTTTTGAGACAGGGCCTCCCTGTAGCCCTAGCTAGGCCTGGAACTCACGCTGTAGGACCAGTTGGCTTGAGCTTGATCCTCCTCTCCTCCAACTCCTGGTGCTGGGATCAGCATACACTTTTTTTGTTTTGACAGCGTCTGACTATGTAGCTCTGGCTAGCCCGGAACTAACTATAAACCAGGGCAACCTCAAACTCAGAGAGACACCTGCCTCTGCTCCCTGAGTGCTGGGATTAAAAACATGCACCAGGGTGCCTGATCTACATCAACTGAATTTTGGCATCTGTTCTACATTCTGGTTGCATGCCGACTCCAAGGTAGAGAGCCTTCTCCATTTTTGTCTTTTCTTTTTTTTTGATTTTTTTGTTAATTTTTATTTCTGTATGTGTATGAATGTACTGTCTGCGATGCAAGTGTTGTGAACACCTGGTGTCATGCCAATGCCTGCAGAGGTCAGAAGAGGTGTCGGATTCCCCTGGAACTGGAGTTCTCCTGGAAATTTGGAGTTTCAGACCGTTCTTTGGCCGCCATGTGGGTGGCTGGGAATCAAAACCCGGGTCCTCTGTAAGAGCGGTCGTGCTCTTACACTAGGGCCATCTCTCCAGCCCCCCAATTCTTGTCTTTTCAAAGGAAAGAATTCAGTCTAGAGACACATAGCTTAACTAGAAGTTTATTAGCATGGCAATGCACTCCAGAGATTGGAGTGGGGTGCCCTGCTCTGGACTGGGTGGCATAGTGGGTTCTGCACTGCATGGATTTTAAAGAAATTTTATGAGGTGGATAGTGTATTCCTGGTGTAAAAATGGCTGTTTTTCCTTTCCAAGTCACCATGTTTCCCAGCTGGGTGTAGTATTGCACAACTGTAATCCCAGCACTTGGGAGATAGAGGCAGGCATATCTCTGTGAGTTCAAGGCCAGCCTGGTCTACATAGTGAGTTCCAGGCCAGCTAGGGTTACAGAGAGACCCTCTCTAAAAAAACAAAATACTACTGCACTACTGCTGCTGCTACTGCTACTGCTGCTGCTACTGCTACTGCTGCTGCTGTTGCTACTACTACTACTACTACTACTAATAATAATAATAATAAAAGAGTGTTTCTTCCCCAAAACTTTTGAGGATGTACATAACGAGAGGATACCCTGGATGCCTCTATACCAACAACAAACTGTTACACCAACTCCAGTGTCACCTGCGTATGAGACTGTGATAATAAGTCCATATATCAAGGCAGGAGGGGGAGCAAAGTCCTTCGGGGCCTGACCCCTGGAGGTCCCCGACAGAGTGCTCGGCCTTGACCATTTCCCAATATGCTCCTAAGATGTCACTGCTTCCTTGGGTGCTGGGCTTGGCATGCTGTCTTTCTTAGTTATAATATACTTTCTGAATACAACAAAGTCCTCTCTCAAGTTTAATTAAATGTTCCTTATAGTACAAAGGACAGAGTTACCTAGATGTTCTGGGAGTTGGCAATAATTTGCCAAATACCTCCCCCAGTTTTAGTGTGCGCATTCGTTTGGAGCAGGAACTTTCTGTAAATCTTAGTCAAATTAAATATAAAAATATTTTTGTGAGTACGACCCTCTTTCTTTAAAAGCTGCTTGCAAAAATTCATTGGAAAAATTAACATTGGGTGATATCATAGACAATTACATAAATAAAATTTGTTTGAAGAAATTCAAAATATGGTGTATCAGGGTAAAATGATGGGATTTTTTATATATAGACTTGTTACTGAGATTATAATGGGAATTCCAGTGGCAGTGCTGTGTTGACGGGAGCGCATTATTTTAATTAAGAGGCAGATGGTGGGGCTCCTTCTTTAGAAAAATACATAAGAGGGCGCTGATTCTCCCCCGCTCCTTTCGACGCGAACAATATATTGAATGGGTGAAGATAGATGGGTTAATATAGATGGCTATGTGGGTGTCTTTTACTATATTTTATAGGACTTCATTGCAATAAATTGGGCTAAGAGCTGAGGCCTCGCTTGGGCTTGGTTACCCCACAGGAAGAACAACACAACATATTATTTAAGTAATTATACAGATAGTAAATGGTGGCATATGCTATCTATCATCTGTACCTATAAGCTAATGATCTATGTGTTGATAAAGAGTTGTGCTCCGGGTGCATTACTACATTGGCCTGAGCTCATTTCCCGCTGGTGGACAGAAAAAGAAGAGACTTTAAGATCACAATACACAGGTTATTTAAGTTTATAAAGTAATAAGTAAGAAGAAAGAGCACAATCTCTCAGTTTCAAAAAAAAGTATTCTGTTCCAGACTTGGTTGCCTGCGGTTTTGTGCCACCATTGTTCTAAATCAAAGATGTATTATGCTGTAATCTGACAACTGTGACCTATGAATATGTACTTTGGTTAATGTCTGAAAATTGAATTGTTAGTAACCTGTCCAGTAGTTCTGGAAAGTTTGCCAACTCTCCTTGCTGTTTCTTCTTGAATATACTATAAAATCACTGCCTTGAGCTCAATAAAATCGCTGCAGATCCAAAAGCTTCTCTTGGTTTTTCTTCTGTACGCCATCACCGAAACCTGTGTTTTCCTTCCAAAAGGACTCTGTTCTCCCATGATTAGACCACGACCCCCGGTGGGCTAGTCAGTGGCAACAAACAACTGGAAAAGGAATGCATGGAGACCATTCACAATAGCCTCAAAAAATATCTAGGAACAAATCTGACCAAAGACACTAATCTCTACAATGAAAATTTTAAGCCCATGAAGAAAGAGATTGAAGAAGACACCAGAAGATGAAAGACCTCCCATGCTCATGGATTAGAAGAATTAATATAGTAAAAATGACCGTCCTGCCTAAAGTAATATACAGATTCAATGCAATCCCAATTAAAATCCCCACAAGCTTCTTTACAGACCTAGATTAAAAAAAATCCTAAAGCTCATATGGAAAAACAAAAGACCCCAGATAGCCAAAGCAACCCTGAACAAAGAGAGCAATACAGGGGGGTATCTCTATACCAGACTTCAAACTATACTACAGAGCTATAGTCATAAAACAAACTAGTATTGGCACAAAATGGACCCACAGATCAATGGAACAAAATTGAAGATGCAAACTTGAGCACATGTAATTTCAGCCATCTCATATTTGACAAAGGGGCCAAGAAAACTCAATGGAGGAAAGACAGCTTCTTCAGCAAATGGTATTGGCAAAGCTGGATCACCACTTGTAGAAGAACAAAATTAAACCCCTACCTCTTACCCTGTGTGAAAATCAACTCCAAATGATTCAAAGATCTCAATGTGAAACCTGAAACTCTGAAAATGATAGGTTGGCAGTAACCTATAAGACATAGGCATAGGAAAAGACTTTCTAAATCAGACAGCAGCTGCGCAGGAAACAAGGTCAACAATACACAAATGGGACCCTATTAAACTCAAAAGCTTTGTATAGCTAGAGAAATAATCAAAGAAGTGAAGAGAAAACCCACAGAGTGGGAGAAAACCTTCACCAGTGATACATCTGATAGAGCATTAACATCCAGAGTATATAAACTACTCAAAAACCAAAGGAACAAGAAAACAAGTGACCCACTCAAAAGATGAATTAAAGAGCTGAACAGAGGCTTCACAAATGAAGAAGTAAAGATGGCTGAGAAACATCTTAAAAAGTGTTTGACATTGCTAATAATTAAGGAAATGCAAATTAAAACCACTTTAAGATTTCATCTTACTCCAGTAAGACTGGCTATGATCAAGACAACAAAGGATACCAAATGCTGGAGAGGTTGTAGGGAAAGGAGAACACTCATCCACTGCTGGTGGGAATGTAAACTCATTTAGCCTCTATGGAAAGCAGTGTGGAGAATTCTTAAAAGACTCAAAATGAGCCTACCACCTGACCCAGTCATACCATTCCTGGGTATATACCCACAAGACCCACATTACCATAGGGACACATACAATCTATGTTTATTGCAGCTCTCTTCACAATAGCAAAGAGCTGGAAGCAACCCAAGTGTCCTTCAACTGACAAGTGGATAAAGAAAACGTGTACATCTATCTACACAATGGAGTTCTATGCAGTGGTAAAGAAAGATGGCATCATGAACTTTGCAGGTAAATGGATGGAACTAGAAGCCATTATGCTAAGTGAAGTAACACAGCCCCAGAAAAACAAATGATGTATGGTGTCTGTCACTTGTGGATCCTAGCACCAAATCCCTATTTGTAAGGCAAACTGACTTTCTTTTTTTTTCTTTCTTTTTGTGACTATAATACCTGATGTTACTCATCAACATGCTATGTAATGTAGGAATGTAAAGTAATATTCTTTTTTGCCTGCATACAACTCTACTGTCAAAATGTGAATCCCTAAACATGTTTCAGAATTAATCTATAGTTTATTTTCACACGTCATAATTTTGGTATATGTTTGGCATGTATATATTCATATTTTGAAGTGATACAAACTGGAAGGAAAAACAACAACAAAAAATGCTGGGAAAAAGAACCAACTGAAATACTAAACTTCTGCCCAAAACAGTAAACTACACTGAAGAAATTAAAAAACAAACACAAAGGACTGAGAAAAAGAAGCAAAACATGAATCCAGAATGCATGAACCCTGACGGGGCGAGGGGCAGGGAAGGGATGTAATTTGATTAAGAAATGTTGTATGAAAGGCACAAAATTTCAATAAAAGAAAAGAAGAGAAAAAAAGACTGTTTCTTCCCAAGAACTTTTGAGGTTGTACGTGAACAGGAGGATATCCTGGTACAGTGGGAACTGTCCGCAGCCACAAGGACATTTGACCACAAGGTGGCACTCTGACATCAGGAAATAGAACCAAAAAGGTGTAGCAGTAGTTTCCCTCATATCTGACTCTTTATTGAGATGGTCACATGACCAATCTTCTGCCTCTGTAATTAAGATGTTTTTGTAGTCCTAGTGTTGTTATCTAATGAGTTTTTCTAAAAATACTATATTTATTGTTTTTATTTTATGTACATGAGTGTATTGCCTGCATGTATGTAAGTGTACCTGTGTCATGCAATGCCCAAGGAGGACAGAAGAGGGCTTTGGAACCCCTGGAACTGCAGTTACAGACGGTTGTTAGCCTCCATGTGGGTGCTGGGATTTGAACTAAGGCCCTTTGCAAGAGTAGTGGTCTTAACTGCTGAGTCATCTCTCCAGCCCCTATCTAATGAGGTTTTACACTGAAGGCTGTAGTCAGGGTTTAAAGATAGAGGGCTGGGTGCACAAACAAGGAAGAGGGTGCGGCTCTTCGCAGGACTTTCTTTTCCTAGCTAGTTCCGCCTTCAAGTCTAACTCCCACCTGACACCCACTTCTCTTCCCATCCGCCAATCACCTAGCACTATGCTTGCTCTCCTACTTGATATCCCTGTGTTTATCTCATGAGAGAGGATATACAGTTATCTGTACTCAATATTCCCAAATGTTGGGGCTGGAAGAGGGAGACAGTGTGAGCTTGGTTAAGATCCACTACCTTATATGACAGGTATTTAAACATAAGTTGGACTTCTAGATTGAATATGGTTTTGGAAGAGGCAAACATGTAATTAATACATTGGATAGATAAGTGTTCAGTTTTGACTTTCTGGTTTGCTTTTGGGGGCAGGGTCTCACTCACAGGCTGCCTTCCAAGTCAAGGCAATCCTCCCAATTTTCAAATCATGTGCATTTCGATGATACACATGTGTGGGAGAATGCCCTGTGCTTAGCAATTGACAGAGCAGAAACGACCTATCCGCAGCCTCATGGACATTTATTCGGCATACTTGGAGGCTGGATGGTTCCAGAACACTAACTGAGGTGGGCACATCTCTGGTCCCGGCCTCTCCTTTTCCAAGACTTGACCTTTCCCCCAGAGTTTCAGCTTCCACAAGTCTGTGGTCTCTCACCTCATCATTCCTCATGACTGAGTTTGGTACCTGCTTACCTTCACCCCACACAGTGTGCGCGTTGGTCAGAGTTCCCACCCAAAGAGACTGTTGTCTCCACTTTCTGCATTTCTTTCTCAACATGGAGGGTTTTTTTGGCGGGGGGGCAGGGAGTCTTTTTGAGCTAGAGTCTCTTTGTAGCTCCAGCTGGCCTGGAACTCATTATATAGACCAGGTTGGTCTTGATCTCACAAAGATCTACCTGCCTCTGCCTCCTGAGAACTGGGATTAAAGGTGTGTGTCACCATGCTCCGCTCAACATGGAATTTTAAAAGGACACAATACTCCCTGTAATCACTTTTTAAAAACTGTCCTTCTTATTAGTTACCTCTTGAAATAAACATGATGGAGCAGAATTTATAAAACCCACTCTCCAAACAGGCTAAACTGTGCAGTTATAGTGATATTTCAAATAAACTTGATGAGCTCAAAGACTTTTCTTTCTTTGGCACTGTGCTCCACTGGGCCTGGCAAAGTGTGGCTCTCATGCCCAGTCCATGTGCAAAGAACGTAAATAGAGAAATGCACTTCATGGCAAATCCTGGATCTAGGCAACTCAATTTCACAGGTCTTCAATCTTATGACTAGATGGAAATAGTCTGCCTAGGGCTGGAGTGCTGGGCGGGGGCTGGAAAAAGCAGCTTACAGCGTGGGAAGAGGGAGGAAGTAGAGGGCAGATATAAAACGTCCACCAGGGAAGGTAAGCAGGCAACAGACTCAATCATGAGGAAAGGTGAGAGATCACAGACTTGTGGAAGCTGAATGAAGCTCTGTGGGAAAGGCCAAGGCTTGGAAAAGGAGAGGCGGGGACCAGAGATGTGCCCACCTGCAGTTAGTGTTCTGGAGCCATCCGGCCTCCGTGTTTGAGAACAGAGACGTCCTAAGACCAAGGTGGATGGACAGATGTAGAACCTCAGAGTTCAATTCAATTGATGATAAAAATATGGTTCTTGGCAGCAGCAAGACCAGGTGGATTGCCAAGTACGGCAGTGCATGCTTGTCATCCCAGAACATGGAAGGGGGAAGCAGGAGCATCAAGATTATCCTTGGCTACATCGTGAGTTTGAGCCCAGCCTGGGCTACATGAGATCCTGTCTCAGAAAAGAAAAATAATAAAAAAATAAAACCACAAAACCAAAAAAAAACCCCCAAAAGTTAAATAATAAAACCAACCCAAAGCACGAACACCTGTTAGATCACGCAAATTTGGGTCATAAAGAGAGGAACCTGGAGGCGTTAGAACAAATGTAACAGTTTTAACTGGAAGGGACGTGGATCATCTGCAGTAATATGAAAGGGTCAGGTTCATTCCTGGAGCCCGGTCTGGTGATGAAGTCCTACGAGATGCTGATGCATTATACTTTCTTGACTTGCACAACAGGAGAATCAGCACAGTGCACTGTGCACACTCAGAGTTGCTGGGACTCACTGTCAACTCCAACCGTTTCTTTATCCTTAATAAGCTTTTTATTTTATTTTTTATTTATTTTTTATTGATGCTTTGTGTATTTCATACATCATTTTCCAATTCAGTTCGGGCATATATCCCCTTCCCTTCCCCCCACCCCACCCCTACCCATCCCAGATCATGCATTCTGCCATAAGTTTTCTGCATCTTTCTCTGCTTTTTTGTTTTGTTTTGTTTTCATTTTTTTAACAATAAGTGATAATTTGTGAGTACAAGCATCCTTCATGTAAAACCAATTTGCAAGCAGTTGTGCCCAAACCCACACAGCTCATGGGTCCCACCATCCAGCGGGGGGGCTTGTATAGTCAAAAATCCATTTGAATGCAAATGAGTGTCCCAGTCTATTTTGTTTTAGTTTCACCATTAACCCAATCGCAGCCTTACATTCTACTACCCCGCCCCCTCTTCTGCAATTGTTCCTTAGGCTTAGAAAAGGGGCAAGGGTGGATGAGACGCAAAACAGTCTACTTTCTCTGGAGGCGTTGTCTTGGTCTCTAGTCAATTCTGGCGGTTTCCTTACATGGGCTGACAGTCTGTCCAGGCATCACTTTGCATCCTACTAGGAAGCACAGGGTGCAGTTAGATATATAGGTATTTTAAATAAACAGTATAATAAAAGCCTTTCGTCCTACGAATGAAAGCACAATGCAATCTTGAGACTAACTGCGGGAAGGATTTGTATGTGTCCAACAGGCCGAGGTGTCACCAACTTGGATGTGCTGAGAGAGGGGTCGGCTTTTGCGAGTGAGTAGGATTTACCAGAGGGTTCCAGCAGAGGGTTTGCATTGAGGGGAGAGAATGGGCCTCAGATTGCTGCGGACATCGGGCCCCTCTGTGGATCTTACCAGTAACAACTATTTTTGTTAAAAGATTCCCTACATTGAAGCTTATCTTCTAGGTGCTGTAAAGGTTTTAATAAAAGAGAACGTCTTGACTCCTTCCCCATAGAATAAGGAGAAATATGATGATGATGAGGTCGTTCTCCAGCTGTAGATTGGAGCCAGCTGTTATAGAGGTATTCTCTTGTAAAATCAGTAAAACTGCCTTCTTTAATTGACTAATGGACATAGAAACTGTGAAAAGGATTATTCTCTATTCAGAACCAAATATAATGCTAAAGTCTCCTTAAGCTATGCACTTAAGCAAAATATATTAATACAGGAGCTCTGACATCAACAATGGATTATTCTACCAAGGAGATGTTGGCCAGGGGATCCAAGCCCCCACAAAAGGTAAAGGCTCCTTGCCTCCAAACTGGGATATCTGCAGGAAGAGAGGCAATAAGGCCCTGCTGTTGAAGACCTGATATAAACATGGGAAAGATGTATGGAGACCGCACTTGCAAGTATACAGATGGTCTCTGGAATGCCAGAGAGTGTTACCAAGGGCCACTAAACCAATAAAGCAAATATAGGTCTCCTTGAGTCAAGTTAGACTCCTCCGTCAGCACCAGGTACACCTCATCTGCCTGGAAATACTTTGCAGCAGTGGCAGCCATATGTCTGTATATACCAAATCTAGTTGGCTGTTGGCTCTCTCCTTGGAGGAATGACCCACGGCTGATGCCACAAGCTTACATCCTCTAATGGTTAGGAGATGTTATAAACCACACGAAGACCCTGCCATACTTAACAGAAGAAAATGTAATTCATGAATTAACATACCATCCAAACATCTGTGTCTATACCAAAGTAACCTACCATAACAATTAGTACTGTTTAAATACCTATATATCTAATTGCGTGTGCTTAATAAGCTTTTGAAAGGTCATATCTTAATATGAATACAGTTTCTGATATCTATATATCTATATAGATATATAGTTAT
The DNA here is from genome assembly GCA_009823505.1 of Rhizomys pruinosus. NCBI lineage: Eukaryota > Metazoa > Chordata > Mammalia > Rodentia > Spalacidae > Rhizomys > Rhizomys pruinosus. Next base: position 16,391 of record VZQC01005841.1, read on the forward strand.
GGGAATATGTGTGTGCGTGTGTGAAGGAGGTGTGCGAAGGAGGGGCTGTGTAAAGAGGGGTGTGTGAAGGAGAGGTGTCTGTGAAAGATGGGGATCTTTAAGAAGCTGGTCCTGGTAGGAAGCCCTTAGACCACTGAGGATACTGCTCTCAGAAGAGCGTAAAGTCTTTCCCATGGGACCCTGGTTCCATCTCTTGAAAAGGGCAAGATGGCCCAAGGGTGTGGTTCAGTGGCAGAGAACTTGCCCAGCATTGGCAACATCCTGGGCTCCGCTCCCAGTACTGAGAGGAACAAAAAAAGAACAAGACTGACCCCCTCTCTGTTTACCCAGACTTCCCGTCTCGCCACGTGACCCTTACTCCTGTCACCATTTCCACAGCAGAATACAGTCAGGGCAGCCCTCATCTGAGCCAACACCCTGTATTTGGACTTTTGGTCTCTAAAACTGAGGACTAACAACACCTCTTTTCTATATATGATGTAGCCTTTGGCATTTTGTTATAGTGGCGGATCTTGCTTCAGCTCCCACGTTCCTCTCTGCCAGTTTTCCTTACTTTAACATCTTGTATTACTGTGGAATATCTTTGAATGCTATTACAGTGCCTTCGTAAAATTTTCTTTTCAGTTAAAACACTGAAACAGTTCCTTTAATATAAAAACATTCTACTCACTGGAGAGATGGTTCAGCAGTTGACGGCTCTTGCTGCTCTGCAGAGAATTAGAGTTTGATTCCCAGCACCCACCTGTAACTTCAGTTCCAGGGGATCTGACACCCTCTTCTGGCCTTGAGGGCCTCTGCATTTGTGTGCACATACTAACATGAACACACACACACACACACACACACACAAATAATAAAATAGCTCTTTACATTCCTGGCTTGAAGGGTCCAGGTTTGGGGCTCAGCATCTCAGGGAGTCCCTGCCCTGCACGATGGTCATGATTCTCTCTAGAACCTTCCTTGGGGCTTCCCTGGAGGCTGGGTTGAAACATGAATGGAAGTCTGAGAGTCTCTCTTCCATTACATCATGGCTGTTGGCTGCAGCCTCTCTCTCTTCTGTATTTGGGGAAATCATGGAGCAGGTGTCCCCTGGTCCTTAGAAGGCCAGCTGTCGGGGAGAGGGAGCCTCATAGAGCAGGGTTTAGTTGTCGCAGGTCCAGTGACTTTTTTTTATTAGGGTGCCCTCATTTATTGGCTGTGAAATATGAGCTCTAACTGTAGCGGTTGCTGCGTCTCAGAGCCTTGTGGGGAAAGGTACTGACAGCAGATTCAGGCATGCGGCTGATCCCAGACACAGGTGTTTCCATTCAAGCAACTGGCAAGTGAGTCAGATCTGCTATGTAGTCTGCCCATTCTCCACACCGGAATTTGGATTACTGGAAGCTGGAGGTTCCATTTTAATCAATGGGGCTAATTATTTATCGAGGTAAGTTCTCACATAGCCCAGGCTTGGCCCTTTCTCCTCCACCTCCCAGTGCTAGGATTTGTGCCACACCTGGTTCAGAAAGGCAACTGAAATGCCATAAAAAGCAAGGCAGCTGGATCTCACTTTCATGCTTTTCTGCCAGCTCGACACTGAAGACCAGCTGTCTCTGCATGTTTGCGAGTGTGTATCCATTGTTGTCGTTTTATGTGTATGAGTGTATTGCCTGCATGTGTGCAAGTGCACCCGTGTCATGCAATGCCTGTGGAGGTCAGAATAAGTCGTCGGATCCCCTGTCCATTCTGGGTTTTCATATATTCCAGCCCAGGACTGACACCAGTTTTTGAGTATAAGGCTCTCAAAATGCTGGATTTTCAGCAGCCAGAGAATGACAGTAAGAAACATCTGTATCCTGTTGGTGAAGGACGCAGCAGAACTTCTTGCCCAGGAACATCACTACACAATATGGAAGGCTTAAAAACGTTTTCTTTTTGGTACTGGGTCTAGGCAAGAGTTCTACAGCTCCAGCCCAGGGAAGGCTTTTTGATTGCTTCTGTGAGAGCAGGGTTTAGCCAAAAAATTTTTTTATTAACCAGGGAATGAAAGCAGAAGAGTGCCTGCAGAATAAAGTTTCTCAGTAAGGGAATGCTGGGCAAAAGATGCAGAGTGGAGGCACCTGGGGCAGATGGTGCCCTGGATCTCCTCCCTCCCTCCCTCCCTCCTTCCCTCCCCTTCGCCCTCCCTCCTTTCTTTCTTCCCCTTCCCTCCTTCCTTTCCCCCTATTTTCTTCCTTATCCCCCCCACCTTTCTAAATTTCATATAAGAGGGGTCTTGTGGCTTTCACACTGGACTGGAGTTGTCCAGTTCCAGCGATTCATGTTTACATTCTGGCTTGTGGTCTGACTCTGACAGGCCGTGGAGAACAGCCCAGTGGGACTCTCCAGCTGCACTGCTGTAACTGAGTCTTTCTTAAGAAATTATTTTTAAATTTCAGAGGTTTAAAAATATTTTTATTTATTAATTTTATTGATGTGTATGAGTGTATTGCCTGCATGTATGTAAGTACACCCGTGTTGTGTGATGTCTGAAGAAGTCAGAAGAGAGCTTTAGATTCTGTGGAACTGGAGTCACAGACAGTTGTGAGCTGCCATGTGGGTGCTGGAAATCAAACCTGGGTCCTCTGGAAGAGAAGACAGTGCTCTTAACCAGAGTCATCTCTGTAGCCCCAAACTTCAGAGTTAAAAAAAATTATATATATTTTATGTTTATGAGTGTTTGTCTGCATGTAAGTGCACCCGTGTTTTGCGATGCCCGGGGAGTCCAGATGAAGGTGTGGGAGTCCCTCTTAGTTGTCACATGGAAACCAAACCTGGAAGAGCAACTGGTCCCCAACTGCTGAGCCGCCTCTCCGGCCTAGAGTCTTTTTCTCCTCTTAACTCTTTATTATGTTTATTTGTTTGTTTGTGCATATGCCATGGTGAGCAGGTGGAGGTCAGAGGACAGTTTGCAGAAGTCAGTCCTTCCTTTCCACCAGGTAGGCTCTGGGGACTGAACCCCAGTTGTCTGGCCTGTCAGCAAGCACCTTCACCCCCTGAGTCATCTCACTGCCCTGACTGAGTCCCTAAAAATGTCTTGTGTCAGTTTTAATACCGAAGTTAACTCATAGACACAATTACTGGTGAAACTGCTGATTTTGCAGAAATGAAACAAGAGAAATATACATACACACACATTTTATATATATATATATATATATATATATATATATATATATATATAGAGAGAGAGAGAGAGAGAGAGAGAGAGAGATTAAAAATAAACCAAGGGGGCTGGAGGGATGGCTTAGTACCATTGCTGCCCTTCCAGAGGACCCGAGTTCAGTTCCCAGGAGGTCACAACTGCCTGGAACTCCAGCTCCGAGGGATCCTACACTCTCTTCTAGCCTCCAAGAACACCTATACATGTGCACATAAATAAAACAAATCTTTAAAACAAATCTTTAAAAAGTTGCCGGGCGTGGTGGCACAACCTTTAATACCAGCACTCAGGAGGCAGGGGCAGGCAGAGCTCTGTGAGTTCAAGGCCAGCCTGGTCTACAGAGTGAGTTCCAGGCCAGCTGGGGCTACAGGGAGACCCTGTCTCAAAAATACAAAAGAAAAGAAAAGAAAAGAAAAGAAACAGAAAAGAAATAGAATGGGAGACCCTGTGGCCTTATGGGAAGGCTGCTGAGAGATTCAGGGTCCACGTCTTGAAAGTAATGGTAGTTGTCGTGCACACTGATGGATGCCACAAAGACACCCAAGGCACAGTTCAGGGCACCCGTCAATTGCCCTTGTAACAGTACTTCAAAGGCACAAACAGTGCCACTATTATTCATTAAGTTGTCAGCTTCTCCACCATGGCATGTGCACACTCGTACAAAAAAAAAAATCTCCCTGGACATTCCTCTATAGAGATGTGTGGGGCAGGGCAAGGGAGGCTTGCTGACACAGGGAGGGGACGTAGAAGGTCCTGGGGGCCTCTAGGGGCCTTGTGTGGTGTTGATGAGTGCAGGTCTTTGAAGGAAGTTCGGTCAGCTGTGAGCACAGTGGGCAGAGCCTGGGAAGCAGAGTGAGGAGAAGGGAATGCTGGGGATGAGAAAGGGAGCCCAGAAGATATAAAAATAGCCTTTTCCACTTTCTGCTGTTGCCTGAGTCCAGCCTTGTTTGTATCCAATGAAGACAGAAAGTTTAATTTTGATTTTTTTTCAAGAGATATGAATTGGGAACTGCATTAGTCAGACTTTTTAATCTCTGTGCAAATAACAGAGATAAACACTAGAAAAGGAGGGAAGGTTCATTTTGGCTACATTTCAGGGGTCTCGGCCTATGACTGGCTGGCTTCCCTGCTTTGGGCCTAGGAGTCAGAGTACTGTGCCTGGGGGTGGGGGTTAAAGGAGGAAAAACAGAAAGAGAGGAAGAAGGCCTCAGCTTCCAGGGTGAGCCCTGTGACCTACTCCCTCAACCACGCCTCATCTCCTAATGATGCCATTGTGTTGTGACTCTGTGGAGAGCTGGACCACTGGCTAGGTCAGAGCCTTGGAGACACACATTTACCAGAGCTTCGGAGGCAGCCAAGGCATCAGCCACTGAACCTTTTAGGCATAATTCTGTCTAAACCATAATAGGAACTATTGTACTTGGGTGATTTTTCTTCTCATTTTTTTTTGAGACAGAGTCTATGTAGCCCTTAAAACAAGCTTAGAACCTGCTATGTAACTCAGCCCGGCCTGAAGCTTGTGGCAACCCTCCTGCCTCTGCCCTCGAGTGCTGGGATTACACGCATGAGTCTCCAGACCTGGCTCCATCTGGATGGTTAAAGAGCGTCTCTCAGTGGGAGGTGGGGGATAACGACATTTTATCTATTTCTTTTGCTTTTTATACTCATATTTCTTTTTCTTCTTTTTACTCTTGGGCACATTTCTTAAATTTGGGTCAGTCTGGCTAGAAGAATGGGCCAGCTGGCAAAGCAGTGCGCTGTGCAAGTGTGAAGACCTGAACACACATGAAAATCCCAGCAAGGTGGTGTGCCCTGTGACCCCAGCACTGGAGAGGCAGACACTAGTAGATTCCTAGGCTTCGCTGGCCAGCCAGTCTATCCAAACTGGTGAGCTCGGGGGTCAATGAGAGACCTTGTTTTAAAACATAAGGTGGAGGCTAGAGGGGCTCACCAAGTGATGATTTCACTTCAGTCCTGGAACCCCCACAAAAAGGGCCATTGTAAGGCAGGAGAGACAGCTCACAGTGAAGAAGGCTTGCTACTCTTGCAGACCCGAGTTCAATTTCCCAACACCCATGATGGATGGTTCACAACAGCTCCCAGTGATCCAGCATCCCTTCTGAGCTCTGCAGACACCTGCAGACATCACACACACACACACACACACACACACACACACACACACACACAGTTATAAAAAACAATGTGGAAGGATGATGAGACAGAGACTGAATATTGACCTTTGGCCTCCCTGCACCTTGCCCCCCCAACATGTACACAATTTTTAAGTTCATTTTTATTTAAAAGTCAGGTATGAGGCTGGAGAGATGGCTTGGCAGTTAAGTGCACTTGTTTTCCAGAGGGCTGGGGTTCAGCTCCCAGCACCCACATGATAGCTAATAACCATCCCTAACTCCAGTTACAGTGGATCTAATGCCCTCTCTGGCCTCCATGGGCACTGCATACATGTGGTACACTTACATGCATACAGGCAAACATTCATACACACAAAATACAAATAAATAAAACAAAAAATAAAAATAAAATTCAATCACATTCATGGCTAGGCATGGTGGTGTACTTTAGTCCCAGCGCTCCCAGAGGCAGAGGCAGAGGCAGAGGCAGAGGCAGGTAGATGGCTGTGACCTCAAGGTCAGTTTACAATGGTCTGCATAGTACGTTCCAGGCCACCTGGGGCTACATAGTGAGACCCTGACTCAAAACAACAACAACAACAACAAAAACACCAACAAAACTCAACTATATTCAATTAATATCTTGAATATTACCACATTGTACCTCTACCCCAGATACTAAATCACAAAGAAAGAATTGGAGCTACGCAGCTGTGCAGAAGTCTGATTTTTTTGAGACAGGGTCTCATGTAGCCCAGACTATAAGTAGTAAAATGTAATAGTCAATTTTCAAGACAGAAATGCCTTAAATTAACTTCAGTCCAACCACAGATGGACAGAGAAACACTGGGGGCCTGCTGTCTAAGGGCACTCTCCCAAACTAGAAGTTTAGAACAGAAAATTACTAACAACCAAGCTTGCCTAACAACCTGTGGATATGACAAAGTTCATGTGCCTGAAAATCTTTAAAATAAATAGGATGTAGAATGAAGACATGAAACCAGGCATGGTCTGTGCTGAGAAATAAACCACACATGTAACATGGGACGTGTGAGACTGTGCCTGCTGAGCACTCGACCAATGAGGAAAAGGAAGAAGGGATCTGCGCTCAGGGTTTTAGAAACTGTTGCCTGCTGTTCTAGTTTGTCTTCCATTGCTGTGACAAAACACTCTGACCGACACCAACTTGGGGAGGAAAGGGTTTATTCAGCTCACATCTCCCGGGTCACAGTTCATCACTCAGGGAGCCCAAGGCAGGAACTCAGG
>VZQC01005843.1:0-44039 GCA_009823505.1 Rhizomys pruinosus
GTTCCAGGGGAATCCGACACCCTCTTCCGACCTCCGCGGCATTGCACGACACGGGTGCACAAACTTGCATGCAGACAGTACATTCATACACATACAGAAAGAAATAAAATTAATAAAAAAAAATTAAAAAAAAAACAGGTAGGAGAAAATAGAAACCAGCCGCACCAAAGTTGATTCCATTACATATACATACATAAAATTCTTCAATTGGAAGAAAAACCCAAATATTGAACACTTTCTTTAGAATAGAGAAAGATTGAAAATATAAGGGTCAAGAAATATACCATGGAAATATACATGTACATATATACATAGGGTTTTTAACAAATGCTTTTTTGATCCAAAAGAAAGTCTATATATTCTGGATGTTAATGTTCTGTCAGATGTATCAGTGGTGAAGGTTTCCTCCTACTCTGTGGGTTTTCTCTTTTGGATACTTTTCCAAATGAAAAAAAAAAGCAGAAATTAGGGTAAAACTATTTAAAAAAAATAATTGCTTGTGGGAATACACAGAGCTTAGACAGGGGATTTCCCAGGATCACCTGAAGCACAGATGGTATAAAAGGTGGGATTGTTTGTCACTGTGAGATTTGAGTGCACAGAGCTTAGATTGGGGATTTCCCTGAAGCACAGAGTATCTTCCCCCCACCCTGCCAACTGGAATTGCTGAGGGAGTGTCCAAGTGGATTTTTTGGAGAACCTTCAGAACGAGAGGGAAGAGTGAGTTAGACTTCCAATATATAAACAAAATTGAAAGCCTGAAACCTAGACAAGTCAACATTCCACACACAAGGAGAAAAAAATAGGCATCTGAAGGAAGCAAGCAAAGCAAAGCAAGCCTTCAACACAGTGAAGAGGCATTTGTGATTTGCATCAGAATACAGGCAAAAAGGGAATCTCACATGCCAGGGACACGACTAAGGGACAATGTGGGAAAGGTACAGGATAATTCCATGCCAAGCTCTACCAATCCAGTGGGAGATTCCTACAGTGGGATCCCTCTGGAGGAACGATTGCAGACATATTCAAAGAAATCAAAGAATATAAAGAACAAGTCAGAGAACTAAGGAGAGAGAATGACAAACTCCAGAAAGAACTAGAGGGAGAGAATGACAAACTCTGGAAGGAAGTGGAAACACTGAAAAAGGAAACCAACCAGCAAAGCAAGGAGCTACAGGAAGAGATTGAGAAGCTCCAAAAGAAAGTGGAAATTCTAAAGAAATACGGGATGAAATGAAAAAGGAAATAGAACACCCACCCAATCAAGAAGAAAAGAACAGAAAGAGCCTCAGAAGTAGAATGGAGGAAGCAGAACAAAGAATATCAGACCTGGAAGTTAACAAAGAACAACTAAAAAGCTCAAGCAAAGATTATGAAAAAATTTAAAAATACACAAAAGTAGAACAACCAGGAAATATGGGACACTCTGAAAAGATCAAACCTCTGCATAATATGAATAGAGGAACGAAAAGAATCCCAAGAGATTGGTATTGATCAGATCTTCAACAGAATAATAGATGAGAATTTCCCCAAACTAAAAAAAGACAAACCCATACAACTGCAAGAAGCACATAGAACTCCAAACAGACAAGATCAGAAAAGAAACTTCCCACACCATATCATAGGCAAAATGCTAGATGCCCCCCAAAACAAAGACAAAATTCTGAAAGCCACAAGAGAAAAACAACAAGTAATATATAAGGGGACACCCATCAGAATTACAGCTGACTTTTCAGTGCAAACTATGAAAACAAGAAGAACATGGAGCAAAGCATTCCCAGTGTTAAAGGACTATAGATGCCAACCCAGGTTACTATACCCAGCAAAAATGTCAATTATAGTTGAAGGAGANTGTTTGTTTAATACTCTTTATTTATTTAAACAGTAATCCAGAATGACATGGGAAAGGAATGAAGAACTTTTATCAGGGAAGAATTTGCTTTTTCTGACCCCTACTGACCTAGAAGAGCACAGAATACCTCCCCACAAATATTATTAACCTAACCCCACATATTATATTGTTTTACAACATATACTGTAGATAATTTGTTGTTTTTAAAGTTGCTGACTTGGGCCATGCTATTTTCACAACACACACACACACACACGTACATTATTCTGAGCCAAGGCAGGGAAGGATCTTGAGAGAAATGGGAAGCATATATGGTTTAGGATTAAAGCTATGTATTTAGCTTAGTTTTACAGAAACTGACTATAAGAGAAGCCCAAAAATATTTTTATTGTTTTCCTAAATGCAAGCTAGATTTAGATAAGCTGATGGCAGATTTGGAAGGCAGATTGAATAGATACTGTTAAATGATCTCAAAACATAAGATTAACTTGGGTTATGGGGCAAGGTAAGACAGGAGGAGATCTGAGGAAAGTCAGTCCCACTTAGTACTAGATGGGGCTGCAGTCATGGAAACAGTTCTCAAGTTTAGAGGACCTGCTCCCAAGACAGCCTCTGCCTTTCTCCATCTGAGTCTTTCCACAGGGCTGGCCAGTGTTTCCGGAAATCACAGGTGGCTTCTTTCATCAAGTACCCAGGAAGTCAGATGTCTAATATTCCAAGGCAGAAGCTCCAGAGTCTATGGCCCAGACACTCCTTCTCCTATCCAGTGTAAACATTCTCTGATTTGGTGTAGAAAGACATGATACATGGACACAAATCCCAGGAAGCCAAAATCATTATTAGAGTTTTAGGGACTGGCAGTCACATTTTAATCCAGGCTTGTAGGATTAAATTTTACAATATGGACATAATCTGGACTGAAGACTTTTACCTAACTTCCCAACCTGTAAGTTACTGTTTATAATGAAAACAAGCTGGCTGAGCCATGAGCTTGTGGTCTGGGCATATGACCTTAATTCCTCAGGACCCCTCCTTGACCTCCACTCAAGACATCGTATGACTATATGTATGCATGGTTTACAGATCAAAGCACTGAAATCAGCATGCTTTTCTCATTGCAAAGAGAGAAATTATGTGTGATTTCCTAGGCCTGGGGTCAAAGGGCAACATTCTCTGATAAAGTAAGGGTGGGTCCTGGCTTCAACTTCCCCATTTCATGCTGGAGATACTGTTTCAATAAAGAATGAGCAAAGTCCTTTCGTGGAGTACATTTTTTTTTTCAATATTAGCTTTTTATTTTTTACAAAACCATTTAGAGAAGAACAGTGAAAACCAGAAGTCTTTTTTTTAAGGCCACTGGACATGAATCAAGCATCGTGTGCCAAAGGCCATGCAGAAGACATTCTGTCCACCAGCACTGATGGGCAATCTCAGCACAGCAAGACATGGCTGAGTGTCCTAGGCTGACTATTAACCTGGAAGAGGAAAAAGAGAGAGCTGGCCATTTCCCATTTCCTCTCCCAAAAACTAGAAGTGAAGAAAGAAGTTTAAAGATTTTTTAAAAAGAATCTCCTTAGAATTACCCATAAATCCCTTTACACTTTCCATTTCTTAGTTTGTGGAAATGATAGCATGGTAACCTTATTCTAAAAGTGTACAGTCCCCACACCTGACCTGGTTCCCCAGGAGGTCTGAGATCTGTCTTCATCCCATCCCCACTAACAGACATCAAATTTCCCCAAAGTGCTTGGCGTCAACATGACAGTGCTCTGATGGTCTTGGACCTGCCTGGACCCTGCATCTGCACTGCACAAGCTGACAGAGTAGAATGAGAACACTGTGAGCATTTCCGCCAAGGCAGCCAAAGTACATGCACACAGAGGGATGAGCAGAGGACCACTGAGGTGGGGCAGAAGAGTAAGGAAGACGGACTGATTAGCATACAGAATGTACGGCAGGGAATGGACTGGGGATTCGCAACACACCTTCAGAACATAATTATGTTTCAACACCACCAAACTGCTGAAATACGTCCCCTCCCCACACACATATGAGATGTTCTGAAATACGTCCCCTCCCCACACACATCAGTATGAGATGTTAACATGAAATTGCTGCCAGGAATACAGGAGGCTCCCTGGGGATAGGCCTGTGCTGGAAAAGGAGGATACAAAAATTTTAAGGCAGTAGAACACCCCATTGTTATTCCCAGAGGAGAGCAAGAATTATACAAGGTGGCCAACAAGTCTGGAAACCAGGAGTATCTTTGAACAAATATTTATTGATAATGATTGACAAAATATTAGTATCTTCATTTCTGGACTTTATGGCCACCTATAGATTGCATCTTTGGAATAGGAAGAAAAACAATATTCTGTGTTCCCATAATGGGAACGCTCTCATAACTCAACATAGGTACAATGTACAACTTGTGCAACAATTTCCTCAGGCCCACAGACCCTGTTCCCTTTACCGTATTTATCGTGTCTGCTTGGGTCACTCACAGGAGAAAAACACTATCAGCATTAACACTTAGCAGTATGCTCACTGGTCATCTAAGCATTTCATTAATCCAGCAATGCCGTATGATCTGATCACTAGCTCTGTACATAATATGATCATCATTTCCCTAAGTGAGCCATTCCCTTGTTTTCTGAGAATTCCAAAAGACTTTTGGGAATCTCATCCCCCAACCCAACAATAAAAGGTACAGAGTGGGCTCAGAAGTCAGAGCAGCGGTTTAAAGCACACCCCTCTGCCTGGCTCAGTTCCCAGTGTGTAAAGGGACTCAACTCGGTGCCCGCAGCTCTCAGTTCACAGAAGGAAGTGGGAGGATAAATGCAGTAACTATCAGAAGACTGAAGAATGTACAGAGGGGTCAAACAGATTTGAGAAAACAGTGAACAGAAAGCGGGATGTCTGAGGAGGAAGGAGACAGTCGCTGGAAAGAAGCACACCGCTGAGTGCAATTCCAGTCAATTCGGCTTCATCAAGGGGCACAGAAGAGGACTGGACAGAACCAAGTCCAGACCCTTGAGTTCCCAGGCTTGCTAGAGCTGTGCTTCAACAGCCTTTGGGAGGTGGGGGTACCAGAGGTCCCCACCATCACATGTAAAAAGACTGTGATAGCGACATGGCTGTCAGACCCACCTACAGCGCAGGCTCCACACTGGTGGGACTCCAGTCTGTACTGGCTTTCTTGCAAAGGACGAGGCACACTTGCAGAGGAGGGTTTTTCTTCATGAACTCTTTCTACCCACTAGTTCCCTTATCACTTCACCATTAACTAGAAAAGATGCTGCACGCTATCTCAGCTAGCTTCTAATTTGGGCATGGCACCAATACTACACACACACACACACACACACACGACTGAATGAACCACCATGGTCTTCTGGGTTCTTCCAATGGAGGGCTCAGTATGCTTCTTTGGACTGAATAGGTGTGATCTTGTGAGAAAAGTGTGTAAATGTAAGGCCAGATTTTGTTAGTCTCCGTCCCAGAAAATTGGTGGAGTACTCCTCCGCTCTGGTACAGTTCGATGACTGGCTTTGCTGTATCCTTGTACCGCCTCAGCTTGGCAGCCCCGGCTTCAGGTTCATCATCTTCCTGCTGGACTAGAGGCTCACCAGTCATCAATCTCATGCACGTGAAGTGGATTGAAGTCCAGGTTATAGACCCTCCCACTAGGAGGGTGGATCCATCGACGATCTTTGAGTGTCTCTAATGGAATATTCAAACTGACCACTAGGTCCACATCGGAGATTTTGTACAGGGCTTCGGCTTGTACTAATGTCCTTGGGAAACCATCCAAGAGCCAGTGATTGCCGCTCCTGGACTCCGGCTCCGACATCTTGAGGCGTGTGTGATCACATGATCTGGAACCAAAAGACCTTTCTCTAGGTACTTTTTTGCCACGCCTCCAACTTCCGTGTTGGTCTTGAGGTTCTCCCGCAAGAAGTGGCCGCTGGACAGATGCTGCAGGCCAAAGTTCTCGGCGATCATCTGGCACACGGTGCCCTTACCCGAGCCAGGCGGCCCGAGGATGACCGCCCGCAGCAGTTTGGAAGCCATGGCCCTGACAACAACAGGACGGCAGGACCGCAGCCCGCGAACTTTGTGTGTCCAGCCCGCCTGGCACCCTCCACACGCACGGGGACTCTACTGCCCTGGAGTACATTTTTGAGAGACATCTGAAGAAACAGGTTCTTGGCAATTGGGCAGTGTGGATTTGCTGTTGGACTTATGACTACTAAGATTCGGGCTGTTTCTTTTTTTTTTGGTCTTTTTGAGACAGGGTCTCCCTGTAGCCCCAGCTGCCTGGAACTCACTCTGTAGACCAGGCTGGCCTTGAACTCACAAAGATCAGCATGCCTCTGCCTCCCAAGTGCTAGGATTAAAGGTGTGTGCCACCACGCTCGGCTAGGCTGTTTCTTATTAAGCCATAACTATAATGTGGCTTAGAAATGGCACATTGGGGGCTGGAGAGATGGCCTAGCGGTTAAGAGCGCCGCCTGCTCTTACAGAGGACCCAGGTTTGATCCCCAGCACCCACATGCCAGCCCAGAACCGTCTGAAACTCCAATTCCAGGAGAACTCCAGTTCCAGGGGAATCCGACACCCTCTTCTGACCTCCGAGGCATTGCACGACATGGGTGCACAAACTTGCATGCAGACAGTACATTCACACACATACAGAAATAAATAAAATTAATAAAAAAAAAATTTTAAAAAGAAATGCCACATTGTTTTCTGACAATGGAATTAGCAAGGTTTAGTAGGGGTTCCCAGCCATGCACACTACTGGATTGCATGCTGACCAGACAAGAATTCCCAGGAAGAAGTATGAAACAAACCAAGGAAACCTCAATCTCCCCTCTACTCCTCCCTTTGCAAGCTTGACTTCTAAGCTGACCAGGTAAAGTTGAGGACAGAAAAACGCACAGCAATGACAGCCTGAGGGACATGGAGAAGCTTCCCAGAAGTGGTATTTATGCTGATGTTTAAATTTTGTGGGGAAGCTGGGCATGGTGGTACACGCCTTTAATCCCAGCACTTGTGAGGCAGAGGCAGGCTGAACTCTGTGAGTTCAAGGCCAGCCTGGTCTACATAGCAAGCTGGGACTAAAGGGAGACCCTGTCTCAAAAAGAAAAAAAAAATTGTGGTGAAGATTGCCTACTGAACACAGGAGAAGAGGAACTTTCAAACAGAAGACCCTAGGTACACAGGCCTTTACAAGAGAGACAAGGGAAGCAGAGTGCTCTTGCAGAGGACCTGAGTTCAGTTCCCAGCACCCACATCCAGAAGCTTACAACTGCCTGTCATTCCAGCTCCAGGGGACCCAACACCTTCTTTCTTTCTTTTTTTTTTTTAATTTTGTTTATTTCTATATGTGTATGAATGTACTGTCTGCATGCAGGTTTGTGCACCCGTGTCGTGCAATGCCGAGGAGGTCAGAAGAGGGTGTCGGATTCCCCTGGAACTGGAGTTCTCCTGGAATTGGAGTTTCGGACGGGTCTCGGCCGCCATGTGGATGCTGGGGATCGAACCCGGGTCCTCTGTAAGAGCAGTCGGTGCTCTTAACCGCTAGGCCATCTCTCCAGCCCCCAACACCTTCTTCTGGCCTCTGCAGGTACCCACACATATGTGCACATACTAATATCACACATTCACATAATTAAAAATAAGACAAATTCTAAAGATATAAACAGGGTGTGGTGGTGCATGCCTTTAACCCTAGGACTGTAAAGGCAGGGGTAGGTGAATGTGAGTATGGGACCAGCCTAGCTTATGTAGGGAGTATAGCGAGACCCTGTCTAAACATATAAACAAACAAACAAACAAACAAACAACAAAGCAAGAGAGAAAATCTGAGCATCTAGGCAGATGCCTATAATCCCAGCAGCTCAGGATGCTGAGGCAGGAGGATGATAAGATAAAGAAAGGCCATTTGTCTTACATGGCTAGTTCCAAACCAGCCTGGCTTACAGAGTGAGACAGCTCTCTCTCTCAAAGACTGAAGGGGGAGGAGGAGGAGGAGGTAAAAAGAAGGGGAACAGAGAAGGGGAGAGGGGAGAGAGGTAAAAGCAAAGGGAGGAGGGGGAGGACAGGAGAGGGTAGGAGAAAGTGGGGGTATCTAAAGGAGAGAAGGGGAGGGGAAAGGGAATAGAACAGAGGGGGTTTGAGGTTCAGCAGTACAACACTTACCGAACATGCCTAAGGCCGGGGTTTGATCCCCAGCACACAGAAAACACAGGGACACAGATTCTGAGGAGTCACAGAAAAATATGACCAAGGCTAAGACTGTCAGGAACGAAGCAGTATGGAAGGAATGAACTTGGCTTATTCTCTGGAAGTTCCAATAGAACTCTATAACAATGCAATTATTACAGAAGCCACAGGCCACTTTTGATTCTGAGCATTTGAAATGGGTTAATGGGACTGAGCAACTGGTCTTTATTGTAGAATACAAGAATTGAATTTTTCTTTTTTCAGGACAGCCCTAGCTGTCCTGGAACTCACTCTGTAGAGCAGGCTGGCCTTGAAGTCACAAAGATCAGCATGCCTCCGCCTCCCAAGTGCTAGGAATAAAGGCGTGAGCCACCACGCCCGGCTAAGAATTGAGTTTTAAATTTCATTGAGTTTTGTTTGTTATAGTTAATACCTACAAGTGGCTAACAGCAGTTGTATTGTATAGCAGCAGCAAGTGTTCTTAACTGCTGAGCCATCTCTCCAGCCAATTAATTAATTAATTAATTAATTAATTTTTGGAGGCAGGATCCCACTATAGTTGAGGCTGGCCTCTAACTCATAGAGATCTCCCAGCTTCCATATCCTGAATCCTGGCCTTAAAGGTGTATGCTACCATACCCAGCCCTACCTTTCCTTTTAAAAGCTCACAGACAAATGTATAAAAATGGGGCATGCTGGTTGAGCAGCAAATGTGTTAGGCTCTGAGTTTTGGTACTAAATGTACATCCTCTCTGCCTGTGATGGCTGGGTATGGTAGCATACATAGCTACATTCCTGTCCTCTCCTAGTTTCTGATCCCTTGTACAATGTAAGAGTTAATGCCCCAGGGCTGGAGAGTGGCTCAGTGATTAAGAACACTTGCTGTGGCTCCCTTTAATCTCAGCACTCAGGAGGCGGAGGCAGGTAGATCTCTGTGAGTTCAAGGCCAGCTTGGTCTACATAGCAAGTTCCAGGACACCTGGGGCTACAGGGAGATCCTGTCTAGAAAAGACCAAAAAAAGGAACACGTGTTTTTTTTTTTTCCAGAGGACCCAGCATCCTACATGATGGCTAACAACTGTAACTCTAACATTGTCTACTTACTGCATGCACATAGTACACTTAGATATTTCCAGGCCAAACATTCATATACATACAAATAAAATTAAAAAGAGAATTATGTCCATGATAATTAAAACACCAGCTACTTGAACGCTTCCAAAATACAGGCACTGTGTTATGCAGCTTCATATTTGCCATTTCATTCACTTCTTTAGTTTTTAGAATGGTTTTTATATTTATTTTTTATTTTGTGTTTCGTGTGTGTGGAGAGAGTCAGAGGACAACTTGTCAGTTCTCTCCTTCCATTATGTGAGGCCCAGGGTTGGGGCTTGTACTCAGATCCTCATGCTTGGCAGCAAGCACTTTTTGCCTGCCGAGCCATATGGACGGCCATACATCTATTTTTTTTTAAAATTTTTTATTTATTTTTGTATGTGTATGAATGTACTGTCTGCATGTAGGTTTGTGCACCCATGTCGTGCAATGCCATGGAGGTCAGAAGAGGGTCTCGGATTCCCCTGGAACTGGATGGAGTTCTCCTGGAATTGGAGTTACAGACGGTTCTTAGCCGCCATGTGGGTGCTGGGGATCGAACCCAGGTCCTCTGCAAGAGCAGTCAGTGCTCTTAACTGCTAAGCTATCTGTCCAGCACATCAGAAAATCGATAGGGCTAGAAAGATGGTTCAGCAGTTAAGAGCACTGGCTCTTCTTGCAGAAAACCAGGGTTTGAATCTCACCATCCACATGTCCCTGCCTAACAACCATCCGTGACTCCAGTTTCAGGGGATCTGAGACCCTCTCCTGTCCTTGGGCATTGCATGACATAGGTGTACTTACATACATGCAGGCATAACCCTTATACATAGTATAATAAAAATTAAAAAATTAAAAAAAAGGTGAGGTTCCAAGAGCCTTACCTAGCACAAACAAGGCTCTGAGACATTCATACACAGTGAGGCTTTGTGAGCTGTTTCAGCTGGGGTAACTAGTTCAAGATCACACAGGAAGGGAGCAAGTAGTTCAGAGTGGAATCCACCTGATTCTAGACAAGTCTGAGGACCTGGAATCCACAAAGTAGTAGAAACCACTCTCAAAAGTTGTCCTCATACCTCCATTTGTATGCTACAAGCCCCCAGGGCAATAAATAAATAGTAGTAAAAAAAGCAAACAGCCTACCACGCCTTTGATCCCAGCAGGCTGAGGCAGGCAGATTTCAGTGAGTTCCAGGCCTGCCTGGTCTACATTGTGAGCTCCAGGCCAGCTGGGACTAAAGGGAGACCCTGTCTCGAAAATAGAAAAAACAAAACCCCCCCCCAAAACCCCAAACAAACAAAAAGCCCTAGGTTGGATGCCCAGCACCGCTTACAAACAGGTGTGGTGAGTGGCAGAGGCCTGTAAACCCAGAATTGGGAGATGGAGGCAGGAGATCAACAGCTCAAGGTCGTCCTCCACCACCTAGCGAATTGGAGGCCAGTTTAGGAAACGAGACACAAAATAAATCCAGCCCACGAGGAGGTACACGCCTTTAACCCCAGCACTCAGGAGGCAAAGGCAAGTGGATCTCTGTGATGGAGGCCTGCCTGCTGCTCTACATAGGGAGACCCTGTCTGAAAAACAAAACCAAACAAATCCCCCAAACTTAACAACAATAATTAAAAAAAAAAAAAAAGAAAATATTCTCTAAAGAAAATGTGGACATGTGATCACAGCTACCGGGGCCGGTGGTCCGCACCAGCGCCTTTCCCAGCATGGACCGGGAAGTCGCGGGTCACTCAGCCAACGCTCAGTCAGCCCAGCGCTGCCAAGGCCGGGCCGCCGGAAGCGCCGCACCGCCGCTTCAACATCCCGCACGCCCGGCCTCAGGTTCCGAACTCCAGCCTCCGCCGCGCACGCGCACTGGGCCGTGTCGGCGCGCTCCGGTGACGCGAATGAGTGCGCGCGCGCGCGCGGCGGGCGCGAGGACGGCGGCGGGGGGAGCGTGCGCGCGCTGACGTGCCGGGCGCCATGTTGGAGGGCTGGTGGTAGCGGCTCGGGGAGGTGCTCGCTCTGTCGGTCTCGCTCCGTCGCTCGCTTCCCCCACCCCGGCTCCCTTCGGGACCCCCCTCCCCGGTCGCCGGCGTGTGGCGGAGCGTGTGCGAGGGAGGGGGCGGGAGTGGGGGGACGGGGCGGGCCCCGGGACGGCGGAGGAGGGAGGCGCCGGCGGCGAGGGACTCGGCGCCGCCATGGACGTCGAGAGGCTGCAGGAGGCGCTGAAAGGTGGGGGTCGCCGGGGCTGGGGGTCCGCGCGCCCGGGGCCGAGGCCGCGCCTTCCCCGCCGCCCTCCCCCGCGCCTGGCTTTGTGTCGGTCGTCGGCGCGCGGGGGAGGGGAGCGGAGCGGGGCGGCGCGGCCTCCTCCTGCCTCGGCCTCCCGGGCCTGGGGGTCCCGGGGAACCTAGAGCGCCCTCAGAGCACCCGGACTGCCTCCCTAGCGCCCCCGAGTGCCTGCCGGGCCCCCAGAGTGCTTCCCTAGCGCCTCAGAGTGCGGAACACCCAGAGAGCCTCCCTAGCGTCTCAGAGTGCCGAGCACCCAGAGTGCCTCCCTAGCGCCCCAGAGCGCTTTGCAATCTGTCCCGTGCTCCCCTCTTCCTCGTCCCCTACCACCTACAAGAAGCTCGAGAACACTGCTTGTGGCTTGCTTGGTGAGGAGTTAAGAAGCAGATGTGTCTTGAGTGTTCAGATCAGTGATGCTTGCGAGTCTCTTGGGTGGTGGGGGGCCCTGGGTGCAATGCTGGGGTTCCCCTCCACCACACTTTGAGAAACACTAATCGAAACACAGATGGTTTGTGGGGTTGAGTAACCCCTTTAGGAGAATCTGCACTCTATGGAAAAAGGGTGACAATGGGTATTGGGTCGATTTTCTTTAGTTGGTTCCTAATGTCCAGAAGGATGGTGAATAAAGTTAGCTTCTAGAAGAGGTTGAGAAATATTGATAACAGTTCTTGTCTCTCCTATCTAGATTTTGAGAAGAGGGGGAAGAAGGAAGTTTGTCCTGTCCTGGATCAGTTTCTTTGTCATGTAGCCAAGACTGGAGAAACAATGTAAGTTGAAAACATGCATTCATGGTTAGAGACTCAGAGTTTCTGAGGAAAGGGAAGAGAGAGAGGGTATTTCAGAAGAATTAAATAATGCATCTGTCAAAATTGGAAAGGTCAGGGATGAGGGTAATGGTTCAGTAGTTTAAGACACTGGCTGCCAAGTCTGAGTACTTGAGTGTGATCCCTGGTCCTGCATGGTGGAAGAAGAGAAAAGTGACTCTCAGAGTTGTCCTCTGCTCCCCTCCCCTGGAAGTAAACTTTACTTTAAAAATTGGAGATGATTTAAAAGATTGCAATAAAGGGCCCAGCGTGGTGGTGCATGCTTTAATCTTAGCACTTGGGAGGCAGAGGCAGATGGACCTCCGTGAGTTCAAGGCCAGCCTGGTCTACATAGTGAGTTCCAGGACAGCCGGAGCTACAGGGAAACCCTCTCTCAAAAAGACACACACACAAAAAAGATTGCAATAAAAGTATGAATTCATGCATACTATGCTGTGCCATAAATTTAAAGTTTGCCAGGCATGGTGGTGTACACCTTTAAGCCCAGTACTCCAGGGGCAGAGGCAGGTGGATCTCTGAATTCAATCAAGGCCAGACTGGTCTACATAGAGTTCCAGGCCAGCTGGGGCTACAAAAAGACCCTGTCTCAAAAAGACAAAAAAAAAAAAAGTTTATTAAAGTTTTTTGGAATGTACATTTTGGCTCACAGAACCAGAGAAAAGCATGTTCTGTTCTGGTTCTCCTTGGTCATTTACAAGCAGGTTTATTCCCAGAATTTTGTGGCTTTGATTCTGTTTTGGGGGTTTGTTGTGGATTATTTGCTTGTTTTTGTACTGTCCTGGATCCAGCCTTTTGCTGTCATGTTTATCTGTGTGGCTTTTTGAAGTGTAACTTCTTGCTGTCTAGAGGACTTAGGGTGGTTATCTGACACATTCCAGATGGGAAAGTTTTAACTGTCCTATCAACTTTGTAGGGTAGCTAACTTACTACATATGCTCAGCATTTTAGTAGCCTTGTTTCCAAATATTCTCAGGCTGAAACAAACATAAAGTGAAGGCTGTTTTCAAAAGGAAAATTGTAGTTGATTGTTCTGTATATATAGTTTGTGTGGTAGCAGTTGTTTTCATAGTCTGGCTGAATCTGTATAGGACAGTTGCCTTTGTTGTCTTCCATACAATCATTGTGTAAAGTAGGTGGGGAGGAGTTCCGGAACGGAAGACGGGAGCTTATTTTTGGGTTCAGTGTTAGTGAGTTGTCTGCTTAGTTTGAGCGTATCATTCAGTACTGGAGCTACAGAGGGTTGTTAGCCACCATGTGGGTGCTGGGAATAAAAACGTGAGTCCTCTTCAAGAGCACTCAGTGGGGACTGATCTCTCTAGCCCCTAGTTTCTCATTAACTCTTACTGGTTTTCTACTCTGAGACTCACTATATAGCCTCTGGCTGGCCGCCAACTCATGTAAGAATCTCTGCCTCTACTTCCTGTGTCTCACCTCCTTAACTGTTACTAGTTTTGAGACAGTCTTATACTAGCTCAGATGACCTAGAGCTCCTTAGATAGCCTGGGCTGGCCTCTATAATTCATGACAGTCATATCTCAGCCTCCAAGGGCTGGGATTGAGATGGGTGCTATGACCCACAGCTTTTCCTGTTACATTATTTGTGGTGCTGGGGATAGAACCCAAGACTAAAAAGTATTTTGAGACAGGGTTGCCAAAGTTACCCAAGCTGTCTTTGAATATAGGATCCTTCTGCCTTCAACTCCATAGTGCTGGTTACCAGCATGCCCCAACATGTTTGGCTTTCTGCCGTTATTAACAAGCCAGCCACCAGCCCACCGAGCCTGCTTCTCTCCACCCTCTGTCATCCGTCCCTTCCCTCCCTCCTCCCCCCTCCCCTTCTTTTTTTTTTTTTTTTTTTTTTTCTTTTTTTCCTCTTCCTCCTTCTCTCCCTCTCTTCCTCCTTTTGTTTTGCTTTCCTCTTTTTGAGACAGGTTCTCCCTGTAGCCCCAGCTACATGTAGACCAGGCTGGCCTTGAACTCAAAGAGATCTAGCAACCTCTGCCCCCTGAGTGCTGGGATTAAAGGCATGGACCGCCTTGCCTGGCACAACCTAAACTTTAGCAGTCTTTTTTTTTTTTTTTTAATTTTTTAATTTATTGATTTTTATGTGTATGAATGTACTGTCTACATGTAGGTTTGTGCACCATTTCGTGCAATATTAAAACATAATCAGTCAGGGGGCTGGAGAGATAGCCTAGCCGTTAAGAGCACCGACTGCTCTTGCAGAGGACCCGGGTTCGATCCCCAGCACCCACATGGCGGCTAAGAACTGTCTGTAACTCCAATTCCAGGAGAACTCCAGTTCCAGGGGAATCTGACACCCTCGTCTGGCATTGCACGACACGGGTGCACAAACCTACATGTAGACGGTACATTCATACACATAAAAAAATAAATAAATCAGTCAACTTAATATGACTATAATATGTTTATTCTTTTTTTTTTTTTGGTCTTTTCAAGACAGGGTCTTCCTGTAGTCCCAGCTGTCCTGGAACTCACTCTGTAGACCAGGCTGGCCTTGAACTCACAAAGATCCGCCTGCCTCTGCCTCCCAAGTGCTAGGATTAAAGGCGTGCGCCACCACACCCGGCCTAATATGTTTATTCTTAATATTTCTTTGTTAGAATTTTAATATTTTTATTTTATGTGTATGAGTGTTTTTCTTACATGTGTGTATGTGTACCATGTGCATGCCTGATACCTGCAAAGGCAGGAAAAGGGAATTGGATTCTCTGGAATTGAAGTTACAGCTGATTGTAAGCCACCCTATGAGTGCTAGGAACAACAGGACCCTGGTCCTCTTGGAGCAACTAGTGCTCTTAACCACCAACCCATCTCTCCAGTTTCTGAAGTCAGGTTTTACAGAATGTTAACATTGGGAAGTATGTGATTTTTTTTTTTCCACTAACAGGGTCCATTTCAAAAATTATAATATGTGGAGGCTAGAGAGATGGCTCAGTGGGTAAGAGTAGTTGCCATTCTTTTTTTTTTTTAATTAATTAATTTATTTGTATGAATATACTGTCTGCATGTAGG
Source organism: Rhizomys pruinosus (assembly GCA_009823505.1). NCBI lineage: Eukaryota > Metazoa > Chordata > Mammalia > Rodentia > Spalacidae > Rhizomys > Rhizomys pruinosus. The sequence goes on from VZQC01005843.1 coordinate 15,316, forward strand.
TCTGTGCACCCGTGTCATGCAATGTGGTGGAGGTCAGAAGAGGGTGTCGGATTCCCCTGGAACTGGAGTTAATGACGGTTCTCAGCCACCATGTGGGTGCTGGGGATTGAACCTGGGTCCTCTGCTGCTAGGCCATCTCTCCAGCCCCCCTAGTTGCTATTCTTGTAGAAGACCTGGGTTTGTTTCCCAACACTCACATGGCAGCTAACAACTTTTTATAACTCCAGTTCCAGGTAATCTGACACCTTCTTTGGACTTTGTGTGGATGTTGTGCACTTAAAAGTACATGCAGGCAAAACATTCATATGGGTAAAATAAAAATAAACTTTGAAAAAAAATTGATTTCCAAAAATTGATGTAAAGTCACTTACATAGTGAAAATGCCTAGGTGGCGTGTTTGAAAAGTCAGCCATTCCCTGATTAGGAGAGCTCACATTGCTGTTCTTCTTGAGCTGCTGATCTCTGTCACTAGGGGGAAAGTATCCCACTGTCAGAAAAAATTTTGATCTACAAGACAACTGTGATTAAAAATCTCTGTCTCAGTTTATCAGGTCTTTTCAAACTACTCCCTCCTCTCTTTTTTTTGGTCTTTTTGAGACAGGGTCTCCCTGTAGTCCCAGCTGTCCTGGAACTTACTCTGTAGACCAGGCTGGGCTTGAACTCACAAAGATCCGCCTGCCTCTGCCTCCTGGGTGCTAGGATCAAAGGCGCGCGCCACCATGCCCAGCCTTTTTTTTTTTTTTGTTGTTTTTTTCTTCTTTAAGGCAAGGTTTCCCTGTATCCCCAGCTGGCCTGAACCTTGCTGTGGAGACTGGGATGGCCTCCTCTCAACCTAGATATGCCTGCCTCTGTCTCCCAAGTGCTGGAATTAAAGGTGTGTGTCACTAAACCCAGCTAGGGCACTTTATAATTACTTTTTTTTTTATAATTACCTTTTTTGCATACTGGAAAACCCTGCTTCTCAAGATTGGCTAATACTATCAAGAGATTCCATAATTTTATATGTATATATCCTATCTATCATTACCCGTAAGAAGGGGTAGAAATAATAGTAATATTACTTCCACTGAAACAAGAATTTTTATTTTATTTTTATTTATTTATTTATTTTTGGTCTTTTTGAGATAGGGTCTCCCTGTAGCCCCAGCTGTCCTGGAATTTGCTCTGTAGACCAGGCTGGCCTTGAACTCACAAAGATCCGCCTACCTCTGCCTGCCAAATACTAGGATTAAAGGGGTGCGCCACCATGCCTGGCTGGAAACAAGAATTTTAAATAAAAATGACCCAATTTCCTTTTCCTTTTTTGAGCCAGAGTCTCTTTGTGGGCTCTGCATGGCTTTGAAGAGACTCTCCTGCCTCTTGCCTTTTGAGTGGCAGGATTAAAGGCTTGAACCACCACACCCAGCCCAGAGTCACAGTTTTCTTTTTCTTTTTCTTTATTTTTGTATGTGTATGAATGTACTGTCTGCATGTAGGTTTGTGCACCCATGTCGTGCAATGCCGAGGAGGTCAGAAGAGGGTATCGGATTCCCCTGAAACTGGAGTTACAGATGGTTCTCGGCTGCCATGTGGGTGCTGGGGATCGAACCTGGGTCCTCTGTAAGAGCAGTCGGCACTCTTAACCTCTAGGCCATCTCTCCAGCCCCAGGAGAGTCACAGTTTTCTACCTTAACCAGTCAAGGGGCATTTGGTTTATTTCTAGTCTTCTGTTAAAAAATACTGACTTTGGATATTATTTTTTTTTTTGTTTGGGCAGATCTCCTGTACAGATGAGGCTGGCCTGGAACTTGTATAGCCCAAGCTATCCTCAAAGAGCCTCTTGAGTGCTGTTATTACAGCACTCTGTGCCCAGATTGAACACATTGTTTTCCTCTTAAATAAGTATGAGGAATGGATGATAGGTAAAAGGTATATGTTTGATGTTATGAAACTTCAGGTTTTTAAAGGAAGTTTTAAAATTTTATTTATTGTGTGCATGTGACACTGTACACTGGGCATCAGAGGACAACTTGGTGAAATGTGTAAACTCACTCCACGTGGGGCCTGGAGATCTGTTCAGGTGGTCAGATTTGGTGACAAGCTGTTATCTACTGAGCCATCACACTGGGTATCAAAGGGAAACTTTGTTTCCATTTTAATTTTTTCCCCACTTTGAAAGAATTTTGCCTTCCTTACATTCATTTGTCACTATGCACTTTTTAGCCTAGTCTTTATATTGAAGTGTTATTTTTCTTTGTCATTCTTTACAGATTTCTGCCACTTGAAATTTTTCTAAATTTTTCTCAAACCTCGTTCTGTGTCATTGAGATTTCTTGGTGTCTTAGCTCATTTTGGAGTAGTGTGGTGCAGTTTGAGTTGCTTTCTAGCAAGCCTTTCTGGCTTGGTTTTCCTTGTCTGGGGTGCTCATCTGCTCTCTGCCTTCTAATGGCTTTGTCTTGAGTTTGACCTTGTCTGCTCCTGTTTTTATGTGAAATTCATATTGTTGAGCATCTGAAGCTTTTGTTGCTACACAGTCCTGTTTTTGTGAGGCAGCTGTATGCTGAGTTTCCAGGCTCTGTTTTCACTTTGTCTTTGCTTCGTCCTTGCTGTCTGTCCTGGAAGGCTTGGTTTCTGGGCATGAGCTCTGCTGTGCCACAGTCAGGAGCTCGGCGTGAGCAGAGCTTTGGCCCTTCTCTACTCAGTGAGTTGCCAGATTGCAGGGTTTGTTTTGCATGCGCGCATGTGTGCGTGCGTGTTTGTGTTTGTGTTTGTGTTTGTGTTTGTGTTTGTGTGTGTTTGTGTTTGAGACAGGTTCTTCCTGTAGCCCCAGCTGGCCTGGAACTCAAGCTGTAGGCCAGGCTGGCCTTGAACTCACAGAGATCTGCCTGCTTCTGTCTCCTGAGTGCTGGGATTAAAGGTGTGCACCCCCCCCAACCCCGGCTAGATTGCAGCTTGTTTATTTTTTGAGCTCATCCAAACTATTTTTTATTTTTATTTTTTTCCTATTCTTTATTTTTTTTCATTTTTAACAATATGTAATAATTTATGAGTACAAGCATCCTTCATGTAAAAACAATTTGCAATCAGTTGTGCCCTAACCCACACAGCCCAAGGCTCCTACCATCCAGCTGGGGGGGCTTGTATGTTCAATCAAGTTGATCAAATGAGTGTCCAGACTACATTGCTGTAGTTTCACCATTCACCCCAATTGTAGCCCTTACGTTCTACCACGCCCCCTCTTCTGCAGATTGTTCCCTAGGCTTAGAAAAGGGGCACAGGTGGAGAGAAGCAAAACAGTCTACTTTCTCTGGAGCTGTCGTTTTGGACTCTGGTCAGTTCTGCCTGTTTCCTTTCATGGGCTGACAGTTTGTCCAGGAATAACCTTTCAATCCTACTAATGAAGCACGAAGAATTAGTTACATAGGTTTTAAATAGTACTAATTGTTAAGTACTTTCTCGGGTGCGTGACCTGGCGCGAGCCTCTTTAAATCCTACTCACTGGACCAGAGGCAGGCGGATCTTGTGAGTTCAAAGCCAGCTTGGTCTATGAAGTGAGTTCCAGAGCCAGCTGGGGCTAACAGGAGACCTGTCGTCGTAATAAGACCGCGCCCCCCCAAAAAAGATAATAAATTATAAATAGCTTAGCTAATTGTTATCGGTTGTAGGTTACTTTGGTATAAGACACAGATGTTTGGAGTGGTATTTTAATCGATGAATATACGTTTTTGTTCTGCTAATAATATTGCAGCAGTTCTTATCAGTTGGCTTCATTACATCTTCCTAACACTTAGAAGATGTTAGAAGCTTGTGCATCAGCCGTGGTTTATTCCTCCAAGGAGAGACTAATAGCCGGGATGTCCTGCCATTGATTGGGGATATACTAGGCATATGCTGCTTCTCTGCTGCATAGTTATTTCCTCAGGCAGGTAAGGGTTAGTCTGGTGCTGAATATGGAGGAATGCCTTTGCTTGATAAAGAGAGCCTAGTATTTGCTTTTATTGGTTATAGTGGCCCTTCTGGTAACACTTGAGCCATCCAGAAGACGCGAACTGTAACTTGCAAGTGCGGTCTCAATACATCTTTCCCATGCTTTAACATTACACCATGGTCTTCCACAGCAAGGCCTTATTGCTCTCGTCTTGCAGGTATTCCCAGTTTATCAGGCAAGAAGCCTTTACCTTTTGGGCAGATTGCATTTTAACTGGTGGTTGTCAAGTTGCCTTTGCATTGATATTCTTTCTGGGGGTACCAGGTATTTAGATCCTTTTTTTTTTTTTTTTGTAAAGACTTTTTTATATTATTATTTCGTTTTTAGACTGTCCTGCATCAGTTCACCCGTGTTGATGCCCGTAAGGTTCGGATCCCCTGAATATTCCCGACTGGAGTTCAAGACGGTTCTCTCGGAGCCATGTGTGCGGCGCAGTCCCGCAAGGTGGCTCAAGTGCATCCAAGTTATAATCCTTTTAGCCTTACTGCAACTGTTCCTTGGACAGATCTCATGAAGTTCGTCTGTGTCAGCTTTCCCTCATCCCTTTTTGCATGGTTTAGGCTAAGTTTTTTTTTGGGGGGTGGGGTTCTTTGTTTGAGACAGTGGTCAGCTTCCTGTAGTCCCATGAGTTTCTTGTGACCTGGAACTCAAGCCTGTAGGCCAGGCTGGCCTTGAACTCAGAAGATCCACCTGCCTCGCCTCTGAGTGCTAGGATAAATGCATGGTCACCACCACACATGCATCAGCTCAAAAAATTTTTTTAATATTTTATTTTTTCTAATCGTTGATGTAATGTACTGTCTGCATGTAGGTTTGTTGCACCTTGGTGCATGCAATGCTAGCAAGGTGTCAGAGAGGGTGCTCAGTTCCTGTGATAGTCCTGGAGTTAAAGAAAATGTTTGTGTCTAGTGTGCCATGAGTGGTGCTGGGGTGATACGCAACCCTGGCTTGCCTCGACCAAAGAGCATGTCAGCATCGCCTTTAAGTCAACCATGGTCCATCTCCAGCCCTGCTGTTTGGGTTTTTTATTTGCTGTCTAGTCAGACTAATAGGGGTTTTGAGAGATGAAGAACTAAAGCCAACATTGCCAACCTTTCAGAGAGATAGCTGAGTTTTAAGGAAAACTTGAATCTCTGTTAGGGCAGTTCCCTAATTATAAAATAATAGTATTTCTACAGAATAACAATACAAAACAGCACAGCCAGGCACGCGTCACCACACCCAGCTAGGGGACCCAGTCTCAAAAAGACCAAAAAAAAGACTAGCACTATTGGGAGGTCAGAGGCAGAACGAGTTCTTTAGTGTAGAAACTAGGCCCTGGTCTACAGAGTGAGTTTCCAGGACAGCTGGGGCTGGAGGGAGACCTGTCTCAAAAAAGACAAAAAAAAACCCCACCCCAAAAAAAAGAAAAAAACAACAGCACCAGTCCTTAGTACACTAATGTTAAATGTATAATAGTGGATTTTCTGCAGGGATAGAATGTAGTTTTCAAAAAAAAAAAAAAAAAAAAAAAGTGGCAGTTTCAGATAGGTCTAGCTATTGTTGTCCAGGCTGTCCTGGAACTTGGTATGTAGCCTAGGGCTGCATTCACCTGGTAGTCCTCTTTGCTTATAAACTTTGACATCAGGAAGGAAATAAAAATTGGGTAATTGAAAGTAGTTATCAGTAGCTAAGCCCTACATTATTGAAAACAGATGCTAAGCTCATGAAGCTGTTGGATTTTCCTCCTGTAGGTTCTTTGTAAAATAATATTTTTTGAATTGTTTTTTTTTATTTTATGTTAGGTGAGTGTAATCGCTGCATGTGTGTAAGTGTACCCCGTGTTTAATGTAAGTAACCTTTGGAGGGTACAGATGAGGGTCTTTGGCAATGCCCGCTGGAACTGGAGTTTCTTAGTCCTGGGGTATCTTGGTCTGTTGGGCCAGGTCCTGAATGTACTAAGCAGTAGCTCTTGCTCTTTGTATGCATTCTGTGTTACCTCCAGGTCTTCCTTTTTTGCTATATTTTATTATGGAGAAGGAGTTTCACCAGTGTTTATTAGCCTGCTATAATTATTTATCGTACCTACAACCTTTCTACGCGTTACTTTGAAGTTATACTGTTTTGGTCTCTATTTTTTTTTTGATTTTTTTGTTTTTAAATTGTGTGGGTTTATGTCATGATGTGCAGATGTACCAGGAGGCTGACAGGGATTGTGTTGTCACCTGAATGGTGCTCTCTGCAAGAAGCTATAGAGATGTGCTCTTAGCCATTGAGCTACATCTCTTCAGCCCTTTTAATGTAAACTTTAAAAAAAAAAAAATGCCGGGGCTCGGAGAGGACTGGCCAGCCGGTGTAAATCTAGAGCACCAATCGCTCCTTACAGAACCTGGTGACCAGAACCCCATGGCGAGCGTTCGCGAACCAGTTTCACAGGAGACTCATTCGAATCCAACAGCCTCTTTGGACCCGTGCAGCCTCACCACATACGGGTGCAGCCACACTGCTTAGTTAGTACATTCCGATACACGCGGAATAATGACCGAAACATCAATAAATCCGGTCCATTTGTGTATGGTATGATGGTATATTCCAGATTACAGATTAATCCTATCTAGACATCCTGTCCGTAGGGTCTTGTACGTAGGGGAGTTGAGCTCATACTCCAGGTGATTTCACGTGTGTGTCTGGCCACGCTTCATGCAGTTGACGCTATCGAGGATGATAACAGTACGTTTTTTCGACTAACGAAATAAATTAAAAATAAAAATGCGGTATTGTGTATAAGGTATGTGTATATGAATGCATATCAGAAGCAGAAGAGGGTATCAGATTCCCTGGAGCTGTAGTTACAAGTGGTTGTGAACTGCCCAAGATGGTGTTGGGAACCATACCTAGGTCTTTTGCAAGAGTAGTAATGTGTACTTTTTTAACTGCTGCTGAGCCATCTCTCCAGCACTTTTTTTTTTTTTTTTAGACAGGGTTTCCCTGTAGCCCAGCTGTCGTGGAACTCACTCTGTAGACCAGGCTGGCCTTGAACTCACAAAGATCCGCCTGCATCTGCCTCCCAAGTGCTAGGATTAAAGGCGTGTGCCACCATGCCCGGCTATTTTTTTTTTTTCTGTGTATGAATGTACTGTCTGCATGTAGGTTTGTGCACCTGTGTCATGCAAATGCCTCAGAGGTCAGAAGAGGGTGTTGGATTCCCCTGGAACTGGATCAAGGACAGTTGCCTAGCTGGCCTCGTGGTGCTGGGGATCAAACCCAGGTCCTCTGCAAGAGCAGTCAGCCATCTTAACTACTAGGCCATCTCTCCAGCCCTGTTTTGTTTTTTAAGACAGCGTTTCACTTTGTAACTGTGCTGTCTTGGAACTTGTTAGGTAGACCTTTAACACTGGCCTTTAATTCACAGAGGTCTATTGCTTCTGCCACCCCAGTTGCTGGGATTGAAAGCCTGCATGTATGTAAGTGCACCTTTGTCATGCAATGCCTGTGAAGTCAGAAGGAGGCTTTGGATTCCCCTGGAACTGGAGGTACGGGTGGTTGTTAGCTACCATGTGGGTGCTGGGAATTGAACCTTGGTCTTCTGCAAGAGCAGTTAGTGCTTTTAACCACTGAGCCATCTCTTCAGCCCTCAGCCAATTTATTTATTTATTTATTTATTTATTTATTTTATTTATTTATTTATTATTTATTTTTGTCTTTTTTGAGACAGGGTCTCCCTGTAGCCCCGACTGTCCATGGAATCACTCTGTAGAGACAGGCTGGCCTTGAACTCACAAAGATCCCCCGCCTGTTGCCTCCCAAGTGCTAGGATTAAAGGCGTGCGCCACCACGCCAGGCCAAATTTATTTATTTTTTAATTTTTAAAATTGTTTAGCTGGACGTGGTGGTGCACCTTTGATCCTAGCACTTGGGAGGCAGAGGCGGCGGATCTTTGTGAGTTCAAGGCCAGCCTGGTCTACAGAGTAAGTTCCAGGACCAGCTGGGGCTACAGGGAGGAGACCCTGTCTCGAAAAGACAAAAAAAAAAAAAAAGTTTTAGTTTTTGGTCTTTTTGAGACACGTTCTCCCTGTAGCTCCACCTGTGCTGGAACTCACAGCGATCTGCCTGCCTCTGCCTCTGGCGTGTTGGCATTAAAGGCATGTGCCACCACACCTGCCTGTTATTTTTATTTATTTTTTTCATTTATTATTTTTTATGTGTATCAGTGTACTGTCTGCATGTGGGTTGGTGCACCCGAAGGTCAGAAGAGGGCGTCGGATTCCCCTGGAACTGGAGTCAAAGATGGTTCTTAGCCGCCATGTGGGTGCTGGGAATCAAACCTGGGTCCTCTGCAAGAGCAGTTGGTACTCTTAACCACTGAGCCATCTCTCCAGCCCCCCAAGTTATTTTTAAAATGAGTTATGTGTGTGTCTGTGTGTGGGTACATGAGTGTAGGTCATAGGAGTTATAGGCTGTTGTAAACCACCTGATGTGAATGCTGAAAACTAAACTGGTTTGGAAGAAGCAGTGTGTATGTGCTTTTGACATCAGAGCTGTCTCCAGCCCTCAGAGTAGTACTTTATATTTGTAAACACTTGAAAATTGAGTCTAGCTGGGTGTGGTGGTGCATGCCTTTAATCCTAGCACACAGGAGGCAGAGGAAGGCAGATCTCTCTGAGTTCAAGGACAGCCTGATCTACATGAGTTCCAGCACAGCTGGGGCTACAGGAAGAACCTGTCTCAGCGAGAGAGAAAAAAAAAAGAAAGAAAGGAAAATTGATTCTAAAATGTCAACCATAGCTACGTGGTTTTTCTCATATTGTTTTAACATCTCTTAATATATTCATATAAATTATTTGATGTTGTTCTTTGGGGCATATTGTTTCTTCAGCGTTAAAAATAGTTCTAACTACATTTATCAATTTTTGTGGTTAGTGGTTGGAGGAGTCTTGACATTGTGGGTCCTAGGATCAAACTTGATCATTAGCTTAGTGGTGAATGCCTTTATCTGTTGAGCCATCTCACCATCTTACTTAATACAGCTTTTTTTTTTCTTTTCTTTTTTTTTTACAACAGGCTCTCACTATGGTAGTCTTGGCTGGCCTGGAACTTACTTTGTAGTAAGTTCACATCAAACACTCAGGGATCTGTTCTTCCTCTAATGCTGGGATTAAAGGCGGGCAACACCACACTCTGCTGGGTGTTTTTTCTTTTAATGGAAGAAATACTACTGTTTCCCCAGGAATCAGCCCTATTTATTTTCCCTTTAATCTTGAGGGATATAACATCAGGAATTATTGGTTGTTGTGAGCTGTAGTGTTCTAAATTACATCCATACCTATATAAATGCTAAAATGTAGTTAATATGAATTACTTGTGTGTACATAGAACCCCCTTGTGTCTGTCATCACAGTGGTGCACAGAGGATGTGCAGTACCTTGTCAGCAAATGCCAGTTAGGCAGGTGCCTGTTTGCTTCCAAATTTGGATAAGAAGAACTTTATAGTTTTCATTTTTTTCTCTTTTCTAAAATTATGTTTATTATCATTTGTGTATGTGTGTGTGCATGTGGAAGTTAGAGGGCAGCTTTTGGGAGTCACGTGTCTCCACCTTGTGGGACCTGGGGATTGTACCCAGGTTTGTCAGGCTTGGCAGTGGGCACCTCTACCTGCTGAGCCATCTAGTGCCAACTTGCATCTTTCATTTTCTTCATTGCCTGCTGTAAACCTCATGGGTCCAGGATACAGCATAAAGTTTACTTAGTGGGAGTTAGATATGGTAACTATTTTTTGACTAGAGTTAATTTTTCTCATCTTTCACAGATTTGTGAGTGAGCTCATACTTTCTTTTTTAATTGTTTTATATATATATTTTTGTACAAGATTATGTTACAAGTCAAATCTAGACTCGTGTCCCACTCCCTAGCCCCCCACCCCACCAAAGCTCATGCATTCTGCCAAACATGTTTTTCATCTTTTTCTCAGTCTTAAAATTCTCTGATATAGAAGTTGACTGTTTTGCCGGGCGTGGTGGCCCACGCCTTTAATCCTAGCACTCCACTCAGCAGGCAGAGGCAGGCAGATCTTTGTGAGTTCAAGGCCAGCCTGGTCTACAGAGTGAGTTCCAGGACAGCTGGGGCTACAGGGAGACCCTGTCTCGAAAAGACCAAAAAAAAAAAAAAAGTAGTTGACTGAGCAGTTCACCAATTCAGTCAGTTCTTTGACACAGTCTTTTCTTTTGTCATCGTTGTCATCGTCGTTGTCATCGTCATCATGTCATCCTAGTGGTCGTCGTCGTCGAGCTCATACTTTCATATGTAGTCCACATTCTTTTACTAGTAGTTGCTAATTTCCTAATTCCATGTGGCGAGTCTTTTGGAAAGAGTCCTGATCTGAAAGTCCAGAGAGCACAAGACCTAGTTTTGCACTCCTAGTTCACCTTCTTACTGTGTGGCCACAGATGACTTCTAGGTGCCTTAATTTTTATGGTATGTAAAATAAAAGTTGTAAAGTTGTTCCTCAAAGGATGTGAGATTAAATGAGTATATATATAGAGAGAAAGTGCCTAGCCGGGCGTGGTGGTGTACACCTTTAATCCCAGGCAGAGGCAGGCAGATCTCTCTGAGTTCAAGGCTAGCCTGGTCTACAGAGCGAGTTCCAGGCCAGCCGGGACTAAAGGGAGACCCTGTCTCAAAAAGACACCCCCCCCCAAAGGAAAGTACCTAGTACAGTGGCTGCCACTTAGTGTCCCACAGATAGAATCTGCTGTGATTCTAGTTTTACTAAAATTACTATTGAAGTCTGAATAGATGGTCTCCAGGGCCCATTCCAGCTTCAAAAGCTCAGGGAGTGGGACTGGGGGGTCATAGATGGTGGGAAATGACGCTAAATGATCTTAATGGCCTGTGAGACTAGGTGAATGGGTTGAAGATTAGAAGAGAAATTGGGAATCAGTCATTTTTACTTAGCAGAAAGACCAGTTACTATTATCACTGAACTAATTCATTAGAGCCACAAAGAGTTTTCCAAAATAACTTCAGTGCCACTTGTGTGTGCATGGATGGTTTTTATCTGTCTAGAAATCTGCTTTGTACCTGTCAATGAATGTATGGATTCCTAATGTTTGTGGACTGTTAGTGGAAGCCTGACACTTGGTGTTGCATGGAAACAGCCCATTAGTTAACAGATGAGGACATTAGAGGCTACAGTTAATTGTGCCTTCCCTCTGTTTTTTAGAAGTTTATTATGGGGATAATGGAGCCTGAATGTATATATATATATATATATATGTACATACCGGCCTACGTGAAACAAGTGCTAGTATTAGAGTAGATGACAAAAATTCAACTTGTGTCAGTGACTAGACAGAATATAGCTGGGGAAGAGAACATTAGTTACTTAATTACACGTACTAGATAAGCATTGTGTTTTGAGTATAGATATTTTAGATTTTCATTTTCGTTAGTCACATGTATTTGTTTTTGCTCTGGTTTTACCCACAGTAAAAAGTAAACCAGGTCTTGTTTCTGTTTTTTGTTAGTGCTATAATTGATATGTATGGAATCTGTTTTGTAATCATTGGCTACCCTGTTACCTGAATGTTACATATTATTGAGAACATTGATCATTCAATATAAAGTAATAATTTGAATCTCAAATTAGTAATATGAAATAATGATTAATAGAAAGAAGTACATTCAATATGTCTTTTTTTTTGGTCTTTTCAAGACAGGGTTTCCCTGTAGCCCAGCTGTCGTGGAACTCACTCTGTAGACCAGGCTGGCCTTGAAGTCACAAAGATCCACCTGCCTCTGCCTCCTGAGTGCTAGGATTAAAGGCGTGCGCCACCACGCCCAGCAATATGTGCTTTTTTGAATGTGACACATAAGTCTTCTGTTATCACATCATTTTCACTTCGGAAAAAAATTTTCTCAGGATGCATTGTGGGAGCCTGAACAGCCTTGGAAGTTGTATATATATATCAGTTTTCTTGCTTTGTGCTTATCTTCCCCACCCCCAATAGTGAACAGTGTAATGTTAATCCAGGGAAGTGAAACAGATAGCCACTTGGCCACTGGTAATTAACAAGTGGTAGCTGAGAGCTCTCAAAAACATACCGATACTCTGTGCTACCCTCAAGGACACTTAACCAAGAAATACTAGGGCCACGTCACTCACCTTCACAGGTAGTTTGACTCCACTTGAGGAAATAGCTACATTGTATCTAGATTGGGATCCAGTCATCTTCCGAAACCTCATCCTCAGAACTCATTATGCACTGATGCTCCTTTGTCATGTTGCATCTTTCCTTTTTACTGTAGTAATCTTAGAATCTTTTTAAAACTATGAATAGAGTTCATAGAGTTCAAAGCTAAACTCTTGGTGCAGGAGTCCATTCTCATCATTCTCATCATCAGGGTTTTAGTTGCCTGATTTCTATACTAGTCCCATTCTCCTTCCTTTGTGGTATAGCCTGTCCTGGTTTGTGTTTAGGAGGTTATATTGTAGACATACAAGTTTAATGTAGACTTGGTAATTAGACTTATACATGTATATTAGTTCCATATGTGTAAGCCTAACCTTAATGTGTTTGTCTTGGATTTGTTATTCTTGGTTGACCAAAACTATTGTCCTTAAAATATTTGAAGGTAGGTGATAATCCCATTTTTTTTTTTAGGTGGTGAAACTGAAGAAAGTGTACTATAGACCTCCCTGAACTTTGAGGAATATGAGACATTTTACAGGCACTTGTGTACTTTTTACACTATTGTGTCTCTTGAGAGGGAGTACAAGGTGGCTTCTTATAATCCCTTAGCAAGGTGTCTGTTCATATTTGCATGCTAATAAGAATTTATATTTTTGGAGATCTGGTTGTATTTTAGGGATCTTTTCATAGTCTTACACTGGTTCTTTTTTTTAAGATTAAAAATTTTGTTTTTTTTATATATATTCATACACATAGAAAAATTTATTTTTATTATGTCTATGAATATTTTGCATTCATGTATATAAATCCACATACATGCAGACCCACAGAACCCAAAAGAGGGTATCAAGTCCTCTGGATCTGGAGTTATGGAGTATTGTTAGCTGCAATGTGGGTGCTGTCTTGTCCAAGAACAGTCAGTGGTGTTAACTGCTGAGTGATATCTTCAGCACCACATACTGATTCTTGAGTTAGAGGCTGGCTGATCGAATTTTTTAGGGGTTTTACAGTGTTTTCTTCAAGGATGATTTTGAACGTGAGTAGAATGTGCCCTCCCTCCCTCAGTAACTATGTAGGCAAAAGTTGACCTCAAAATCTGTATGTAGCTGAGGATTCCAGGCTGGAGTAATGGGATTACAGGTTTGTGCCACCACACCTGGCTCTGTGTCAGGAAGTACTTACTGAAGAGTAAGGTAGGTGTTGATATTTGCTGAGACTGTTGTAGTTCCATTGGCTGTGTCTTTAGTCTTCCTTCACAGATCACGGTACTTTTTTGGTCTTTGTCCAGGGTGTTCATCTTAGCAGATTGGGTGATGACACCTGATGAGCTTGTCTTCAGCTCTCTGGTATAGTCTGTCTTGTCTTCAGCTCTCTGGTATAGTCTGTCTGTGGTCTAGGTTTTCTATCCTGCTTGCTTTAGAATGTAGTTAAAAACAGTGGACTTGCCAGCCAAGCGTGGTGGCGCATGCCTGTAGTTCCAGCACTTCGAGGCAGAGGCAGGTGGATCTCTGTGAGTTCCAGGACAGCCAGAGCTACAGGGTGACCCTGTCTCAAAAAGACCAAAAAAAAAAAATCATAAGCTGGCAGGTCTCAGTGAGTTCAAGACCAGCCTGGTCTACTACACGCTGAGACCTAGGCTACCTGGAGCTGCAGGGAGACTGTTTCTAAAGGAACAAAACAAACAAACAAAAAGTAGTAAATGACTCAAAGTGAAAATTTAAAAGGGAGACATTAGATTGTTGTGCCTCATTGTAACCTCTTTTTTATGTTGTCGACAAAGTTTTTCTAGGCATATATGTTGATCTTTTTTATAAAAATGGCCTCAAACTTCTCCAGTTTGCCCTTTTCTACTTGCTCTTTAGATATCTTATCAAAACACAAAGGTATACTTCACTTCTAAGGCTGCATTAATGTTCAGTTGTTTCATGTTCTATAAACTCCTTAGCTGCTTGCTTTGATGTTTGCAGTTTCCAAAAATTCAGTCAGTGCTTAAGTGAGCCTATTTACTTTGACACAGATAAAAGAATTAGATTATGTACATCAGTGTCTGACAAGTAATTGCTTGCCAGTTTTCAGAACACCCTTTCCTTCTGCGTGTGTATACTTTTACCAGCAGTGTATGAAAGTTACCTCTGTACCTGTGTCAGCCCTGAGCACTGTTAGGCTTTCAAATAAGACAGCCTGGGTAAGAAAGGTTTTGTTTACTTGGCTTTACTTTGTACCAGTGTGTTTCCATTCAATTTATTATGATTTGTAATTTAACATTTTTAGTAATAATGTATGGTTTGTTTTTTTTTTTTTTTTTTNTGCATTTTCTTTCTAGTCCATTTATTGTATTTTTCTGTCAGCTCAGCAGGCAGGAATAGGAGCAGACACAAACAGCAAGTAAGCAGGGAATGTCTGGCCAATTGGGTGATCTTTCTGGAAGAGGCAATCTGGAAAGAAGAGGGGAGGGGGGTCAGGACCCCAGCGGGGACTGCAGAAGAAGAGTGTAAGAGACAGGGGAAGCTGATAATTTTGAGAGGAACAGATCCTGAAGAGCAGGGAGAAGAATACAACCCTGATTTCCCTGAGTCCTGATTGGCTTGGGAAAGGAGGAAAGCAGGTTCAAAGCAGGGGCCTTAAGGCTGAGAGAGCGCCGTCACCCTTTCAGGAGGGTCTCCTTAAAGGACCCCCACATTCCTCACCATCCCTGTCCTTCACAGGGTAAAGTGGCAGGTTCCATGCCTGCGTTCTAAGCAAACTGGAGGTTTTGTCCTTTGGTAAAACACTTCCATCAAGAGCAGTGATAAGGTAGGGATTTGATGCAAGAGAGAGTCCCTCCTCCATCTTCCTGCCATCTGGAGACTAGCCCTTCTTCTTCTTTTTTTTTTTTTTTTTTTTTTTGGTCTTTTTCGAGATAGGGTCTCCATGTAGCCCCAGCTGGCCTTGAACTCACAAAGATCCGCCTGCCTCTGCTTAGGATCAAAGGTGTGCACCACCATACCCGGAGGGTCTAATTTCTAAAGTGGGAAAATCAAGTTGAGAACTAGTGTAGGAACATTCATGTGATTTATTTATTTTATGCATATGAGTGTTTTCCCTGCATGTGTGTAAGTATACCCGTTGTCATGCGATGCCTGAGGAGGTTAGAAGAGAGCATTAAATACCCTGGAACTGGAGTTAGGGACAGTTGTTGGCTGCCGAGAATGGATTGCTGGTCTTCTGCAAGAAAAGTCACTGCTCCTGACCTGCTGGGAGCCACTTCTCCAGCTCCTGCTTTTTTTTGGAAAAAGTATTTTATTTGCTATTTTCATATGTAGAGTGTATTGCCTGTATGTATGTACGTGCACCTGTGCCATGCAGTGGCATCAGAGATCAGAAGAGGGGGTCTGATCCCCTGGAACCGGACTACAGATTGTTGTTAGCTGCCATGGAGGTTCTGGGATTGGAACCCTGGTTCTGTGCAAGAACAGTCAGTGCTCTTAACCACTGAGCTATCTCTAGTTCACCTTTAATTTTCTTCTTTTGGTCTTTTTGAGACAAGTTCTCCCTGTAGCCCCAGCTGGCCTGGAATATACTATGTAGACCAGGCTGACCTTGAACTCACAGAGATCTACCTGCTTTTACCTCCCAAGTGCTAGGATTAAAGGTGTGTGCCATCATGCCCAGTTGACTTTACTTTTTTGTTTTTTTTTCTTTTCTTTTTGAGACTGGGTCTCCCTGTAGCCCCAGTTGTCCTGGAACTCAGTTTGTAGACCAGGCTGGCCTTGAGCTCACAAAGATCCACCTGCCTCTGCCTCCCAAGTGCTAGGATTAAAGGCGTGCGCCACCACACCCGGCGACTTTACATTTTTTTACAAAAAAGTATTTTTTTTATGTGTTATGAGTTTTGCCTGCATGTGTGTAAATGCACTCATGTATGCAATGCCTATGGAAGCCAGAAGAGGGTGTCAGATTCCCTGAAACTGAAGTTATGAACAGTTGTAAGCTGCCATGTGAGTGCTGGGAACCGAACCCAAGTTTTCTGCAAAAGCAGTTGGTGTTCCTAACTGCTGAGCCAGTTGTCCAGCCCTGACCGCCTCTGCCTCCCAAGTGCTAGGATTAAAGGCGTGCGCCACCACTTTTTTTTTTTTTTGTGTTTTCCAGACAGGGTCTCCCTATAGCCCCAGCTGTCCTGGAACTCACTCTGTAGACCAGACTGGCCTTTGAACTCACAAAGATCTGCCTGTCTCTGCCTCCTGAGTGCTAGGATTAAAGGCTTGTGCTACCACGCCTGGTGAACTCTGAGGAGAACCTTCAGGTATTGGGTAATTTGCTAGCATAGATTTTTTTTTAATGTTTTGTTTTTGTTTTTGTTATTTTGTCATTTTGAGACAGAGTCTTCCTGTAGCCACAGTTGGGTTGGAATTTACTATGTAGACCAGGCTGGCCTCAGTCTCATATCCACCTCTCTGTGCCTTCTGAGTGCTAGGATTAAAGGTATAGCCACCACATGGGTGTGTTTAATGGTTCATTTGGGAGTATACACTAAGACTTGAATTAATTTACTAGTTTCACAGCATTTTAAATATTAAAACTTGGGGCTGGAGAGATGGCCTAGCAGTTAAGAGCACGGACTGCTCTTGCAGAGGACCTGGGTTCGATCCCCAGCACCCACATGGTGGCTGAGAACCGTCTGTAACTCCAGTTCCAGGAGAACTCCAGTTCCAGGGGAATCCAACACCCTCTTCTGACCTCCGTGGCACAGACCTACATGCAGACAATACATTCATACACATAAATAAATAAGAAATAAAAATAAAATTAAAAAAATTAAAACTTAACAAGTAAACTGTTGAATTCTAAGTGGAAAATCAAAGTGAACCTTGCTCCATCTTAGATTTCTGGTTTGAAACTAAAACATTCCAGATTTTATCCCCAAAGAACATTTGGCCTTTGAAAGTATCAAATTATTTTTTTTGCTTCCAAGCAGCATGACTGATTTTGGTTCACTTAAATCCAAAGCATGATGGCGCACGCCTTTAATCCTAGCACTTGGAGGCTAGAGAGATGGCCTAGCGGTTAAGAGCAGAGGACCCGGGTTCAATCCCCAGCACCCACATGGCGGCCGAGAACTGTCGAAACCCAATTCCAGGAGAACTCCAGTTCCAGGGGAGTCCAACACCCTCTTCTGACCTCCTCGGCATTGCACGACACGGGTGCATAAACCTGCATGCAGACAGTACGTTGATACACAAAAAGAAAAAAAAAAAAGCCCCACTGGCTGCTCAGAAAAGCCATCTTTGCGTTGTTCCCGGGTTCGTCTCCACGTTCACCGCAGCCACCCTCGCCGCCCGCCTCCTCCGCCGCAGACTTGAGCAGCGCTCTCCTCCGCTGCATCGGATCACCGGCGTGCCCCACCATGTGCCCCACCATGTCAGACGCAGCCGTGGACACCAGCTCTGAGATCACCACCAAGGACTTGAAGGAGAAGAAGGAAGTTGTGGAGGAGGCAGAGAATGGAAGAGACGCACCTGCCAACGGGAACGCTAATGAGGAAAATGGGGAACAGGAGGCTGACAATGAGGTAGATGAAGAAGAGGAAGAAGGTGGGGAGGAAGAGGAGGAGGAGGAAGAAGGTGATGGTGAGGAAGAGGATGGAGATGAAGATGAGGAGGCTGAGACAGGTGCCACCAAGCGGGGAGCAGAAGATGAGGAGGATGATGATGTTGATACCAAGAAGCAGAAGACCGATGAGGATGACTAGACAGCAAAAAGGAAAAGTTAAACCTAAAAGGCTGCCGTGACCTATTCACCCTTCACTTCCCCCCAGTCTCAGAATCTAAACGGGTGTGTCATCTTTCAGTAGAGAGGCAGCCCCGCCCCCAGTGGGCAGTGCCACCGCAGATGACGTGCACTCTCCCACCGCCCACCAAAACCACAATGTGAATTTGCAACAGGGGAGGAAAAAAACCAAAACAATACCAGCACCCTGATTTTTTTCTTAAAAGTAAAACTTTAAAAGGAAACATTTGTAATTTTTTATTTACCTTTTATATTTTTGGTACATATTGTTGTTGGGTCAGCCCATTTCTAATGATGAACGGGTGACCGAACAGCCTTTGGAAGCGTTCTCTGTCCTACTTCTGACTTTACTTGTTGTGTGACCATGTTCATTATATCTCAAAGGGAGAAAGAAAAACCTTGTAAAAAACAAAAACAATCTTATTCCGAGCATTCCATTAAACTGTTTTTGTGTTATGTACCTAGCTGTACTATAAGTAGTTGGTTTTATGAGATGGTTAAAAGGCCAAATATAAAAGTTTTGTTTTTTTTTGTTTTTTCCTTTTTTTGTCTATAGTTGCTGTTGGTTTTTTTTTTTTTTGGCATGTTTGATGTATGTGTGAAACAAGGTCCAACAATAAACGGATTTTAAATGAAAAAAAAAAAAATCCTAGCACTGTAGGAGACAGAGGCAGTGGATCTTTGTGAGTTCAATGACCAACCTGGTCTACATGAGGGAGTTCAAGTACAAGCATGAACAACAGGGAAACCTGTCCAAAAAACCAAAAAAAAAAAAAAACCAAAGGAACTAAGAAGATGAAAATAATTTTTTTTTTTTAATTTTATTTCTGTATGTTGATGAATGTACCTCGGCTTGCATGCAATTTGTGCATCCGTGTCGGCAATGCCTCGGAGGTCAGAAGAGGGTGTCGGATATCCTCTGGAGACTGGAGTCTCCTGGAACTGGAGTTTCAAATGTTCTCCGGCCGCCATGTGGGTGCTGGGGTATCTGAATCCGGGCACTCTGTAAGAGCGTGGCGTCTCGTAAACCGCTAGAGGCCATCTTTCCAGCCCCGAAGAAAATTTTTTTTAAAGGATCTTGAGCTAGCCCTTAGAATCCTAGGTTGAACTATATTAGCCAAGGATGGTGGGTGAATCCCGAATGCTGTAGCTGTTAGACCTGTTCTTCAGCTTAATGCCCAGAGAGAGGCTGGTTATACGGCACTGGCTTTCATGTCTTGTTGTCCTCTCTTTTTTTTTTTTTTTTTTTTTTTTGAGGGAGATGGCTTGACTGATGCATTTAGTATTAATCCACTTATTATTATATTATTATTTTGGTCTTTTTGAGACCAGGGTTTCCCTGTAGCCCCAGCTGTCCTGACTCACTCTTGTAGACAGGCTGGGCCCCTTGAACCTCACAAGATCCACCTGCCTCTGCCTCACCAAATGCTAGGATTAAAAGGCGTGGGCGCCACCACGCCTGGGCCAGCCTCCTACTTTCTTATACATACAGAACAGCCTGTCCAGGGGTGGCCTTGCCCACAGTCGGCTAGGCCCTCCCACATTACTCAACAATCAAAGAAATATGCCACAGACCTGGCCACGGGCCAATCCAATGGAGGCAGTTCCCCACTTGAGGTTCCCTTAACCCACTAAAGCTCTCTAGCACAATTATCAAACCTGTTTTCATGACAGATTGTTCCCTCACAAAAGAAAGTTCATTTGTCATGCGTGATTTTAGAATTATGGTACCTGATCTTAAAGGGGGAAAAGGGAGTCATGAATATAGTGTTTGGATAAGGAAGGGGATTAGCAGGTGCTTCATTGTAAAAGGAGACTTTTTAGGGTGGTCTGGGCAGAGGGAACAGTGATCAAAGAAACAGATGTGAAAAAATGCAAGACTATAATGGTAGGTTTAGAATAAATCAGAAAATCTTTCTAAAGAATTTTGAATGTAGAAAGACTTTAGAAGAGTATAGTCAGGAGTGGGCGGCGCACACCTTAATCCTAGCACTTGGGGAGGCAGAGGCAGGGCAGGCGGATCTTTTTGAGTTCAAGGCCAGCCTGGTCTAGCAGAGCGAGTTCCAGGACAAACCGAGCCTACAACGGAGACCCTGTCCAAAAAGACAAAAAAAAAAAAAAAAAGTAGTTATTGTAAACATGTTTGTGTTACCACAAGGAAGAAAATCAGGAAAATCGAGGAAAGTACTGCACGGTGTTTAAGTGAGCAGGAATGAGAATTTGCTATAGGAAAGTGTTGGTGATAGATGGGAAAGATCTGGACAGCTTTGGGGTTGTTTTCTTTTGGGGAACACTATCTGTACATGATTCTCACTGTCTAGGTTTCAGTGTAGTCTTTCTATATGGTTTCCCAAACTGCAGTTCTTTCTGTTTGCCCTTTCTAGGGGTACCATGTTTAAAATCCCTCCACCCCCAGTTAAAATAATTAAGGATTTAAGGTCCTCCCCCATTTTTTTTTTTTTTTTTTTTGTTTTTATGCTTTTGAGATTAGGGTCGCCTTAGTCCCAGCTGGCCTGGACTCAGTATTAGACCAGCTGGCCTTGAACTCACAGGAAAAAATCTGTCTGCCTCTGAGGGCTGCAGTGAAAGGCGTATGCCACCATGCCTGACTGGTCCCCATGGTTTTTTTTTTTTTTTTAATTTAATTAATTTTTTAAAATTTTATTTATTTCTGTATGTGTATGAATGTACTGTCTGCATGCAAGTCTGTGCACCCTTGTCGTGCAATGCCACGGAGGTCAGAAGAGGGTGTCGGACTCCCCTGGAGCTGGAGTTCTCCTGGAATTGGAGTCCCAGACGGTTCTCGGCCGCCATGTGGGTGCTGGGAATCGAACCCGGGTTCTCTGTAAGAGCGGTCGGTGCTCTTAACCGCTAGGCCATCTCTCCAGCCCTGGTCCCCATGGTTTTAAGGAATATATGAATGATGTATCTGCCTAAGTAGTAGTTCTCTCATTTAAAACATATTTTCCTGCTCATTCCCCCCCCCCTCCTTTTTTTTTTTGAGGCTAGGTTCCACTATGTAGCTCTGGCTGGACTGGAACTGACTTTGTAGACAGGTTGGCCTGGAACACATAGAGATTTGCCTGCCTCTGCTTCCCTAGTGCTGGGATTAGAGGTGTGCTTCTCATCTCAGTATGCAGCTATGTTCTGCATATTTTTGTCTTGTATATTCTTGTATTGCCTGCATGTATGTAAGTGCACCCTGTGTCCTGCAGTGCCCATGGAGGTCAGAAAAGTGTGTCAGATTCCCTTGTAACTGGAGTTAAGGACAGTTGTTAGCTGCCATGTGGGTGCTGGAAAATGAACCCAGGCCCTCTGCAAAGAGTAGCCAGTGCTTGTAATCGCTGAGCCATCTCTCCAGCCCCAGTATTATTTTTGTTGTATGTGTATGAGTGTATTGTCTACATGTATGTCATGTCATGTAATGTCTGCAGAGGTCAGAAGAGGGCTTTGGATCCTCTAGAACTGGAGTTACAGATGTTTGTTCACCATCGTGTGGGGTCCTAGGAGCAGAACCTGGGTCCTCTGCAAGAACATCTGGTGCTCTTAGTCATCTGTCTAGCCCCCTCTTTGCATATCTTGACTTTGACAGGATGTGAGAGAGAAAAAGGGGTCCCTAGTGGTTTAGGTGGTAGTCTAAATGGCTAAGAGATTGTCATTGTACTGTAAGGAGAAGGGCTATGGAAGGAGCTCTCTGAAAAAAAATTCACTTTGGTTTTGGACATACTGTCAATTAGCCAAGTGGAGACATAAAATACTCAGTTGAATGAATGACTTTGGGAAAGGAGGAAATGCAATTAACATAGAGATGGTATTAGAAACCTATGCACTTGTACATCAAAAGAAACAATCAAGGAAGTGAAGAGAAATCCCACAGAGTGGGAGGAAACCTTCACTGCAGATACATTTGACAAAGCATTGATTTCCAGAATATATAAACTACTCAAAAAAACAAAGAAAAAAGAAAACAAATGACCCACTCAATAGATGGAACAAAGAACTGAACAGAGACTTCACAAGTGAGGAATTAGAGATGTCTGAGAAACACCTCAAGAACTGTTCAACATCACTAATCATTAAGGAAATGCAAATGAAAACCACTTTAAGATATCATCTTACTCCAATAAGACTGGCTAGGATCAAGAAAACAAATGATACCAAGTGCTGGAGAGGTTGTGGGGAAAGGGGAACACTCATCCACTGCTGGTGGGAATGTAAACTCGTACAGCCACTATGGAAAGCAGTGTGGAGAACCCTTGGAAGACTTGGAATGAACTTGCCACCCGACCCAGCCATACCACTCCTGGGCATGTACCCTCAAGACTTACGCCACCACAGAGATACATGCACGGCCATGTTTATTTCAGCTCTCTTCACAATAGCAAAGAGCTGGAACCAACCTAAATGCCCCTCAACTGACGAGTGGATAGAGAAAATGTGGTACATCTACACAATGGAGTTCTATGCAGCAGTAAAGAAAGACGATATCACGAGCTTTGCAGGAAAATGGCTGGAGCTAGAGGACATCATGCTGAGTGAAGTAACACAGTCCCAGAAAAACAAACGATGAATGGTATTCCTCATCTGTGGATGCTAGTGCCAATTACCTAGTTGTAAGTATTTCTTGTGTAGGGCCCCCTGAGCTTTTGTTCAAAGCAGTTGGGCGTAATGCATATTGGAAACAACAACAACAACAACAGAAAGGACTGCATCAAAGAACTGACTGAAACAGTGACCTTCTGCTCAAAACAGCCAACTTCCTCATGGAGAATATTGAGAAAGACAGAGATGAAAAGCATGTTTGGCAGAATGCATGAGCTCTTGCGGGGTGGGGGAATGGGTGGGAACACAGGTCTAGATTTGTTAAAAAAATAATAAATTTATGTGAAAAAAAATAATAAATTTATGTGAAAAAAAAAACTTTGGCCTGTCTACTTTAATACGGCTTTAAAAAAAAAAAAAACCTATGCACTGGATGAGGTCACTGGGTATAGGTAGAGAATTGGTAGATTGCAATCCTGCAGCATTGGGCAGCTTGGGACAATCCAGAGAGGTCCCTGAGGAAGACTGATAACCTTGTATGCTTTTGATGGGATAAATAAGTTAAGGTGTGAGAATTATGTAGCAAGGTCATTGGTGGTCTTGGTAAGATTAGATTTAGTGATAAAGCTGAAAGCTAGACCACAAGGGAAATTTCTCCATAGGAATTTTACTGCATAGGACAGGGTAGAAACTAGGAAAGGGGGAAAAGGATAAAGAAAAAAAGATGGGGAAAAATGTTAGGTATAATCCATCAGTAAAAATTGATGTTTAAGCCCGGCGTGGTGGAGTACTCCTTTAATCCTAGCACTCAGGAGGCAGAGGCTGGCGGATCTTTGTGAGTCCAAGGCCAGCCTTGTTTACAGAGTGAGTTCCAGGACAGCTGGGGCTACAGGGAGACCCTGTCTCAAAAAGACAAACAAACAAACAAACAAACAAAAAAATGATGTTTATGGAGTTGATAGGGGAGAATTGCTCAAGTAATGCTCTGGAGCCCAAACAAGTGGAGAATCTGATGCATAAATATGTAAATAGATAAGGGCACTGGTCTCTCTGCTCACAGGCGGGGATCTCATTAAGTATGTACCGTGAGAAAGTACATGGAAATGCCCTTCCTGTAGCCTCAGTTTTAGAAATGAAAGAGGAAGTGAGGCCATTGGATGTGAGAGTGAGGGAGTAAACTTAGCCAGAGATTGAGCAGAAGGAAGATAAGAAATACCTAGAAGAGGGTGGGAATTAATAGAAAAGACTATCTGAAAGCCTTCATAGTGTATTTGAGACTGTCAGCCCACTTGGCATTCCTTCTTACCTTCTAGCCCACAGATTTGGTGGGGACTTTCTTGAGTGACATTACAGGTTTTTTGTTGTTGTTGTTTGTTTGTTTGTTTTTGTATTTTTGTGACAGGGTCTCCCGTTAGTCCCTGATGGCCTGGAGCTCACTATGTAGAACCAGGCTGGCCTTGAACTCAGATATACCTGCCTCTGCCTCCCAAGTGCTGGGATCAAAGGCAGGCGCCATCATGCCCGGCACAGTTTTTTTTCCTTTTAAAGTACATTGAGACTTCAGAGAATTTGTATCAGGACTGTATTTGGACCAGGCGTGGTGGCGCAGGCCTTTGATCCCGGCACTTGGGAGGCAGAGGCAGGTGGATCTCTGAGTTCAGGCAAGCGTGGTCTATAGAGAGAGCTCCAGGCCAGCTGGGACTACTAAAGGGAGACCCTGTCTCAAAAAGACAGAAAAACAAAAAAATTGGTACTTTGCCATATTCAGATACAAGTTTGAGTAAAGAACATACTATCTCGCCAGGCATGGTGGCGTATGCCTTTAATCCTAGCACTTGGGAGGCAGAATCAGGTAGATCTCTGAGTTCAAGGCCAGCCTGGTCTACAGAGTGAGGTCCAGAGCAGCTGGGGCTACAGGGAAACCCTGTCTGGAAAAGACAAAAAAAAAAAAAAAAAAAAAAAAAAATAAAAAAAAAGAAAAAGACCCCCCCCCAAAAAAAAGAACATACTATCTCAGAGATAATTTCAAAATAGGTGTGATTAGAAATATTTTAGCATTATTTATAGCAAAATCATTTTTATTCTTGAAATAGTATAAAGTGAGACTCTAAAACTTATTCATGAATGACATAATTTACTTTACAATATCATCAGAATATTTTTATCCACCCAAACTGAGACTCTAAACATAAACAGTATCTCTATGCACCGGCTCCACCCTGCTATTCCTGTTTGTCTTCTGTTTCTCAGAATTTGATTAGTTTTCATAACCTCCTGTGTATGGAATCACACACTTCATTTTTGTATGTGTGATTTCACCTTTGCAGTATCATCAAAGTAACTGATGTTGTCACACATCTGATGATTGTCATTGGGGGGTCATCCCCAAAAGGAGAGGTGATGTTGCATGTGTTCACCACCCTCTGTTTATCCATTGATGTGTTGCTGTACATCTTGGTTGTTTAACGTTTTTACTACTGTGAAAAGTGCTTATTTGAACATTAGTGTCTGAATGAGTCCTTGCTTTTAGTTTTCTGACAGATGTACTCAGAAATGTAATTGCTGCTATTCCATGTAATGCTACATTTAAAAAACTTTTACGAGAAGCCATATAGTTTTTCTCAAGAGCTTCACCATTTCCACATGTATTGCAGTTTCTCTGGCCCCTGCCAGGTAGTTCTTAACTTTTTCAGTAATAGTTAACATTATGGGGCTGAAGTAATGTTTCCTTTCCTAAAATTAGTGATACTGAGCGTCTTTCCTATGTCCTTTTATAGAAAGGTCTAGTCAAGCATTTTGCCCCCTTTTCAGCAGCTGTTTTAATTGTCCTACGTTTCTTTTTATATTCTGGATATTAACCTTCATTGAATGTTAGATTTACAAATGCTTCCTCATTCTGTTGGTTACCCCTCCACTTGCTTGATTTTGATGTGTAAAAGTTTCCAGTTTCCTGATAAATTTATGTTTTTCCAGCTGCCCTGGAACTCACTATGTAGACCAGGCTGGCCTTGAACTCATAGAGATCCTCCTGCCTCTTTGCCTCCTGAGTGTTGGGATCAAAGGCATGCACCACCACACCCTGGTATATATAAATATATATATATTTTTCTCAATACTTGGGTATCTCCTTTTTTCTTCCTTCCATTCTTATTGAAGATTGAAACCAGAGCCTTATGCGTGCCAGACAGGTAGGTGCTCTACCACTGAGCTACATCCCCAACACTTGCTTTTTTGAGATAAGATCTTTCTCTGTAGGCCAGACAGTTGCTCAGTCCTCCTGACTCAGCTTCCGTAGTGCTGTGATTGCAGGAATACGCCACCATGTCCAGCAAAGACAGTATCTTTTATATTAACATGACTGTTTTCAAGATACCTTGGAATTGTATCAAGAACCTTTCAAATTCATAGTAAAGAAAAATTTCCCAGGGATTCATTTTTTATGTAGAAATTTAAATCTTATCATAGGTTCAGGTCATTGACTTGAGAAAGTGTACTGCATTCTCTTGGCAGTCCTGTGAAAAAATGGCAGATGGTATTTAAGTGTTCTTGGAGACCTGCATGCTGCTTTGGCAGAAGTCCTTTGCATCCATTTCCTTTTTCTTCTTTTTTTTTTTTTCTCTTTTCGAGACAGAGTCTCCTTGTAGCCCCAGCTGTCCTGGAACTTACTCTGTAGACCAGGCTGGCCTTGAACTCACAAAGAACCACCTGCCTCTGCCTCTGCCTCTGCCTCTGCCTCTGCCTCTGCCTCTGCCTCTGCCTCTGCCTCTGCCTCTGCCTGCCGAGTGTTAGGATTAAAGGCGTGCTTCACCACACCCAGCAGTTAGGTACTATTTTATCCAATTGCTTTAAGGGTGACTCTATATGAGATTTGTGTGTCTCCACAAATGGTGACTCTACCTGTGGAGAAAATGGTTGGCATTCATTATTTTTGTGTCTCATGGAATTAAAGCTGTTAATGTGGATGTCACAGATTTTTCTCTTACATCACTAGTGTGACGGGTAGATAAGAAGGTTCAGTGAATGAATGTTGTGTGACACTCACCCCAGATAGGGACACTCCAAAATACAGATACCACCAGAGTGAACCAGTGAGTTTATTGGGGTTATTTATAGGAACAGAAATGACTCAACAGGTGCATCACTGAAAGCCCAATCCAACATGGGTGAGAGGTTACCAAAGCTGGAGCTCACTGTATATCTTGCAGGTAGCTGGCTGGACAGGCAAACTCTTTTCTAGATGGCTTGGCATGCTTCAGAGCAGCTTCAGCCTGTCCTTACTGCTTATGTAAGCTTGGGGAATGAGGGGCCTGGTGCATCTGGTCAGTTTCAGGGCCTTTCCTGAAGCTTTAGGTTGTTTACTTCCTAAGTCTTAAAAGAGCTTTTCTGTGGAGTGTTTCACTATGCTGTACAGCAATGAATAGATAAGGAAATTAGGTAGGTTATTTGTATATTCTGTGTGTGTGTGTGGGGGGGGTGTTTACATTTTCATGTGAGTGTACAGAGGGCAAAGGTTTATGTTGAGAACCCTGCTTGAGATTATCGTCCATCTTGTTAATCAGTGCAGGACCTCTCAATTGGACCCAGAGCTTGCTGATAATGGCTAGTCTGGCTGGCCGGCTTGCTCCAGGGATCCCCTTGTCTCCACCACCTAAGCACTGCATTTTCAAGCTGGCCTTTATATCCACCCAGTAATATTTGGTTCTGGTCCTCATACCTGAGTGGCACACATTTTAACCATTGAACCATCTCCCTAGCTCAAGTACTTAGGTATTTTGACTGTCAAACTGTTTTGAACCATGTGTACCATGTATATTTCAAATGACAAAGTAACCTAAAAAGGAAAGAAAAAAGAGAAGCTATTTTATTTTGTACGTAATGTATTATTCTGTACTTAAAAGAAGAAACTTTGTTCATGTAAACATTGTAGCTTGGGCATTATAAGATGAAGGTGTAGATTTTTCTCTTATCTGTCTTAAATAGAATGGTAATACTTCCTCCCTGGTTAGATTTGCTAGGAAGGGGAGACCCAGACATCTTGCTTGCTTGGTTTGGTTTGAGACAGGATTTCCCTGTGG
The DNA here is from genome assembly GCA_009823505.1 of Rhizomys pruinosus. Taxonomy (NCBI): domain Eukaryota; kingdom Metazoa; phylum Chordata; class Mammalia; order Rodentia; family Spalacidae; genus Rhizomys; species Rhizomys pruinosus. Next base: position 42,834 of record VZQC01005843.1, read on the forward strand.
TGACCTCAGATCTCACAGAGTACTCATATATCTGTGGGATTAAAGGGTGCACTACCTTTAATGATCCCTGCCCCACCTCCCTGCTTTTTTAAATGCTAAAGAAGGGCCTAACATCTATAGGCTTTTGGCAGAGAGAGTTCTTTCTAAATGTTTTAATCACAGATTTGGATTTTGTTTGGCAGAGAGTAGTCAAGGGAGTTTTAAGGAACCAGTTTGGAAGGTGTGAAGATTGATCATGTACAGTGTGCTCTTTTAAAATTTTTTTTTATTTTTAGGTGTGCGAGTTTTAGCCCTTGCACATATTATGTAAGTGCACAACATACTTGGAATGTCCACAGAAGACAGTTTTGAACCCCTGGAACTGAAGTTAAAAAATGGTTGTTAGTCACTGTGGATGCTGGGAACTGAACCTAGGTCTTCTGCAAGAGTGGCCAGTGCTATTAACTGCTGAACGACTCTTTAGCTCCTAGAATATACTCTTAAATTTTTTTTTTAATTTTTTTAAATTAATTTTATTTATTTCTGTATGTGTATGAATGTACTGTCTGCATGCAAGTCTGTGCACCCGTGTCGTGCAATGCCGCGGAGGTCAGAAGAGGGTGTCAGATTCCCCTGGAACTGGAGTTCTCCTGGAATTGGAGCTTCAGACGGTTCTCAGCCGCCATGTGGGTGCTGGGGATCGAACCCGGGTCCTCTGTAAGAGCGGTCGGCGCTCTTAACCGCTAGGCCATCTCTCCAACCCCTAGAATATTTTTTTAAAAGACTACAGTCTCTATGGGGCTGGAGAGATGGCTCAGCAGTTGAGTACCAACTGCTCTTGCAGAGGACCTGGGTTCAATCCCCAGCACCCACATGGCAGCTGAGAACCATCTTCAACTCCAGTTTCCAGGGGAATCCGACACCCATTCTGATCTCTGCGGCATTGCACGACACAGGTGCACAGACCTATATATGCAGACAGTACATTTATACACATAAAAATAAATTTTTAAAAAATTAATTAGAGCCGGGCGTGGTGGCACATGCCTTTAATCCTAGCACTTGGGAGGCAGAGGCAGGTGGATCTTTGTGAGTTCAAGGCCAGCCTGGTCTACAATGTGAGTTCCAGGACAGCTGGGGCTACAGGGAGACCCTGTCTCTCAACAATCAGCCTTGCCGAAAAAAAAAAAAGGGAGACCCTGTCTCGAAAAGACAAAAAAAAAAAAA
>VZQC01005843.1:44913-99739 GCA_009823505.1 Rhizomys pruinosus
CAGCTTACTTTATTTTTGAATTTTTCGACTATTGTTATATATATGATTCTTTATCTATATAATATTATATATAAGTTATAACAAAATTTGACTGTTTCGAGCAGCAAGTTTCACCGTTTCCAGTCAGTTTTTTCGTTTTTTCTTTTTGGGGGGGTTGGTTGTTGTTGTTTTCCTTTTCCAATATGCATCACTCCAAGTACTTGGACAAAAAAAGTTCAAGGAGCCCTGCAAGAACATACTTGAGAACTAGTAATTGGCGCTAACATCCACAGATGAAGATGTGGATCATCGTTTGTTTTCTGGGACTGTGTAGTTCCTAATGATAGTATCTTCTAGTTCATCCATTGTACCATGCAAAGTTCATGATGTCATCTTTCTTTACTTGCATAGAACTCCATTTGTGTAGATGTACCACATTTTCCATTCACTCATCAGTTTGAGGGCCACTGGTTGGTTCTCAGCTTTTTTGCCTACTGTAGCAAGAGAGCTGCAATCACATGGCTAGTACATGTATATCTTTGCGGTAAAGATGAGCTGTGGGTATATAACCAGGAGTGGTATGGCTGTGGTCATGGCGGAAGCTCATTTTTGAGTCTTTCAAGGGTTACCACTACGTGGCTATCCATAGAGCTGAGCTCAAGTTTACATTCCATACAGCATGGATGAGTGTTCCCCTTTCCCCACACCTCCCAGCACTTGGTATCATTTGTTGTCTTGATCTAAGCCAGTCTATCAGCAGTGAGATGGATACCTAAAATGGTTTTTAATTGCTATCTGTCCTTATGATGTTGAACATTCTTAAGCGATTTTCTCAGCCATCTCTATTCCTCACTTGTGAAGTCCTCCTGTTCAGCTCTTTGCTACATCTTTCTTGAGTGATTCATATTGTTTTCTTCTTTTGTTTTTTTGAGTAGTTTATATACTCTGGAAAATCAATCTTTTGCAGATAGTGTATACTGAGGTGAGGTTGTCTTGCCACTTTGTGGGTTTTCGTTTCACGTCTGATTTTTCTTTTTGATTTACAGAAGACTTTTGAGTTTCTATGAGGTCCTGTTGTCCAATTTTTGATCTTATTCTTGTGCAGCTGCTGTCTGGATTTAGGAAGTATTTTCCTTTTATTTTTTTTCTAATTTGACATTTTATTCTATTAGTGCTGTTGTAACTGGTCTTGCATGTAGGATCCGTGCCCGCCGTGGGTTTGCGCCAATGCCAAGCGGTCAGAAGAGGGTGCGGATCCCCGGAACTGGCGAGTTAAAGATGGACTTCCGGCCGCCTGTGGGTGCGACGGGATTGAACCCAGGTCCTCGCAAGAGCAGTCGTGATCCTAACCACTAGGCCACTCTCCCCGCCCAGGAAGTCTTTTCCTACCACTATGTCTTGTAGGCTGCGCCAACTTTTTCTTCTATCACTGTCAAGGTTTTGGGTTTCATCAATTTATAGGGTTTTTTTTTTTTTTTTTTCTTTTGTTTGTGGTTGTTTGTGTTGTTGTGTGTTTGCTTGTTTTTTTTAACTATATTTTATAAAAATTTAGTTTAATCTATTTATTTTTTTTTTGTCTTTTTCGAGACAGGGTCCTCCCTGTGCCCCAGCTGTCCTTGGAACTCACTCTGTAGACCAGCTGTGCCTTGAACTCACAAAAGATGCTTCTGCCTCTGCCTTTGCTTCTGCCTCCTGAGTTGCTAGGATAAAAGGCGTGCGCTACCACGACCAGCTACTATTTTACTTTTATGTGTATGAGGTACACTGTCTTCATGGTAGGTAGGTGCACCCCTGTAATGTTGTGCTTTGCCGCAGAGGTCAGAAGAGGATGTCAGATTCCCCTGGAACTGGAGTTAAAGATGGTTCTCAGCTGCCATGTTGGTGTTGGGAATTGAACCCCGGTCCTCTGCAAGAGCAGTCGGTGCTTTTAACCGCTAGGCCATCTCTCCAGCCCCATTATTTAAAAAATTTTTCATAATCTTTACTTGAGCTTTTTAGTTGTTCTGTGTTATCTTCCAGGTCTGATATTCTTTGTTCTGCTTCGTCCATTCTATTTCTGAGGCTTTTTCCATTCCTTTCCTCTTGATTGGATGAGTGTTCTACTTCCTTTTTCAGTTCGTCCTGTGATTTCTTTAATATTTCCACTTCCTTTTGGAACTTCTCAATCTCTTCCTGTAGCTCTTTGCTTAGCTGGTCGGTTTCCTTTTTCAGTGTTTCCACTTCCTCTAGGTCTTTCTTGAGTTTTTCATTCTCTTTCCTTAGTTCTCTGACTTGGTCTTTATATTCTTTGATTTCTTTGAATATGTCTGCAATTGTTCCTTTAAGTTCTGTGTCCTGGGCCATTCCCAGGAGGATCCCACTGTAGGAATGTCCCACAGCGTTGGTAGAGCTTGGTGTGGGATTATCCTCCACCTCTCCCATGTTGTCCCTTTGTCGTGTCCCTGGCATGTGGCTTTCCCTTTTTGCCTGTATTCCAATGCGAATCACAAATGCCTCTTCACTATGTTGGAGGCTTGCTTTGCTTGCCTCCTTCAGATGCCTTTTTCTTTTTTCTTGTTTATGGAGTGTTGACTTGTCTAGGTTTCAGGCATTCAATTTTGTTTATATATTGGAAGTCTAACTCACTTTTCCCTTTCTGTTCTGAAGGTTCTCCAAAAAATCCACTTGGACACTCCCTGAGCAATTCCAGTTGGTGTGTGTGTGTGGGGTGGGGGGGATATGCCTGAGCCTGCGCCCCGGTACTCTGTGCTTCAGATGGTTCTGGGAAGTCCCTGATCTAAGCTCTGGGCACTCAAGTCTCACAGTGGCACCAGGCCTACCTTTAATACCAGCTAGCAGGGCGACTCCACCCCGACAGCCAACAACGCAGAGATAGATCTATCCAACAGTCTGCCTGGTGAGTTCCAGGACAAAGCTGGGGCACAGAGACACCTGTCGACTCGAAAGCGACCGCCGCCCGCCCAAAACAAGAAGAACGAAAAAGACGGAAACTGGCTACCTACGTAAAACGCCGAAGAAAAGAGAGAGAGAGAAGGAGACGACGAGAGTAGCGAAGCGACGGCATCTATTTAATCTAACACGCACCAGTATGAGGAGCCAGGACTGTGATGTGAGAACAAGCTCTGCATCCATGACTCTCTAGATGTTGATAAATTAGAGGAAGATAGACATGGTTCTGTGTGTGCGAGTACCAAAGAAGGTATCTGTCCATTTACTTTATTCGATCCTTAACACCCTTCAAATCCTTTTGTGGACCACAACCTACGGGCTACGTAGTTCTAATCATGTTCTAGGATAACCCATATGGAATATAGCTGTCACCAAATCCTTGGTTAAGGTAGAGCTCCTATAATTTTGAGTTCGTCATTGTAATCCCAAAGACCAGTAGTGTGGTCCTTTAGAAACTTGTATCAAACTTAAAATGTTTTTGAAATTTTGGGTTTAATTCACCTAAACACTGAAAACGTCGGTTGGAGTCTCAAAACCCAGGGCTCGTTAAGTTCAAAAGTCAATGTTTCAAGGGAGCGGAAAAAGGAGGTTTGGAGCTATTCTGCAAGTACCCAGGTTTTGCTGCCCAGCCCCACATGGTGGAGCGAGAACAAAACTGTGCCTTACTCCAGTCCAGGGAAGCTGACTCCGTCTTTGACCTCCACAGGTCATATCAACTGTATGTTGTCCACATCCTATTCTAAACACAAGCAGACAACATAGCTCGTCTTCCCTCTGCCGTCTCTCTGTTTCCTTGACTAAGAGCTTCCACATCCAGGCCTTGATTGGGAAAGGCAGTTACCCTAGAAGCTTACATTACAGTTCAGGTAATCAAGAAAACAAGGGAATGAACAACTTGTAATTCAAAGAGCAAAAATCAAACACTCACACGATTTACGAAAATATTATTAGAAAATAATTAAGAAAAAAATAAAAAAAAAAAAAAAAAACGTGGTGGCACACGCCTTTAATCCTCGCACTTGGAGGCAGAGTGCAGGCAGATCTTATGTGAGTTCAAGGCCAACCAAGCCTGGTCGACGGATGAAAGGGTGTTCCAGGCAGCTGGGACTAAACGTGAGACCCTGTCTCGAAAGCGACCAAAAAAAAAAAGCGTGAAGCATTTAATTTATGGAAAAAATTAAAGAAATGCAATACCACCAAACAAAATCGGCCAAGGGAAAGAATAAAAGAGATGGTATGTGTCATAAAAGACTATTAGGGTACTATTTTTTTAGTGTGTATGAAGGTACTGTCGGCAAATGTTACGTTTGATGCACCGGTGTCGGTGCCATACTGGGGAGGGTCGTAAGAGGGTATTATAGAATGTCCCTGGAACATGGAATTAAGACGGTTTTTAGCCTCCATGGGGGTGCTGGAATCGAACCCATTTCCTCTGCAAGAGCAGTCGGTGCAATTAAAAGCGGAGGTCCATCTCTCCACCACCAAAGAGCTAATTATGGACTCATAAAAGATATATCTTTTAAAATATCTGAAATCAAGTTTAAAAAATCCAAAAAAACACTCAGATATACACACACAAAAACTTGAATACGTGAATATCAATACACACAAGAATGAACACAATCTTTGGTGAAAGTATATTTAACAATAAAAATTTTTGTGGTCAAGCTAGTAATGCAGCTCAATGGTAAGGTTGCGTGCTTTATGTGTGTTTTGATAAGGTTTAAATTCCACTAGAGCTTCCAAGTACCTAAGCTACTTTGGTCCCCCGAGTTTGTGGCCGTGGGGGGAGGACATGAAACCCTTGTAGGATGTAGAGCTGGGGGGAAACACAAAGCCAAGTAGGGGCAAGTTTAAGAGTTCTTCAGCCTTCCAGGACTTCCAGTTTCGTTCTGCTTCCTGTCCCTTTGAAGATGTGTCTGCTTTTATGCTCCAGCCACCTCCTTCTATCAGGCCTCCCTGTCCATTATGGACTCTTATCGAGAACCAGAAGCCAAATAAGCACTTTCCTTCTGTAAGGTTCTTGGTCATGAGGCGTTTCACAGCAACAGAAAGATAATAAATATTTAGAGGCATTGATCTCTACACCACCACACACACACACACAAAGAAAAAAACACATTTTACTGTAATACGCTCTTGTCTAGAGATGACTGATGCAAATTATAAAAAAGGCCCAAGATTTAAAAATTTTCTCTTTATTTGACCTATAGGAGGTGTTGTTGTCTGCATGTAATGTGAGTGACAGAGGGCTGTTTTAGGCCATAGTGGAGCTAGCACTGAAACCGCGAGGTCCTCTCCACGGCAGTCCATTTCTCTTAATCTCTACGTCCAACAGCTGTAATTCTTAATCCGCCAGTCCAGTGTCAAGAGAAGTCCATGACAAGGGTCATGTGAAAATAATGATACAAGAGACAATCAAGCTTCTTAAAAGAAAACACAAGGAGCATACAATATGAATTCCCATAAATTTCTTATTGGATGTACTTCTGCTGATATTTTGGGATATTTTTATTCAAGATAAACCTATTGAAAATAAAAGGGGACGAATACTAGAATGAATACCTTCAGAATGTATGACCAGGGCTAGGGAGATAGCACTGTGAGTAAAAAGGCTTGCTGTGTCCAAGCAATAAGACCTGAGTTTGGATGCTGAGAACCCACCTATAATGGCATCATCAGTAACCCAAGTGTTGGGAGGCAAAGACAAGTGAATCCTCCCAGGAAGCTCTCTTAGCCAGCCAGTCTAACACAGTCAGGTGATCACCAGTGGAGCCCACTATCTCAAAAATTAAATAAACTCAATGAATGAATGAGATGAAGAATAAATAAATAAACAAACAAATTCACACAAGATGGTTTAGCAGTTTAAAGGCTGTTCTTGGCAGAGGTCCTGGTTCATTCCCGCATCTCAGCATGGTGCGACATGACAACTAACTGGTCACTTTCATCCAGAGGATCCGCAACAGCAGGCACACATGTGCGCATAGCATACATGTCACACTCTCACAAAGATAAAAATAAGTCCTTAAGAAAGTACAATATGGAGATGCATGAGAAAGAACACCTGACGTGACCTGCAGGTGGAGCCCCATGAGACTCAAGATCGCCGCGCACATGTAACACACCATAACCCACAATTCTTTCAATTAGAGTGGTATGAGCGGGGCTTTGTGTTGGCACGCGCCTTTAATCCTTCGACTTGGGAGGCAGAGGCGGGTGATCTCAGTGAGTTCAAGGCGAGCTGCTCGACAGAGCCGAGTTCCAGACAGCGGGGGCTACGCGAGAAGACCGCTGGTCCAAAAGACCAAAAAAAAAAAAAAAAAAATTATAGTGGTATGAAAACAAGATATCTTTTTTTTTTTTTGGTCCTTTGTCGAGACGGGGTCTCGCTGTAGCCCAGCTGTCCTGACACTATGTAGACCACAGGCGTGCCGTGAACTCACAAAGACCAGCCTGCCCTCTGGCATCCCAAGTGCTAGGATTCAAGGCGGCGCCGCCACGCCCGCTAAAACTAAGATTCTTAATATTAAAAACTTGAAAACAAAATGGTGTTTCAAGCATATCGAACGAAAAGACAAAAGAGAAGTATAAAATGAAAATTAATAATGTATTATTAACTAAGATTAGATTCAGCCTATTAGGAGATATTTTTTTTAATGATTCATAATTAGTTTATCCTGAAAGCATGAATAAAAATTTAAACCTCAAAATAAGTATGCTTAAAAGATGAAAACATTTAAAAAATAATTAATGCGTAATGTTGCGCTACAGTCATATAAAAGACATCTAAGAACACTTGAAGTAGAATTATAAAGATCGAGATCTGAGGTTCTGCGAGGCGCCGCGGAAGAGCAGGAGGAGACCAGGTAGGAACTAGGTGTTTCAGCAAGGTTGATTGTTGATCCGTTAATCCAGCCGTCTTGGCTTGATTGGCTTTTGTGGCTGTTGGGGGCGGAGTTATCCTCCCAGCTGGATGGAAAAGGTTGGTTGTGTTAATCTGAGATCTGAGATCTTTCTGAGGCCTTGGAAAGTACCCATCCCCGCCTGAAGGCCACCCCCCCCCCCAACTGGATTAACGAGGCATCTGAAGGAGGCAAACAAAAGCAGCCTTCGACACAGGGAAGAGGCATTTGGGACTCCAGTGGATATTAGGCCAAGGAGAAAGCCCATACCAAGGGAATAAGACGTAAGAATAGACAACACAGGAAAGGGGCAGAATAATCATGCACCAGCTTCAACCAACCCTATGGAAGACTGCCCCGGCAGTGGGATCTCTCATTGGAGTTGGCCCCCAGGACACAGATATCAAAGACACAATTGGGAAACATATTTAAAGAACTACAAGATTTAAAGAGCAAATCAAGAAATTAAACAAGAGAATGAAGAACTCAGAAAGGACCTAACAGAGAGAATGAAAGACTCTGGAAGGAAGTAGAACTACTGAAAAGATCCTCCCTGCGGAAGAAGATAAGGACACCAACCAGCGAAGCAAAGACTACAAGACGAGATTGAAAGAAGATAGAAATACTGTAAGAAAATCGAGGGAAAGTGAAAAGGAAATAAAAAACTTATCCAATTAAGAGGAAAGGAGTGGAAAAGCCTCAGAAGCAGAAGTAAGTGAAGAGAAGAACGAAGAATTCAGACCCTGGAAATAACAAAGAACACTAAAAACCTCAAGAAAGATGATGAAGAAAAATTTAAAAATACACAAAGGTGAACAACCAGGAACTGTGGGACACTGATCAAGATCTTCAACAGAATAATAGATGACACTCCCTTCCCCAAACTAAAAAAAGGGCAAGCCAATACAAGACAATAACGCACATAGAACTCAGAACACAAGATCAAAAAGAAAGGGAAAAATAAAAAGAAAAAAAAAAAAAAAAAAAAAAAAAAAAATCCTTAAAGTCACAAGGGAAAAACAACGAGTGACCTAGAAGGGGAAACCTATCAGAATTAAAACTTACTTCTCGACGCAAACTATGAAATCAAGAACCTGGGAGCAAAGCATTTCCAGTGGTAAGGGACAATAGATACAAACCCAGTTACTATACCCACAAAAATGTCAATATAATTGAGAGAGAGAAAAACCTTCTATGACATAAACAAGTTAAAATAATACATGTCCGGAAAACCCAACCCTTCAAAAATACGTGAAGCAATTCAAAGGACAAGAAAGGAGCAACCATCCCCAGGCACCTAGAAAGAGAAATCAATAAAGCACACTGCAGAATAGAAACCGAAACCCAAACAGCAATGGATAAGAAGGCAAAGGAAGTAAACAAAACCTATCAGTCATAAACCTTAAATATTAATGGGCAAAAATCCCCAATCCAAAAGACATAGCCTGGGAGATTGGATTAGAAACAAAACCCATCTTTTGTTTTCTTGTCCCCAAGAAAGTTTCCTCACTTTTAAAGATAGATTATTATCCCAAAGTGAAAGGAGAGGAAAAAATATTCCAAGCAAAAGGGACCAAAAAGAAAGCGATGTTGCTATTTTAAGATATCAGACCAAATGTAGACTTCAAAAGTAAAAGAAATGAAAGCAGACAGAGAAGGCCAATTACTTTATTATGAAAGGAACAGTTCACCAAGAAGAATTAACAATTATGAATATATATGCACGAAAGCTCTGTGCACCAAACTTTATAAAAGACAATTTCTCCAGGACCGGACAATCACACACTAACCCCAGTTACACTCATAGTAGGGAACTTCAAAACTCCATGAGTATTTGGATGAGGTCACAGGACAAAGTTATAAAAATAGAGACACATCGGAACTGAACAAAAAAAAATAAAAACAAAAGGCAGAGAGAAATTTAAAAGTGATATGGTAGCAACACCAAATGGAGACTCGTAGACCATCCCCGAAGACCAGAGAAATACACTTTCTACTCAACACCCCATAGAACATTCCCCAAAACTGACCACATACGTGGACACAGAAAAATCCTCCACATAATACCAAAAGATTGAATAATTTCATCATGCATTCTATCAGACCAACAATGCAATAAACTCAATACGAACACCAGAATAAGCCAAAATAGCTACAAGAACACATGGAGACTAAACAACACACGCTTGATAAGTGAATGGGTCAAGGAAGAGATAAAGAAAGAAGAGAAAAAGCAGTCCTAAACTGAATGACAATGACATACACACAACAAAACCTATTGGGATACCTTAAAAGCAGTCCTAAGAGGGAAGTTTATAGCCCGGGGTACCTACATTAGAAAACAGAGCACAAGTGAATATCTAACACTACGCGAAAAGCACTTGAGAGTCAACGACAGATGAACCCTAAACGCCACAGACAGGAAGAAATAACAAAAAATCAGAGCAGAAATCAATAATAGAAACAAAGAACACATAACAAAAAAAAGAACAAAAAAAAAAGATCAATGAATCCAAAAGTTGGTTCTTTGAAAGAAATAAACAAGATAGACAACCTCTAGCCCAGATTACCAAAAGAAAGAAGGAACTAACTCCCAAATCAATACAATCCATGACGAAAAGGGAAGTGCACAACAGACAAATGAAAAGATCCGGAAAATCATATGGGAATTTTTAAAGACCTATACTCTACCAAATTTTGAAAACCTAAGAAATTGTAATGAATATCTTGAAATCCTAGGAATCACCAAAACTAAACAAAGAGACTGACAGCCTAAACAGACCTAACACATGAATGAAATTGAAAATGTAATTAGAAACCTCCAAACTAAAAAACCCAGGCCGCAGAACGGTTTCACACGGCAGAATTCTATAAGAACATGTCAAAAAGCCTACACCAATTATTGAATGAAACTGGTAGAAGGGATACAATCAGAGGGGATTCTCCCAAATTCTTTCCATGAAGCCATCCAGGCATCACTCTATTACCGAAAACAGGCAAAGATACAACAAGCAAAGGAGAATTATAGACCCATCCGCCTAATGAACACAGATGCCAGAAATTCTAAACGGGATACTGGCAATCACATACAGACCCACATCAAGAAGATCTCAGGACTAAAGTGGATTCATAGCCAAGAGCAGGGAGGGTTTCAGCCAGTAAAACGAAAATCAATAAGACATCATCAAACCACTAAATGGAATAAGGATAAACCAGCACCATCATCTCCATTGATGCCAAGAAAGCCTTTGACAAAATCCAGCATCCCTTCCAATGCTGTAAACTCCTAGAGGGAATTTAGATTGGAGAGATCATTCTCAATGTAATCCAACCATAAACAGGAACACCCACAGCAAATAGCATCCCTAAATGGGAAAATGACGAAACATCCCTTTAAGGTAGGAAATCGACAAGCCTGGCCCCTGTCGTCCCCCACTCGCCTCTTCAGCTATAGTGCTTGAACACTTACTAGAGCAATAAGACGAAGAAAGTAAATTAAAAGGAGTACTATTGGAAAAGAGGCAAGCTATCCCATTTGCTGATGATATGATGGTTTACTTAAGGGGTGTGGCTAAAAACTAACTCCCACCGCAACTACCCCTAGAACAAATTAACGGCTTCAGCAGCACCATTCAGATACAAAATTAAACTTAAAAAAAAATAATAATCAATGGCCTTTCTTTATACCAAGAACTATCAACTGGAGAAAGAATTCAAAGAGACCTTTCCCCTCAACGAATAGCCTCAAAAAAACAATAAAAATACCGAGACAAACCTAACCAAAGACACCAAAGCCTCTACAAACAAAATTTTTAACCTTTAAAGAAAGAAATTAAGGAGATATCAGAAGATGTAAACGCTCTCATTCTCATGGATTGGATTAATTAAGCATTGTAAAAATGTCCTTTCTACCGAAACTCTTGTATAGATTTTAACGCAATGCCAATCAAAATGCCCAAGATTTTTTTCACAGGCTGGGAAAAAAAAAAACAGTCGTAATTCAATTTGGAAACAAAATACCGCCCGAAGTAGCAAAACAAACCCGTGAGTGAAAAGAGCTAACGACAGGGTACGCTATCTTATACCAGACTTCAAACTACTGCAGGGCTATAGTCATAAAAACACCGGTGAATGGACAAAAAACAGAACCTGTTTTGGACCCATGGAAAAAAGCTGAAGATCCAAACCTGAGGCACATACAATTTCAAGCCATCATCATATTTGACAAGAGTGACAGAAGACACAATTGAGAAAAAGAACAAGAATCTTCAGCAAGTTGTGTTGGCAAACTGGATCACCACGTGTTTAGAAGAATGAAATTAAACCCCTAACCTCTCGCCCTGTACAGAAAAGTCAATTTCTCAGATGCATAGAAAAGACCTCAACATGAAACCCCAAAACTCTGAAAACGATAGAAGAAAAGTTGGCCAGCATACGACAAGACATAGGCTTAGGAAGAGACGGTTTTCCGAAAATCAGACAACAGCTGGGCAAGAATTAAGGTTGAGACACCTGACAAATGGGACTTCATTTTTTTTATTTTATTGTTAATTTTTTATTTTTGGGTTATTTTTTGAGACAGGGTCTCCCTGTAGCCCACTGCCTGAGTGCACACGGTAGACCAGCTGGCCTTGAACTCACAATAGATCCACCCTGCCTCGTGCCTCCCAAGTGGCTAGGTATTAAAGGCGTGCGCACCACGCCTGGTGGGACTTCATTAAACTCAAAAGCTGTATGTCAAATCAAGGAACAAGCAAGGAATGAAGAGAAACCCACAGAGAATGGAAGGAGACCTTCAACAGATAATCATAGCTGGACATAACATTGAATATCCAAAATATAGAACTTACAATCAAAAAACAAAGAAGTAAAGAAAACAAAATGACCATAGTCAATAAGATGGACCTAAGAGTCTAACAGAGACCTTCACTGAGTGGAGATTAGAAGATGGCTGAGAACACTCTTAAAAAGTGTTCACATTCATAATTAATTAAGGAAATGCAATTAAACCACCTTTAGATATCATCTGTAACTCATGACGACTGGACTAGATCAAGAAACAAATAAACCAATGCGGAGAGGTTGGGAAAAGGGAAGCACTCACTCACGCTGTTGGGAATGTCCAAACTCTTTATCACAACTATGGAAAGCATGTGGAAACCCTTGTAAAAGGACTAAAATAGCCTGCCAACTGACCCGGTCTCATAGACTCCTAGGTGTACACCCAATAGACTCAACCTCTACCGCAAAGATGCATGCACAGCCATGTTTTTTCAAGCTCTCTTCACAATAGGAAGAGCTGGAACCAACCCAAATCCGCTCAACGTGACAGTGGATAGAGAAAATGTGTTACACTTACACAATGGAGCTAGCCACAGTAAGAAAGAGAATCATAAGCTTTGCAGGAAATGGCAATGACTAAACATCTATGCTGAAGTGAAGTAACAGTCCCAGAAAACAAACGATAGAATGGTATTCCGCTCTTTGGATGCTAGTCCATTACCTAGTGTAAGTATTTTCGTGTGTAGGCCCCTGATCTTTTGTACAAAGCATTTGGGTGTAATGCATATTGAAACAACAACAACAGAAAAAAAAAAAAAAAAAAAAAAAAAAAAAAAAAAAAAAAACTGAGTGAAACAGTGAAATTTTGCTCAAAACTTTCAACTTCCACATGGAGAAATATTGAGAAAGACTGAGAAAGAGATAAGAAGCATATTTGGCAGAGTGCCAAGGACTCTGGAGGGTTCCAGTGAGGGGGACATGGGGCCTAGACTTGAAAAAAATATAGTATAAATAATTTTGTAAAAAAAGAAATGATAAATACTTAGATTTATCCAATACCATGCATATCTATTATCTAACCCAACTTAATATAACTCCAATTCCAGGGAAGCCAACACCCATTTCTGACCTCCAAAGGCACTACACAACACAGGTACACCTACACACAACCAGGCAATACATTCATACAAAAAAATAAAAAATAAAATATAATTAAAAAATAAAAATAAAATATAACAACAAAAACATTTGCTATTACTAATTCACAAATGACCTCAACACCCACAATAATCTGAGTTTTTGAGTTTTCACCTTTAACATAAATCTCTTTTTTCTTTTTTGTGGGAGAGTCACATATTAGAGCTGGCTGGGCTGTTTATTAACTCACGGGCTACAGCATTCCTCTGACTCCTGAGTAATGGGATTAAAGGTGAGAGTCACCATGCATGCATGGCCTTCCATCATAAATCTTAGGCAAAAGTCTCAACCAAAATGAATCATAAAACATGCATATGTGGGGCTGGAGAGATGGCGCAGCATTAAGAGCACGCTTTTCTTGCAAGAAACCTGGGTTCAGAATCCCCCAGCATCTACAACGGCGCATACAACCATCTAAAACTCAGTTTCACAGGGGGTACTAACCACCCCTTCTGTCCAGCAGGACATGGGTACACTTACATGCAGGCAAAACAGGCATACATATAAAATGTAAATAAATTTTTAAAACATGTATATGATCAAATAATTGATGAAACAAGGTAAACAAAGTAGTTTACTTCCTATCTCAGAACCCCAGGAAAAAAACTATAGCTGATCAAGACAAAGTTATGGTGTCTCCCGCAAAAAGGCAATTTGAGCAACAGACCCAATACTACCACACAAGCTTCTGATATTGTAAGGAAAACTGTTTAAACTTTTTTTTTTGGGGGGCGGTCTTTTGCGAGCAAAAGGGTCTCCCTGTAGCCCCGCTGGTCCTGGCATTCACTCTGTAGAACCCAGGCTACTTGAACTCAAAGATCCACCTGCGTCTGCTTCCAGATTAGGAATTAAGGTAGGCCACCGACCTTCCCAGCTGAGAAAACTGCTAAACTTAAGAACAGGAATAAGATGGGTTATAGTTTACCACATACTACTCTTAAAAGGACTGAAGTGCCCAGCACTGCACACATCGGAGACTATGCAAGCTCCAGTGCCAGAGTACCCACACTCACATGCATATGCCCACATACACAGAGCCTCATTTAAAAATAAAATAAGGGCCTTTTCAACACCCAGATGGTAACTAACAACCATCCACACAGTTCCAGTTCCAAGGGATCTGATGCCTTCTTCTGGCCTCTGCAGTCATTGTATGCATGTTGTGCACTTATACACATGCATTCAAAAACACACAAAATAAAAAGAATCATTTTTTATGTGTATGAATAGTACTGTCTGCATGCAGGGTGGGGCACCCGTGTCCATACAATGCTTCGGAGTCAAAGAACGGGTTAAAGGTTCTTAGCCTACTGTGTAGGTGTTGGGAGTCCAACCCAGGTCCTCTGCAGTAGGTGCTCTTAACCACTGAGCCATCTCTCCAGCCCCATAAATCATTTTTTTTAATTTTAAAAGGAATAAGACATTTAACAAAGATGTGATTAGATTACACATCTTATTTCAATTCCCAAGTGATTAAACAACCTAACTAAAGCTGAGAATTTGTATGCTATAAAAAATAAAAACAGGAAACAAAACAAAACAAAAAAAAAAACTCCAGTTCCAGGGGATCCGACAGCCCCTTCTGTCCTCCGAGGGCATCAGGTATGCATGTGGTTGGTTCACTTATATGCATGTAAGCAAAACACACACATAAAATAATTAAAAAAAAGAAAATACAACTAGAGTGGACAGAGCTTAATCAGGGATTTCCCAGGACCACCAGAAAGGACCGGTAGGAGGTGCGTTCTTCAGCCAGGCATTTGACTGTGGACTAGATCTATATCTGGTTGTGTGGCTGTTGGGGCGGAATCGCTCTGCTAGTTGGTATTAAAGGTAGGCCTGGTGGCACTGTGAGACTTGAGTATGCAGAGCTTAGATCAGGGACTTTCCAGTACCATCTGAAGCACAGAGTATCCGGGCGCAGGTCTCAGGCATATCCCCACCCCACCACAAAACACCAACTGGAATTGCTGAGTGAGTGTCCAAGTGGATTTTTGGGTAACCTTCAGAACAGACAAGGGAAAAGGGAGTTAGACTTCCAATATATAAACAAAATTGCAAGCCTGCACCTAGACCAATTCAACAACTCCATAAACCAAGAAAACAACGAATAAAGGCATCTGAAGGAGGAAGCAAAGCAAGCCTCCAACATAGTGAAGAGGCATTTGTGATTCCCATTGGAATACAGGCAAAAAGGGAAAGCCCACCTGCCAGGGACACGACAACGGGACAACATGGGAGGTGTGCAGGATAATGATAATCCCACACCAAGCTCTCCCAACGCTGTGGGCATTCCTACAGTGGGATCCTCCTGGGGGAATGGCCCAGGACACAAATATAAGAAACAAAATAAGATTTCTATCAAAGTATAATTTACTTGAATATAAAATACATGTATACACATAAAAAAAAAAAAAAAAAAAAACTCAAGAAAGACCTAGCGGAAGTTGCGAAAACCACTGAAAAAGGAAACCAACCAGCTACGCAAAGAGCTACAGGAAGAGGATTGAGAAGTTCCAAAAGGGAGTGGAAATATTAAAGATCCCAGGGACCGAATGAAAAAGTAATTAGAACACGCATCCAATCAAGAGGAAAAGAAGGAAAACCGCCTCAGAAATAGAATGGACGAAGCAGAACAAAGGATATCAGACCTGGAAGTTCACACAGAACAACTAAAAAGCTCAAGTAAGATTATAAAATTTTTTAAATAATGGGGCTGAGAGATGGCCTAATGGTTAAAAGCACCGCCTGCTCTTGCCGCGGACCGGGGTTCAAAATTCCCAAACCAACATGGCAGTGAGGAACCCTCTTAACTCCAGTCAGGGGATTTGACATTCCTCTCTACTCTGCGCATTGCCAACCACGGGCTGCAGCCAACCTCCATGCAGGGACAGTACCACTCTTACACATTAAAAAACGTCAATTCGCTGGGCGTGGTGCACGGCCTTTAATCCTAGCAGTTGGGAGGTCGAGGCAGCAGATCTTCTGTGATGTTCAAGGCAGCTGGTCTAAAGATGAAGATTCCAGGACAGCTGGGGACTAAGGAGGACCCTGTCTCGGAAAAAGACAAAAAAAAAATGAAATGAAAACTAAATTTTTAAAACAAATATAGTTAAAAAAAACACAGCAAACACACAACAACAAACAAAAAACCACACAAAAAAAAAAAAAAAAAAAAAAAAAACCCTATAAATTGAGAAACCCAAAACCTTGACGGTGATAGAAGAAAAAGTTGGCGCAGCCTACAAGACATAGGTGTAGAAACGACTTCCTGGGCTGGGGAGAGGGCCTAGTGGTTAGGAGCACGACTGCTCTTGCAGAGGACCTGGGTTCAATACCCGGCACCCACATGGCGGCTCGGAGTCCATCTTTAACTCCCAGTTCCGGGGGGAATCCGACACACTCTTCTGACCTTGGCCATTGCGCAAACCCCCGGCGCGGCAGGATCCACATGCCAGGACCAGTTACAACAGCACCTAATAGAAGTAAAATTCCAATTAGAAAAAAAATAAAAGGAAAAAGACTTCCTAAATCAGACAGCACTGGCACAGAATAAGACAACAAGACAACAATACCTCATCAACTCAAAAGTTTCTGTACACAAAAAGAAAAACATCACGGGAGTGAAGACGAACACCCACGGAGTGGTAGAACCTCAACTCAGATGACATTCATAGCACAAAGCATTATATTTCCAGAGTGAATAGAACTACTCAAAAAAACAAAGAAGAACGAAAACAATATGAACCTCACAAAAGATGTAGAAAGAGACTGAACAGAGGCTTCACTAGTGGAGAATAGAAAGATGGCTGAGAAATCTTAAAAATGTTCAATCACTAATAAGTTAGAAATGCAAATTAAACCATCTTTGATCCCATCGTCAACTTGTACAGACTGCTATAGGATCAGAGAAACAATACCATAGTGCGGAGAGCGTTGTGGGGGAAAGGGGAACACTCATCACTACTGCCTGTGTGGGAATGTAAACTGTACACCTTGGAAAGCCACTATGTGGAAACCCTTAAAGACTCAAAATGAGCTTCCCGCCCACACCCAGTCATACCAGATCCTGTAGTATATCCCACAAAGACTCATCTCTACGCAAAGATATGCATGTACATCCATTGTTTTGCAGCTCTCTCTACAATAGGCAAAGCTGAGAACCAAACCCAATGTCCCCTCAACTGATGAAGTGAATGCAAAAATGTGTACATTTACACAAATGGAGTACTAGCACAGTAAAGAAAGATTGACATCATAACCTTTGCATGGTAAATGGATGTAACTCAGAAGATCTATGCTTTAAGGAAGCAACAGTCCCAGAAAACAAACGATGATCCACAATCTTCATCTGTGGATGTTAGCGCCAATTACTTAGTTCTAAGTATTTCTTTTGCAGGGCTCCTTGAACTTTTTTTGTCCAAGTACTTGGGAGTGATGATATTGGAAAGGACAAAACAACTACAACAACCAACCCCCCCCCAAAAAAAAAAAAAAAAAAACTGACTGAAACGGTGAAAAACTTCCTGCTCGAACAGTCAAATTTTTGTTTATATTACCTTATATATCCTAACTAATAATATATTATAAAATATAGTCTGAAACAAAATAAAAAGAAATTAAGTCTGAAAAAATAAAAATACATTAGCTGAAAATAATTAAAAATTAAATTAAANAAAACCAAGACTCTTTTTCATTTTCTGGCCTCCCTCTGTGGCCCAGCTTCCCACGGTACACTCAAGTTCTTCACTCAGCTGTTTTTTATTTGGTTCCTTCTCTCTAAGTTTTCTAGTCCTTCCAACTGGACAGGACACTGGATGATTCCACAAACCTCTCCTTAGTCATTGTCTACACCTACTTCCCAGGAAACCCTCAAGTATCCTATTCCATTGGTCACAGGATTCTTAGCTAAGTCCAGCACAATGCCATTCACTTGCCTTTGGCCCCAAGACACCCATACACTACCCTCAATTTCTCTGCGTTAGTCAGATTTTCCAGATGTACCCACTCTGCTGCTAGATGGCATGGTCATTCTAAGTACCTGTGCAGTCCTTATTAACCTTGGGATGAGAAGGTAGCTTTCTTCTCCAATCCCCCATGTGGGCCCAGGTCTCTTATACTGCAGTGATTCTCTGCAAATGAATGTCTGGATCAATAAGTTCGGGTGATTGAGAAGTAGATGAGAGAAAGAATGACTGTCACAGAGTCGCCTTAAAATATGTTTCTTTAAAAGTCTGTATATGAAGTTTTGGAATATTTTATAACTTAATATTAGTGTTTAGTTGAAAATTTAATGTTAACCACTCTACACTTGCCAAAAGCAATAATAACCATTCTTATGAAGAAAAGGTGAGCAATTCCTTTCTTTCTGTGTCTACTGTGTACATGTATGACTCTACATTGGCTTATTCACATTAATAATCTGAGTGACTCATCACAACTGCCTGAGAAAGAGCAGTTCCAATTGACAGAGAAGAGAAAATCTTCAAGGGTATAATTTTAAGTCAAACTGTCACCATGGAAATAGAAAGATCTCACTGTAAATCACATTGTCTTCATTCTACACCACCATAGGTGAGATACATGCCTGCCATTACTAATACTAGAATAGACCTGCCAAGCCTATGTCTCTAATCAGAATCTTCCTTTTGTAGACTTCAATGTGAAAATGTCTGAGGTAATTTCTACTACCAATGATTTTGAACATAGCACAATGCCTTGTTATTTCACTGGAACTAAAATTACATGTTTAAAATTGTTTTTCAGACAATAGATTTTGAAGGTTTCAAGCTATTCATGAAGACGTTCCTGGAAGCTGAGCTTCCCGATGATTTCATTGCACACCTTTTTATGTCATTTAGCAACAAGTTTCCTCATTCCAGCCCAATGGTGAAAAGTAAGCCTGCTCTCCTTTCAGGTGGAAGTGTAGTACTTGACACTGTATGAACAGTAAGGATCCTGAAAGATAAAGGTACAAACTTGTAATAAAAGAAAAAGACACTGGATTGAAAATTTTGTTATTATATATATATATATATATCTATTATCTATATCATATATATATGCATATATCATACATATAGCACATAATAAATGAATAAAGTACCGTGCAAATAACATACTTTAAAAGTTAAAAATTAAGAAATTACGTTTATATGAATTCTCATTTGACATGCAAATCCATGTTTCAGTAATGATTTTAAGAAATATTTTCACAATTTGGAAAAAAAAAATATGATTTTTTGAATGACTGGGCAAATATTGATAAATGCATATTAGGAAATTTAATCATGAAGCACTTATGCATAGGAAATTTACATTTAAATTCACCTGTGGGAACTACCAATTTATGTTTATATTCAGACTCATCACTCTCACAACTGTTTGGCATTTTCTTTTACCTTCGCAGAGAAATTGAGGGTAGTGTATGGGTGTCTTGGGGCCAAAGGCAAGTGAATGGCATTGTGCTGGACTTAGCTAAGAATCCTGTGACCAATGGAATAGGATACTTGAGGGTTTCCTGGGAAGTAGGTGTAGACAATGACTAAGGAGAGGTTTGTGGAATCATCCAGTGTCCTGTCCAGTTGGAAGGACTAGAAAACTTAGAGAGAAGGAACCAAATAAAAAACAGCTGAGTGAAGAACTTGAGTGTACCGTAGGAAGCTGGGCCACAGAGGGAGGCCAGAAAATGAAAAAGAGTCTTGGTTTTCCAGTGAATAATATCAAGGAAAGGAGAAAGCACACCTTCAATTACTGCTTATCCACTATCACTTCATTTGATATTATGCTTATTTTAAACAAAGCTAAAAGGTTTATTAACTTTTAAAGTTCGGGTCATATGTTGATAAAATATATGTATTATTTAAAAAAATGTAGTCTCAAGCAATAGAAAACCTTTGCTATTGGTGAATTCTTCAAAAAAAAAAACACTGTAGGAAATGAGAATTCAAGGGTTGTTGTCTAAATATAATAAAAATTTGTGTAAAATTGTTAATACACCCTTAAGCATATTAATAGTAAAATAAAAAATTAATAAAAACAAGTAAAATGAATGTATGTCTTGGGACTACATAAGTTGTTTTTATCTTAATTTGCCTTTTTCACTGGCTCAGAAAATTGTAAAGTTCTCTGACTCTAAATGAAAACTTGACACTTTTTTTTTCTGTAAACCACCCTCATAAACTAGTTATACCTGAAAGTGAGAATTTTTAAAATATCTTACTATTTGTAGAAAGATTATTGCTGGTGTAAGAATAAAGTGTTCCATTAGTTCTTCAATAAAGTCTAGGAGATGATGTCATAATATAGATTGGTGAAGAGTGCATTGAAATTTGAAATTGTTTCTCCAAGGTCTTTACAGTGTTTGGGGGAACAAATATTTCTGCTGAATTTCTGATGATGTATATGACCCATAATGTTACAAAAAACAAATTCATTACAGCCCACACTTCTATGACTTAGCATTTCCAATTCATACTGAGGAATCATTCTTGAGTGTTCTCCTGAGTCATCCATCACTTTCCTCTGTAAAAATAAAATTTAAATATCTCCTAAAATTCCTTTATCCATATGATTGGATATTTGTGAAAAATTATGATGGACTCAATTTAAATATTTCTTTATTCCATGAAAAAGTGGGAGATGTTCAAATTATATATAATAATATATATATATTTATATATATATATCATAAGTTCTACTGCTAAGGCTGTCATTAGATTTGGTCCTTGAAAATTAGGAACTCTGAACAGAATGAGAATCTCATACACCCCTGGCTAACCTGAAACTCACTACATAGCTGAGACTGGCCTTGAATTCCTGATCTTCCTAACTTTACCTTCCAAGTCCTAGTATTACTAACATGTACCAGTATACACTGCTCTGCCACTGGTATTTAACTTAAAGAACAGCAACTGCATGTAAACGAACCTTCTATTTAGAAATAAGAGATATACAGAAAAGTATAGAAATAAAAGTAATATGGCTGTCCAGTTGCTCAGTTTGAACCCATTTGTAACTCCCTTTGTTCCCTTTGACGTTCATTAATGCATGTCTACTCTTCTACTCAAGTCAGCTCACCATGTTACCTTTGGAAGTCCCCCCCCCAGAATTTTTTCGTTCATTTAAAAATATTATTTCTGATGTCCTTGTACTAATAAAAACTTTTAAACAAATCTTTCAAAATTCTTAGACTTTCTAAGCCTTTCCACCAAACTATCTAGATTAACTTTGATCTACTATCTTTTAATGGTTGGTCTCCTGTTAAAAATATATTATATTCCTAGTGATGGAAACATTAAAGTAAAATGCGACAATACCCCCAAATTAATTCTCAGTGTAGCAAGGTAGCATTTGATCTACATATATATTTGGAAATGGGCAAACAGGTCATTTAAAGGCTCCAACAACACTTCTTTCTCCAACCTGGTCTGTAACTCCTGTCTAGTAAATGTTATAGAAGAAATGAAAAGACAAAGTCCTAGGGTATCTTGAATCCACACTTAAAGTTGGGTTTTATCACTAAAATAATAAAAGTTACTAAGTCATTTTCCCTATTTAAGTGTGCTTTTAAGCTTAATTATAGAGAAAGCAATTCACATAATTAACACGATTTTATCTTATATAATTCTGAATACTTATCTGTATTTTATTTCTTTATGGTTCTCTAGCATTTTATGATTAAAATAAATTATTTTCTTAGCTATCACCTAGCTACTTGAATCAAGCACATCATTAGTCCAGAATCTCAATACCAAAAAGGCATAGCTGATGGTCATTCTCAAATTTTTAGTGTTTCCATAGATTATAATATAGTATGTTTGTTACTGTAGAGTTTGGATCTTCTTTGTAATTATTAGAAATCTATATGAAGTTATTCAAATCCATCAATTATATCTAATGAATCTCATAAGTATCTGCATCTTCTCAAAATTTCATATCTGATTTCTTTCTGTAATAACCCAATTCTCGTAGTACTAGGGCATTAAAACTGAGCCCGTATACCAAGAGGAAATATATGGTATGTTCCAAAGATAAGGGATCATTACCAGGTTAAAGCACAGAGGTGCAGTAGATGTGTTAGTATCTAGTCTGATTGAATGTATTCAAAACTCTGACCTAGTTGCTAGTTGTTAAGATTAAAGCCGCTGAAGTTGATGTAATGAGGAAGAGAGGCATAAGTATTGGTTCACATTCGACTTCTTTTCCTTGTTTTATAATTGTTCAGGCCCTTGACAGTTGAGGGAGCCCTAGCAAACACATTAACATGATAACACTAAACCAGGATTGGTGGCCTGGTCTGACAAAGAAACAGTTGTTTTCTTTGCTTCTACTACTTGGTGGAATGAATTTATATATAAAAAAACAGTATTATATTTGCTCACTTTAAATTGAAAGTAGGAAATGAGAAAATAAACAGTTTGGGGGCTGTGTCTCAGATATCCTCCTGTTCACTTTGGTGCATTACTGAGTTCAGAGCAAAATCATGCTTCTCTTTAAAATCTGCCCATAATCACCATCAGTAAGGCCACCTACTGTGAGCCACCTAGTTATTTTTCATGTGCTTTAGATACAGTTTAATTTCAGCAAAAACCTTCACATTTCATGAATGAACAAACCAAAGCTCAGAAGCTCATCTTCCACGGTGGCCCATGTGGACTTTGACCGATTCTGTCACTCACAAGAACACACTTCACTGTTGTATTCTCCTCATGCTTTCTTCAGTGGAATTAAATGAACTGATTCTGGATGGGTAATTATAATTTACTTAATAAGCATGTTCATTTTATTGTTAATTCTATCACTATCACTATTCTTAAGGCAATTAAAATTATACTTTAGTTATCACCACTACACAGGTTAGGTTCTGATTTTTCAAGTTTGTTAAGAAAAGCTCAAAGCAGCTCACCTACCTGAATGCTAAGGTCTAGATTTTAGGAGAAACTGCAGAGTGCAATATTACAGATGAAGGGCCTGGGAGCTATGAAAGCACACCTGAGCCTTAACCCAAGGGCCACTACTGACAGGAAACGTGCAGAGAAAATCCCACAATCAGAAACACAGAGCTGGCACAGAGCAACAGCATGTGCATACTCTCAACACAGGCTTGATGCAGGTCCCTTGGCTTTGCCTGTTCTTTTATTCTGCAATGGATCATATGCCTGAGGTACAATGGCATGTGCAAGAAAAGTCTGGGCAGATAAGAGAATACAGAAACGTCTTGGCAACTTAGAGATAAGCAAGGACTAATTCTGACACTAGGCTTAGGTGGAGGTGGGGGTGGGTGGAGTGGAAAGATGTGTTGCTGAATAAGGGTGCTGAGTAAAGCTACTCAGCTATGAAGGGGGAAATACAGAAGACAACCATTTATTCTGCACAGCTGCCTCCAATGTATCAGTAAAGCTACTCAGCGATGAAGGGGGAAATATGGAAGACAGCCATTTACTCTGTACAGCTGCCTCCACTGTATCAGTAAAGCTCCCGAAACATACATTTGAGGAACTAGTATGTTTCCGAAAAGGAGATGGACAAGGCAAATAAAGGCTGTCCTCTGCAACAGAGGCTGGTAAGGGTCCTTCTGGTAAGTGAATGCTATCTCATCTCAAAGGTGCCTCATCTTGGGAACTGTACTGTCTAGGACCTGTGTCCTAATTCACACAGATTATTCTGATGTAATCAACTGCTTTAGAAGTTGGGGATGACATCAGTCTTGAGATCAAGTAGCTTTTAGGTTTCCAGAATGGCACCCAAAATAAGAATATTACAGCTTTAGATATCTCATTCGTTTCATTAAGATATATAAACTTTTTAGTTATGCTTCCCCCACCTCTTTAACATAAGATTACAGACAAAACAAAACAAAAGCTTTTACTGTTGTATTTTACATTCAATGTGCAAATCTCACAGAGTGAACTTATAAACTAAGACTTTTATTAAATAATTTAACTTTTCCAGATCAGTAAAATTGGGTTAAATTAGAAAGTTAAAATTTAAGGCTGGAGAGATGGCTCTGCACTTAAGAAAATTTGCTGTTCTTCCAGAGGACCGGGGTTCAACTCCCAGCACCCACATGGTGGCTAACAACCATCTGTAACTCAGGTTCCAAAAGATCCAACACCTATTCTGGCCTCAGTAGGGCACTGCACACATATGGTTCACTTACATACATGCAGGTAAAAACCTCATACACATAAAATTTTAAATAATAGTAATTTAAAGAAAGTCATATTTCAGAGCCTCCAAAATAAAAGTGGATGCCATGGATAATTTTGCATCTTATTAATGGACTACAACTCCATTGAAGATATTGATTGGGAAAATTTTCTGTCAAACCTGACCTCATTTATACTTTTTTGAGTACTGTAGGTGATTGAGCATACTTTGAGAATCTAATTGGTATGTAAGTATAGCTTAGTCATATGGATGAGGAATTCATAGTGCAAATCAGAATAAGGAAGAAAAGACAGATTTCAATAGAAAAGAAAAATGTCTTACTTGGTTAAGAATGTCTTGTTTCTGTGCATGCAAGGAAAGAAAGAATACATGTGTTAATGTAGATAACTTACACTCATTATCTCACAGCTCTGATATTTTCACTAATTCCAGGCTATAGGCTGATTTTGAAACATGCCCTGGGCCTATGGCTCTCAACACACTGTTCAAAACAGCAGTATCAGCACAGTGGAAAACTCAGTAGAAATGTGAATCATGGACTCCTCCCCAGAAACAATGAATGAGAACCTGGGACAGGGAGGAGGCAGACAGTAACTCATGCTTTAATAAACCCCCAGGAGAGTCTGATGTGCACTAAAATTTGACAACCATTGACTAGACCAGTCTTTGAGTATATGTTAACAGTGCCTAATGACAGGAGACAAATATAATGAAAAGTACATACAATATGGTAAAAGTTCCAGAGAGGGTAATGAAAAATCTGGATATATACATATATATGTATATATGTATACATATATGTGTGTATTCCATTTTATCTAGTCCTCTCTTAAAATGTTTGCTTATATTAGTAAATCAGGGCAAATTTTCCTCCATACTTTAAAGATTGAAAGAATTTGGAATCAAATTTAATATCCAAAACAAAGGGGGGAAAGCATGCAAAACCAAACTGGATTTTCTCATATACCAAATTCAAATTCCACTGTTTTCATGAGATCATTTATATACCCTCACTCTGTCTTACTGAAAATGCTTTCACTAAGACAAGATCTGTTCTATAATCTACCCATATTCATGGTCTTAAAATCATATTTTGCACACAAGATTTGAGGAAGACCAATAGAGTCATCTCGTCAGGCATGAGCCAGGAATAATTATAAGTACTAAGGTAATCTTGTAATAGAAGCAAAGGCAATCAGAATATGGTTCTCTTCTCCTTCTTCTTCCTTTATATCAAGGCTTCCTGCTCAGTCCAAGGAGTGCTTAATAAAGTGAAAGTTGAAGTGTATCAACTTTAAGTTAGGATTCCAGACAATGGCATTTCAATTGTGATTATCGCCAAGAGCCTATTTGGCTAATTTGGTAAACATCATTCTATTTCTCTGAAGATACATTTCTTTTTTTTTAATTTTTTTTTATATGCTATGTAGTCCAGGCTGGCCTCGAACTCCAGATCCTCCTGCCTCTGCCTCCTTCAGCAAATCCTACCCAGAGGCGCCACCACTACCGGCAGATACAATTCTTTATTTTAAAACCTCATTTTTATTAATTTGAGAATATCGAGCTTTATAAGATTTTAAATTTTAGAGAACATTTAAAACCATTATGTAGATTAAATTACCAGAACTCCATTGGAAATATTGTTTTGGAAAAGTTTCTGTCATAATTTTTTCGTAAGCACTTCTTTTCTATTAAAATAAATTACATTTTCTTTGAAGTTAGTCTTGCATATAACTTTAAATTTAGTAACTCAAACAAATTATGAGGCAAGCAATGCATTTAAAGAGCTTTATTTGTGGGAATAAAGAAAATTTAAGGCAAATATACTTTATTATTTCGCAAACACATTTTAAATGAGTGCTGAAACTTATGTTTATGTTAGAAAACAAATGATTAATTACCAATTCAGGAACTAGGCTGAATTAAATTTTTCTACTTTATCATATATAAAAGATTATTTGTAAATAGTCACATAAATAATGCTGGGGTAAGTTGACAAGATAGAATAATGGCTTCATATGTGATTTAATAATAAGACTTGTTTCACACTGCTTGAGCAATTTTTAATAAACCAGTTTAGTGCGTAGAGTTAAATCAGGCTTTATGGCTTCATTGTGAACAATAGGCATTCTTCCTTTCTAGTGGCTTTTATAAAACGTAGGTTTCTTGTTTCACTCTTTTTCCTTTTAATTTAAAGGGATTCTTGGGTCAAAATGAGATGTAGTTTTCTGCTTTACAACTGTTCTCTTAACAATCCACACAATAGATTTGTGTATTTAAGGATAGGTAGCACATTATTGAAAAAAATCCAACATTACATTGTGTCTAGTACTGCACCTAATAATTACAACACTAAATCTAGTATATGGTGAGAGATAATCCTCAGGGAAGAGAATATTAATGCAAACAAGACTGAGGAGTGCCTTAGACAATGAATCCTTGAGGGAAAAGAGCTACCATGTAAACAAGATCACTACATATGAGTTCTAAATGAATTGACAGGCAGCTGCTATTTTTAGAGAGGAGTAATGTTTTATCTCTTTTTATAGCCATGTGGTCTCAAGTATCACTGCAACTATAAATATTAATGGTATTTTTAATTTGACAGCCATTCGGTGATGTTTCTCTCTCTCCTTCTCCCACTGTTTGCTTGGACTTTGAGATTTCCAGTTTAATATGTCCATCTTTTAATGTTAATCCCACTTGCTCTACATTAGAAAAATAAAATGAAATGGAAATGCATGCTGCATGGGTTTTTCCTTTGAATAGGAAAAGGGAATAGTATTAAAACCTCCTGTGCTCTCTTGATCATTAGAAATCACTAAAAATAAAGTGTAAGTTGATTTTAATTAAATTTTATGTATCATAATGTAGAGAAAATATAAAAAAGGTAACAGGAAGACAGGTGTGGTAATGCATGACTGTTACATACACGTGGATGGCTGAGGTGGGAGTATTATAAATTTGAGACCCCCCGAGTTATATAATGACTTCCTATCTTTAAAAACTGAATCGATTAAACATAAGACAGAATTCTACAAACTATAAGAAATTCTGGTAAAAATGATAACCATATGAATATTTTAACCATATTAATTATTAGACTGCATTCACTAAAAAGAAATTCTAGATGCTGCAGAGAAGCAAAATATTGAATGACATCTAGGCATGATGTTTTTATAAATATGCAAAGTCAAAATGATAAAAACAAAAAGTCATGCTTTAGTCTGCAAACAAATTGATCTAGGTGACATACTTAGACATGATTATCTTTTCAAAGATTGGTTTACTTTTATTCTGCAATTAAATATCAGTTGGGAAAGCTTCAAATGGACTAAGGGTAATGATGATCACATATTCAAAACATGGCATCCCTCATATTATGTCAAATGGAATGCCACTTAATAAATAACTAGCAAAGGGATTCACTAAAGTATACTCAGAAGTAATTGGCAGGATAGGCAAAATTTTTATAGGAAAGAAGCAGAAGTTTGGGGAAAACATTCTTCTCCTTTGGCTGTCCCTCAGAAAGCTAACCAGTGATAGCCATCCCCAATTTATTCTTTGTTTAAGAAAATAATTCTCTGAAAGGAGTATCTCCCCTGTTACTACCAATGCCCATTTGGGGGTTACAGAGTAACCCTTACAGAGTAAAACTTAGGTGTACTTAATGACTCTATCCAATCTTGTCTTTAGCTTCCAGAAAAAGAACTCTAACACCACTATTTTAATATTTCAAGCGCCCAATCTAGAAGTATTTTCCACAATGAATGCTGTGTAAAAAACATACTATATTTAGTAATATCCCAGAATATCACATTATTATAAACTTTATGTATGGTGTGTGGTAAATGGTTTATGGTATGTGAGATATATACATGTATGTGTATATATGTATACATATACATATATATATATATATATAGAAGTATAAGTATGTGTGGATTTATAGATGCACACATATACACATTCTCAAGAACTTTTACGAAGAAAATTCCCCTACCAAGCACATTATTAAACTGATAAAGAAAAAAGAAATTTTACCCCTTCAGGATTATACTTTGCAAGCACACCATTACCGTGGAATTCTTCAAGAACATCCTTTAATTTCTTCGTAGAATCTGTGGGGTGGGGGAAGAAAGAGAGAAAAAATTTTTAAAAAATTACTTAAGCCTCAAGTGTTTAAGGATCCCAGTCCAGAGACACATGTATAAAATGTAAATTGTAACCAACAGAATCCAAATTTTAAAATCAAAATATGAGGGCTGGAGAGATGGCTCAGCGGTTAAGAGCACCGACTGCTCTTGCAGAGGACCCAGGTTCCATTCCCAGCACCCACATGGCAGCTAAGAACCGTCTTTAACTCCAGTTCCAGAGGAATCCGATGCCCCCTTCTGACCTCCGCGGCATTGCACAACATGGGTGCACCAACCTACATGCAGACAGTACAGTCATACGCATAAAAAAAAATCAATATATGAAATACTTGTTGGGAGGGTATTGGTGAAGGCTGAGTATGGAACCCCCGGGTATGCACATGCTAGCTAAGTACTCTGCCATTCGGTTGCATTTCCCAGCATGAAAGATAATGAGAAAATAATAAGAGTAATCAAACAACATATATTCGGCCCCAGTGTATTCCTCAACAATCAGGCCAATGCTTTTCTATTCCGTAGAAGTAGCAAATAACTTCTATGCTTTCCTCTTTGTTTTAACAATGATACATTGAAGTAAATGAAAAAAAAATTTTTTTTTAAAATTAAAAATTTTATTTTATTTTTTTTTGTCAAACTGTAAGCTGTTTTTCATATATAACTATTATAGACTCTATGAAAGATTCAGATTTGATGAAGCTGTGAGTTATATTCTGTTCCGATATTAACATTTTTATCAGCAAATGTATATTTGAACTGGTCCTGTGTCTGGGTCAGTCTGAATAATGCTGCCTTGACTACTTCAATGGATAAGATTTTGTGTGACCAAATCTAATACAACACTATGGAGCCCTTTCATATTGAGTAGTGACAAGTACCATTGTGTTAATATAAGATTAATTTCGAAGGCACATAAATATTGTCATAGTTGCACATATTGATATGAATATATGCAGTCTACTAAAATGAATCTCTCCGAAGTGATTCCTGATTAAGCCATTTCATATCTATTTTATAATTAAGTTGGAGAGAAACAATATTTAACAGATAAAGAAAAGCTATCTAGTCAATCAAGCTTAAATAATAGTGAACAAGCCATCTTGAATATAAAATGTGGAAAACACATGCATTTTTTTCAGTTTTCTGTTATGGAACAGAACATGAGTAGCTGTTTTCTAGCCTTCAAATGTAATTCTTTTTTACTTTTGCTGAGACTCAGTGATACTGAATTACCCTAAAATATTTGTTATTTACAAAACAAACCTGATTTCGAAATAAGTTTTTTAATATCTTATTATTTTTTATTTTAAATGTTTAAGTGTTTTGACTGAATGTATGTCCATGCACCCATGTCCAACAGAGCCTGCAGAGTTCAGAAGAGGGTGTTGGATACGCCTGCAACTGGAGTTCTATACAGATGGTTGTTTGTAGGAAGTTTCTCTTGCTACAAGAAGGTACAGCACAGTCCTACTAAGGAAAGGGAAGTAGTGGCCACCTGCAGTCGCTGCTGGGGAACTGACCCCTCGACACAGGGGTCAGTTGGTTACTTTCATAACTCAACCTACATGACTGCTGTCTCTCTCAGGTCCTTAGCCTGGAAAGCAGAATGCTTCCTGCCTGGCCGTGCTATCCCACCTGCCCAGAAACTGTTGGCCTCTGGACAGGAATTTCAAGCTGTTGACTGATTTCTGATCTTCACCCTACACCCACTCACAATCCACTCCACAGGTTGGTGACTTGATTAATCTTGGTCCAACCCCTCACTAGCTTACCAGGTTAACGATCTGGTTGATCCCCATCTAACCCACTAGCTGCCTACACTCGAAATCCTGCCCTGCTTTACCTGTATATGCATAAAATAATGGATCCAGGAATTCTGTGATGATGGTAATGGAGAATACAATTTATTGCATGCTGAAAGTCACTTTTATAAGGAAAATGATGTCATTTCTCAGAGCCAACTGCAGACCCCATCTCAGGCTCCTGTATGCTGCTGCCCCACCAAGTGTCATGTGCCTGGGTCCTGAGTTGCTCCCTCTTGGGGCAGGGTGAGAGGAAGCCCATGACTTCTCACATTGTGCTCTGGGGGATGTTAGCTAAAAACTAACCCCTAATTCAAACTGGATCTTCCCACAGTTGCTAGCCACTATGTGGGTTCTAGGAATTGAACCCCAGGTCCTCTGGTGGAACAGCAAATGTTCTTAACTTCTGAGCCATCTCTCTAGCCCCACAAATAAGATTTTAAACATGTCTTCTTAAAAAAAAAAATCTATTCGCGTAGAATGTAAGGGCTGCGATTGGGGTAAATGGTGAAACTACAGCAATGTAGTCTGGACACTCATTTGATCAACTTGATTGAACAAACAACCTGTCACCCCCCACTGGATGGTGGGGCTGTAGATGTTTGGGCACAACAGCCTGCAGATAGGTTTTGCATGAAGGATGCTTGTACTCATGGATTATCACTTATAGCTAAAAATGAAAAAAAAAACTGAGAGAAAGATGCAGGACAGTTATGGCAGAATGCATGATCTGGGATGGGGTGGGGGTGGGGGGGAGGGAAAGGGAAATAAGCCTGAACTGAATTGGAAAAAATGTATGAAATGCACAAAGCATCAATAAAAATTAATTTAAAAAAAAATCTATTCGCATGTTCCCACAAGGTCATCGTGCTTCTATTTTTGTGTACTCTAATTCCACCTGAAATAAACAATTTATTTCCTTAGTATAATAAGTTCTGTGGGTTTGTATATTGGATACATTATTTGTTTAATAGGGATAAAATTAACAGATTGATAATGCAGGTCCTTAGCAACTTCAGTACTTTTTCCGTCTTAATGTTATCCAGCTATCACCACCATGTGATACCAGAGCATATTCAGCAGCATGCAAAAGAACCTCCAATGTTTTCAACATTCTCTACCCATTTGACCTTCCCTTTGGTACTGAGTCACAACTAATCTACTTTCTCTAATCTGTGGAGTTGCCTATCCCTGAGCATTTTATGTAAATGGACTCATATCACACACTGTTTTGCTTCTGGTTCCTTGCCATTACAATAGTGTCTTCAAGCAGCCAGCCTTGTTGTGGTGCAGGTCACTAT
This sequence comes from Rhizomys pruinosus, assembly GCA_009823505.1. Classification (NCBI taxonomy): domain Eukaryota; kingdom Metazoa; phylum Chordata; class Mammalia; order Rodentia; family Spalacidae; genus Rhizomys; species Rhizomys pruinosus. Next base: position 76,155 of record VZQC01005843.1, read on the forward strand.
TTCATTCATTTCTACAACTGGATAACATTCCATTGAAATTCTATGACAAGTTATCAACAAAAACAAATTTGCTTGGTTTTGCATTTTGGTTCATATGAAAAATTCTGCTATGAATGCTGAAATGTGTAAGGTTTTCTGTGACCATATGTTTCAGCTCTCTTTGGTAGGACTAGAATTGCTCAGTCCTACAGGATCTCCATATTTAACCTTCTGAGGAACTGCTGAAAGCATCTTCACAATAACTGTACCACTTTACATTCTCATCAGTAATAAGTCAAGGGTATAATTTCTAAACATCTGTTAAATTCCAACACTTGTTATTTTCTCTTTGCCATAACCATCTGTGGTTGTACAGTGCTTATGGTTCGTATCTGATTAGTCTTTTGCAAATGAGTGATAATATTGAACACTTTTTAATGTGCTTATTGATTATCAATTAGTGTGTATGTGCACATGTGTAACTGATTGTGCATATGCTGGTACATGTATAGAGAGATGCACATGTCGGTGGTTACATGTACACATGTACCAGAGGACTATCTCAGGTGTCAGTACAAAGAGTTATCCACTGTGTTTAATGAGATAGTGTCTCTCATTTGGCCTAGAGCTTGCCAAGAAGCCTAAGCTGGTTTAGTGAGCCATAGGAATTGGCCTGCCTTTGCTTCAATGGAGCAAGATTTCAGTCTCCTGCTACCATACCTGCTCTGTCTATCTATCTATCTATCTATCTATCTATCTATCTATCTAATTAACCATATGTAAAATTATTTATATTCATGTAGCAGTTTCTAAAACCATAAACTATTTTCTAAATAATGCCAATGGAATTTATTAATTACTTTTCTTTTTTTTAATTTTTTTACTTATTTTTTATCTGTATGAATGTACTGTCTGCATGCAGGTTTGTGCACCCGTGTTGTGCAATGCCGCAGAGGTCAGAAGAGGGTGTCAGATTCCCCTGGAACTGGAGTTACAGACGGTTCTCAGCCACCATGTGAGTGCTGGGGATCGAACCCGGGTCCTCTGCAAGAGCAGTCGGCGCTCTTAACCGCTAAGACAGCTCTCCAGCCCCTATTAATTACTTTTCATGTCAAAATAATGTGAAGAAATTATTTTTCTTCAGAAATTATGTGAAATTTAGAACATTTTAGAAGCAAATAATATTTTAATGTTTATTCCCAAAACACAGATAGTTCAGTCTCATGACGTAGCCAAAATAAAACTTGATGGGGAATAAGCACTAGAAGATACACCTACTCACATACGAAAACCACAACTAGGGGAAAGTCTACTCTGCCAGCTCAAATATGCATGACCTCTCTCGGCACATAAGAAGGATGCTCGCTAATTGAATGACTCACACTGTCAAACTCAGGACCACTTTACTTCCTAAGTGATTCTAATAGTGATGGAAAACACAAGATAAAATAAGCATAGTGCTGCAGGAATTACTCATCACAAGTCACTTCTCTTCTTTACTTCCTAGTAGATTCAATCTTTGATACTGAGCATTTATCCTAATCACTTATCCTAAAATTTTAACAGCTGTGTGAAACTGCCGTCCCAGTTCTTCTCTGCCAGTCTTCCTTTATCCCATTACAGATATGCATTAACTGTGAACTGACCTCCTAACATAGCCTCTTGCCTGGCTGGCTGTGGGCCTGGATTTCTCAGGATTGCTGAGCCCAGAATCCATTAGTCTGCTCTTTACTTGGAGCCCTGCTATTAGCTGCAGTATGAGTAGCAGGATATCAAACAATCTTGTCATCTCATCTCGGCGTCGCTTCTTTACTGCTGCTCTGTCCTGGAGGGTGGGGCATATGGGCCCCGGATCTTTTTTCCTCTTTAATACTCCAGTAGTTTTTGTTTGTTTTTTGTTTTATAGAACATAAGCCAGAGTTGGCATCATCAGAAAGATAGGGCTGTTTATGTTGAAAGGTTATAGGAAAGAATTCAGAAAAGCAGTTGAACTACAAAATAAAATGTATTAAACACATAATGCTGTAAATTTTATAGCTTACTGAAGTTGGTAACTCAAGCATATATGTAGACGGTTCAGATAAGGGGATTCTGTTGGGAGATTATGATTTTCTGAGTACCTGTGATGTCTCATATTATGATTCTAATTTTTTTTTTTATTTATTTCGGTATGTGTATCAATGTACTGTCTGCATGCAGGTTTGTGCACCCGTGTTCATGCAATGCCGCGGAGGTCAGAAGACGGGTCATCGGATTCCCCTGGAACTGGAGTTTCTCCTGGAATTGGAGTTCAACGACGGTCTGGCCGCATGTGGTGTCTGGGGATGAACCCGGGTCCTCTGTAAGCAGCGGTCGGCGCTCTTACACCGCTAGGCCATCTCTCCTATGGATTTAATTAGAAGTCTCTTGGGCATAAGTTGAACCTGCAGTCTTGAAGGCTTGCACTAGGTCCAGAAAAGCTGCAAAGGAAAAAAAAGCGACACCACATTTTGTTTTATTTGTTTCCACAACTCTGATTATGAAGCAGAGATTCCGCACAGGGGTGATATTTGATTCCAATGTTTGGACTTAGCAACTGTGCTTCTTAGAAATACACTTGAATTTCTGTTGAGACACCTGGATTTGAATTCCTTTCTTAAATTTCCCTGAACCAACATCACAGTTGAGCTCCAGTTTATGGAAACACCAACAACATATATCAAGATATGGGCTTGTAATTTAGTTTTCTATTTTCCTATTAGCCACGGTATAATATAAACTACATATTATCAGTAAAATATGCCTGAAATAACTTTAAGAGCTTTTATAAATTATTTCTAAGTGTGTTATTTACTCCAGTGTTAAAATAAACTTCATTCTACTAAGGTATGCAATTCCAGAATATGTGCATATAAGTCTTGTCTTAGGAATTCGCACAGAAGGCATTCCATCTATATTTACACTCAAAGAAGTATATTACTCACTTTCTTTTGCGTGATAACAAACACCATGACCAAAGGAACCTTATAAAGGAAGACGTTTATTTGAGCTTACAATTGCCTGGTTCCAGGGAATCAGAGTCCATTGTTGGGAGGAAGCTTGGTGGCCGGGGCTGGAGCGCAAGCCAAGGGTCACATCCTCGCAATGAGCACAGGAAGCAGAGAGAGCAACTAGAGACAGCAAGGCTTGTTAAACCTCATAAAGCCTGCCCCCAGTGAATACTTCCATCTAGCATGCACACCTTCTAAGACCTTCCAAGAACAGTGCCACTAACTGGAGACAAAATTCTGAATACTAAAGCCTGTGGGGACACTCATTCAAACACACACAAGAAGTAAACAGGGATTTGCCAACTAAAATAGTACTTTAATCAAAAATAATGATGAGAATAAAGACAAGAAACATTAGAACCAATATGTATTTTTTTTTTTTATTTAGGAGCAATCATTTCTTTTTTCTTTTTTTTTTTTTCTTTCTTCTTGGTTTTTTGGCCAGTGTCTCCCTTAGCTCCAGTGTCCTGGAACTCACTCGTCGACAGGCTGGCTTGAACTCACAACAGATCCACACTGCCTCTGCCTCCCAAGTGCTAGGATCTTAAAGGCATGTGCACCGCCCCGTAGGCCAACCATTCTTAATGTAATTGTACCCTTGTGTTTTAGAAACGGGATCTTCCAATAGCTCCAGTTAGCCTAGAACTCCCTATGTAGACCAGGCTGTCCTCTATCTCACTGAGAATTACCTGTCTCTGCTGCCTCCTGAATGCTGGGATAAAAGGCATGAACTGCCACTTTTTTTAATGATGGCTGTAGGGATTAGAGCTAGACTTTGAACCTTTTAGGCACGTTCTGTACTTCACTTGCAACACTGACCATCATTCAACCCCACGTTTTTCCGTATACAGTTTGTTTAATTTGTTTTTAGACAAAAAGTTGTATTACAAAATGGAAAACATTTTTTATCCTACCAATTTTGTTGCAAATGCATTCTTAAATACTGTTATTGATGATTTATACATTTCATACATTATCTTTCAGACCGTTTAGACACATTCCCCTCTCCCTCCCACCACACCCTGTTCATGTTTTCTGCCATCAATTCATTGCATATTTCCTCAGTATTTCCAATTTTTTTTTTTTTTTTTTTACTGCAGAGGCTTTTGTTTTGGGCAGAGTTTAACTGTATCACTCAGTTCTTTGACCCAGTCTTTATGTTTTTGTTGCTCCCTGTATCTATCACATATGTATCAGAATTATGACCTCTGAGAATAAACTATGTTAATTCCAAAATATGTTGGGCAGTTTATGTTTTTCCCCTTTAATTTTATATTACTCTAAAATATGAATACATACCTTCTACCCATATATAGTAATTAGAGTCTTCAAATATGTGGTACTTTGATTCTAGAGCCTGTTGAAAGATTCACATTACAGCAACACAGTTGCTTTCAGATAAAAAGAAATATAACAATAATGTTGTTCAAGTTGCCTTTCAACTGGGGATTTGGCGTTAGCATCCACAAATGAGGAAAACCATTCACCATTTCTTTTTCTGGGACTGTGTTACTTAGCATAATGGCTTCAAGTTCCACCCATTTAGCTGCAAAGTTCATGATGTCATCTTTCTTTAGTGATGAATAGAACTCCATTGTGTACATGTACCACATTTTTGTTATCCACTCATCAGCCGAGGGGCATTTGGGTTGGTTCCAGCTCTTCGCCATTGTGAAGAGAGCTGCTATAAACATAGATGTGCATATATCTTTGCTGTAGGATGAGTCTTGTGTGTATGTACCCAGGAGTGGTATGGCTGGGTCAGGTGGTAGGCTCATTTTGAGTCTTTTAAGAGTTCTCCACACTGTTTTCACAGTGGTTGTAGGAGTTTACATTCCCACCAGCAGTGGGTGAGTGTTCCCCTTTCCTCACATCTTCTTCAGCATTTGGTGTCTTTTGTTTTCTTGATCTTAGCCAGTCTTATCAGAGTGAGTTGATATCTGAGAGTGGTTTTAATTTGCATTTCCTTAAATATTAATGATGTGGAACACTTTTTAAGATGTTTCTCAGCCATCTTTACTTCCTCACTGAAGTCTCTGTTCAGTTCTTTACTCCATCTTTTGAGTAGGTTATTTGTTGTCTTACTTTTGATTAGTCTATATGTTCTGGATGTTAATGCTCTGTCAGATGTATCACTGGTGAAGGTTTCCTCCCATTCCACTCTCTGGGGTTTCTCTTCACTTCCTTGATTGTTTCTTTTGCTGTACAGAAGCTTTTGAGTTTGATGAAGTCCCCTTTGTCCAACTGTTGACCTTATTTCCTGTGCTGCTGCTGTCCAATTTAGAAAGTCCTTTCCTATGCCTATGTCTTGTGGGTTTGACAGCAAATTAACTCTGATTATAGGCAGAAAATATGGGTAAAGTATTTACCACAAGTAAATACTCAGGAAACTCTACAGGTTTGAATCAAATCAGCACACACCCTGGAGTATTTTAACAACAAAAACAAACTAAAAAAATAACAACAACAACAACAAAAAAAAAACAATTAAAATGGTCAGAGAACTTGAATAGACATTCCTCCCATGAATATATAAATGAATAAGGCCTTGGGAGGAAGGCTTTGTTAGTAAAATGCTCACCTTACAAGAATGAGAACCCGAGTTCATCCCTAGGGCCTATATATTATTATTATGATTAGGCCCACATATATAATAATTAAGCATCTGTACCATCTTAAAAGAGATTCTTTTCTGATTTCATTGCCTCTTCTTATTTGTTTCAACAAAACATACTTATCACATTGGTTTCCAAGGTTCCCGGGAGTAATGGAGACATATAAACACAGATATATTTGGATTCCAATCTTGACTCCATAGTTCTTAGCTGAATGTTCCAAGATCTTTCTTAGCTGTTTATGGCTCAGTTTTCTAATATTCAAAATTCAAATTATACAGGCCTTGAAATACAATATCTGGAAGAGTTTAATATGGTAGTTTGAATGATGCTGTCTCCATTGGCTCATTTGAATGAGACTGTCTCCCCTAGGCTTTGTCTCCAGTAAGGCAGCCTTACCCACTTCTAGTGTGCATCTCTCTCTCTGAATCCCTTGCTTGCTTGAAGATGTGAGTGCTCAGCTTTCTGCTCCAGCTGCCTCCCACCATGCCTTCTACATCACGATGGTTTCTTATCCCTCTGGAAATTTAATCCAAATAAACTCTTCTATAAACTCCTTGATAGTGTATTTGATCACAACAACAGAAACGTAACTGATACAAAGGTATAAAAGTTTCATGTTCCTTTGCTCCATCTTAAGTGTGACTTTGGAATACCAACACCATTCAACAGCTTTGAGTTGTCTTCAGAACTGAGTATAAATTCATCTGCCGCCACATTGTAGATCTGTACAAATATGATCCAGTCTTTCATATCAATAATTATTTTGTATGATCTCTACATTTACAGCTCAAATCTTGCAGTGCATTTCCCAAAGCATCCTGTGGCTTCAGAGCTCTCGGGTTGTTCACAGTGTTCTTTTAACTCAGGATTCCCTTCAATTAAGTGAAGTTCAAGTATAATGAATGGAATAATTTACCTCCCTCCTTTCCACAAAACTTCTCAGCATCTCCTTCAAACACTATAAGCAGTAACTTTGTCTACCTGGAACTCCCCATCATAAACATCTTATAGAATCTACTGCTTAATGCATTCAACAATATTAACACTATTAACTCTAGCTTGCACTTCAGAATACTTCACCCTTTTCATTATTTCCTATAAAATGATAAATGTATCATTTCTTTACTTAACATATAAAGAAATCATTAACTATTCATAATTACCCAGCTAAGAGAGTTTCAAGAATTCTAGTATAAGACTAAAACTTTTCTCTTAACTTGAGGGAAAAATGACACACACAAAAATTCCAGTTCAACCAAGAAACCTAATTAGGAGCCCATCACTTTTTATTAATTTTGTTCTTCATTTGAAGTACATAGAAATATTTGATCTTTTCTTTGAAAATCCAAATTAGCAGATAATTTATCCTCTAGATATGCAACAGGTAGCAATATGACAATTAGGATTATATGGATGCATTTTAAAGGAAAATCTCTACTGTAGGTTTTACTGACTCATAATTGGTATTTGGTAGTGGAAATTTCCTACACAGATATGAACACATGTATTTATCTATAGATTGTTCTTTTTGAAGCTTAAAGTATATACAAATTTCACATATTATATGTATTTCCCAAAGTTATTATATCAATGATTTTATTTCTTTTTAATTAGTTTTTTCCTGTGTGTGGTATGCGCTTACAGGTATGCATGACAGATGTTCACATATATAATAGTCCACTTATATATGCATGTGTGTTTGTGTGTGTGTGTGTGTGTGTGTGTGTGCGCACACGCGAGTGTTTTGGAGACCCAAGGTTGTCATAGGGTGTCTTCCTTTACTGCTCTACACTTTGTACAAGGAGGCAGGGCATCTCATTTGAACCCAATTCTCACTAATGTAGTCAGTCTAATTAGCCATCTTGCTCTGGGGAATCCCATGGTTGCCTCCTGGGGCTGCCATACTCACCTGGATTTTATTTGGGTACTGTGGGTATGAAATCTGGTGTTCATGCTTCTGAAGCACATGTTGTAAATCCAATTGATCTTCCAAGCCCCAAGAAGGAAATTGTTTTTATTTTACTTTTGGAAAGGGTGCATTATTTCATCATTCAGATTAAACAAGCACATCCAAGCAGGAATTTTGTTTGTTTTGTGCATTTTATACAATATATTTTGATCTTGCTTAGATGTCCTCCCTTATTTGCACCTCTTTTATCAGTTGCAAGTACTCTATCTAATCTATATATACTTAAAATAGAGAATTATATTTATTATATACATATATAAATAATGTATAATCTATATTATATAATATAAAATATTACATATAAAATAATAATATATATTAAGACTTGTTTTCCCCAATCCCCTTATGTCAAGGCATATCAAGTCAAGTTATTGGCATAAATAACAGAGTGTATGAAATCCAGTGAAGCGCTATGGGAGGTTGCTAATGGGTAAGGGAGTATAAAATTGAGAAAATAAGAATATAAAAATAAGACATTGTATATGAAATACACCAAAATTCAATAAAAATACAAACAAAAAAGTTAATCTGAGGGGGTTGTAGAGAGGCCTCAGCAGGTAAGAACACTGGCTGCTTTTGCAGAGGACCAAGGTTTAGTTCTCAGCACCTACATGGTGGCTACCAACCATCCCATCTGATACTTTCTTCTGGCCTCATTGGGTTCAGTGTGTACATACAGGCAAAATCATTCAGATTCAAAAAATAAAAATAATAGTTTTTAAAGATAATCTTAATGCTCCATCAATAACTGGCCAAAAAAAAAATGCCTCTCAGGAAGCTATCTGTTTCAGGACATCAGAAAATGGTCTAAACCTGTCTAAACTTACAGAATGGCACAATGGTTCTTTGGGTTACTGTCTACTCTTCCCTTTGAGAGTACCTGATATTATTCTGTAATGAACTCTGCTCCATGTGTCTCCTCACAAGAACTGTGGTATCGAGGGGGGCCTGAGGGAGATCCCAGTAACATGATACATTCAGTTAAATAAGCTTATTTATTGTTAGGCACCATCTTTTATGTCACATGACTTTATTTGATTCACAGAGCAAGTGAAGTGGGTGTTACTGTTCTCTGTCTCTCTTTTTTTATACACTTATTTATTTATTTAGTGTGTTTATGTGTGGAGGCTTACATATGCCATGGTGCAGGTGAAGGTAGGAATGGACTCTCTTTTTACACTCTGTGAGCTCCAGGGATCAAACTCACATCATCGATTTGAGTTCAAGCACTTTTCCCTGCTGCACCACTTCACTGGCTCCATGGTCTCTTGATATTATCAATAGTTTTATTCTAAGTCACAGTATTTAATATATGTCTGATGAAAAGCAGGAGGCATGAGAAACATGATTAAAATATGTAGAAGAAGAGGAAAGTCCTCAAATTAGCTTCAACATTTTTTTTCCTGAATCTGAAATTTACATTATCTGATTAAGTTTTTTTTATATAGCATCAACATAGCTCTCTTAAGCAACCAATATTAAAAAGAAATATGATGAAAATAAAAAATAATCAGTTTAATACTATATTAATAGTATTAGTGGCTTTCCTGTGGCCCATGACCTATCTAGCCATAGGATCTTTATATCAATGTCAGTAATGGGATCCATCTTATGAAGTGGACCTTAAATCCAATTAGACAGTGGTTGGCCACTCTCATAATATACAAGCCACTACTGCACTAATGCACATATCTTGCCAGGTAAGTTGCTACTGTAGTTCACAGAATTCAAAGCTGGGTAAGGTTGATGATTGATTTTATTTTCTGGTATTGTGCATAACACCTTCCAGCACTATGAAAGCTGCTCAGAGATGAAGGTTTGAAGTCAGCACCAGCTTGGTTTTTCCTTGTTTATTCCATGCCTCATGTATGAGGTGTCTTCAGCATTAGTGTATTACCATGAAGTTCTTGTCAGTAACAAGAGCAGGGCACTGGTCAGTATTGCTTCAAGATCTAGGGGACCCCTGATCAACAACTTCAAGAGAGGGTGTCTATCCTGGGCACTGGGCTTTTACTTTGCTAACCCATTTTGTCTAGTAGGTGCAATATGCCCCTGTTACAAGGTATCTCCTTTTAGTATCTTTTTATGATGTATATTATGGGCTTTAAGAAGTTTCTATAGTAATAAGTTTCCATATGGCATTTCCTAAAGATCTATAGTGTTAGTTACCAACAATAATTAAGTAACTAAACTACCAACAAAGGATTTTAATGAATAAACATAAATTTGTGTCTGCTTTATTATTATATTAAGCATCAAACTATTAAACAAATTCTGCAAATAGCACAATCACAGTATTCTCCATGAGAATACCAAATTTTGATTGTTCCAAAATATACTTAAATATATTTAAGTAGATGTATAATATATTTGTAGTTATTATAGCTAGTTTTTGAGACAATGTATCATTATATATTCTTGATTTTTTTCCTTTGTCTTTAAATTGAAATTAAGGCTACCTAATACATAAACAAAATACATTTGTTTCTTTAAAAAGTATTATATTTAAATTTTTCAGTGCATGTATCATATATGCATGAATGTGTACCTCATCCATGCCTGGTGACTGAAAACCAGAAGAGGGCATCAGATCCACTGGAGTTACAAATGTGGGTGCTGGGAACCAAACCTGGATCCTCTGCAAGAGCAGCAAGTGCTCTTCACACCTCACCATCTCTATAGCCCCAATATTTGACATTTTACAAAAAAAATATGTTGCTAATATACTAGATTGACAATGCAATCCCCATTTACCACAGCATACAGTGCCAGGTTTCCATTTTCAGTGAGGTTGTGGCCATGGGAAATGAAGCAAGGCTGATCATACCGTCTGTGTGCTTTAGCTTGGAATAGTAGCTTGTCCAGAGCAGATGTCATCAACAAGCTTCTTATCACAAGCCCTTGCCATCATCTGTGCAGGCAGACTTACACTAACTTCTATGATCAGCTCTTACAACACGCCTAACTTCATTTTATCCCCAACTTTTGTACCCATTTTTTAAAACTGTCTGCATATTTTAAGCTTCTTTTCTGAACCAACAAAAAAGAATGCAATGTAATCTGCTTTAAAGTTATATTTAACATACTCATTTAAAATCTTTTGTTGTGGCAAATTCACGTCTGCAGGCAATAGAATTAAGTGCAATCATTAAAAGTGTTAAATCAAAACATTTAGTGAATCAGAATTATGTGGTACTGTTTTGAAGCTCCGCATTATTAAAAAATAAACCCACACTAGTTCAGAAGATGACAATTTTATCTTTTAAAAAGTTCTTATGTGGGTTGCAAAACACTTACTGAGAAAGCAGACATTCTGGCAACAATGCTGTATTCTCCAATCACAGTGTTAGTAGCATCCTGTTTTAGAACAATACAGAATTGCTAGAGTTTGCAATTAGTTTCTGAACATTGTGAAATTTTCATCTCTCCGTACATTTAGAAACAGACAATATTTGGCAAGATGCACACACACAAAAGTCTATTGATCTTGGTAACATATATACTGTAAAAAATATAATCAGGGGCTGAGGAAATGGCTCAGTGGTTAAGGGCACTTGCTATGTATCCATTAGAACCTGAGTTCAAATCCCTGGTATCTACATAAAAATTTAGGCACTGTTGCACATTCCCTGTAACATAAGTGCTTATAGGAGCAGAATCTAGAAGACTGCTACAGTCTGCTGGCTGTCAACATAGTGATAAACCAGGGCACCCAGTGTCATCCTTTGGCTTCTGCACATGCATAGGCACTCTCAGCTACACACATACATGCACCATACAGCATACATACATGCACATACACATGCATACACACAGGAAAAAAATTAAATTTTTTAAAAGAATACAGTTCGTGTACTTTTAAAAATATTTTTGAAGATTTCATACATGTTTACTACATTTAATCATTTCCATCCCTCCCTCTTCACTCCGACTTCTCCCATGCCCACCCTCCTCCACCACAACTCCTTGTATTCTTCTTTGATAATTATTGGTAAATATATACACATACATTCATCAACACACACACACACACACACACACACATGCATGCACACGCGCGCACACACACACACACGTGCGCGCACACATCCACGCATACACAATGCAGTGAATCCAGTAAGTAGTGCTCATCTATGCAAGTGTTCAGGGCTAACCCCTTGGGACTGAATAACATATCAGGTATCTCATCCCTGGAGAAAACAGATTCTCTTTTCTTCAGCATTGACTGACTGCCTGTAGCTCGTCATCTAGAGTGGGGACCCTGTGAAATTTCCCTCATCCACACTGGCACCTCAACTGGCGTTGTAATCATGCATGTCTTGTTAAGGTAATCATGTTGTAGAGAGATGTCATGGGTGTGATGTCCCTGTCATGGCTAGAATATGCAGTCTAGCAGCAGGAGTTCTGGTCCACTGGCTTTTAGAATCTTTTTGCCTCCTCTTTCAGGTTTAGGTGTAAGGGTTCCACTGTACGGGAATCAATTGAGCCTATACACCTAATTTGCTTTTTCTCTGCATTTTGATGGATTGGGTTTTTATTTTTTCTTTTTGGTCTTTTTGAGACAGAGTCTTCTTATAGCCCCAGCTGTCCTGAAACTCACTATGTAGACCAGGCTGGCCTTGAACTCACAAAGATCCACCTGCCTCTTCCTCCTGAGTGCTGGGATTAAATGAATGCCCCACCACACCCAGCAGGTTGGGGATCTTTGTAATGGTCTTCATCTATTGCAAACATGATGAGTGGCAAGAGCTAAACTTATCTGTGGCCATAAAGGGTAGGTATTTAGAATACTGTAAGAAGGTATATTGGTTTAGGAAAGTGGCAGCACTACGTTCTCTTCTGGGGTCTATGACTTCTCCAACCATGAGTATTTGGCTGTAGTTACAATGCTATATACTTATTTTACATTTACTTCTTTATCTTGTGTGTGCTCACCTATGTGCACATACTTGTCGCAGTATGTGTTTGAAGGTCAGAGGACAACTTGTGGGAGTTAGAGCTCTCCTTCCACCATACAAGCCATGCCTATTAGTTTGGCAGCAACAGCTTTTACCTTTTAAGTCATAGTGCCAGTCATATATAATATATAATATATACTTTATATATATATATAAAGTCATATATATATATATATATATATGACTTTATATACTTTGAAGAACTTAAAACTTCAAAATACTTTCTAAAATTTGAAATGCATGTAATGGACATGATATTTGTGAAATGCTGTTTGTTACTGAAATTCTGCTCTGGAAATAGGGATGCCCTCCTTCCACTTAAGACTCAACAATTTCTCAAAGTGTCCTTTAAGTCTGGGGATGAACTGCCCATCACCTAACCCAGTGACAGGGAGGACAGAATAGCAGATAACCTAAGAATAACATTATACCCTTAAGAACAGCTAGAAGGTAAACCATTTCCAATAGATATTACTATTGTTTAGCCTTGGAAATAAAATGTGTTCAATAGGAAAGAGAGGTTAGAATTCAGCCACTGGAAGCTTATGTATGAAGAGAATGCTCAAGCAGGAACTCGAACTTACTGCCTCAAAGTAACTATTAAGTTTCTGCTGGATATATTTGTAAGGTCCAGATTTGATGCTACATATATGTGATTATTTGATGTTTTACTTGGAAGCCTCACTCAAGGTGACACTTGGCTCTGCCCAGAACCCTGTCAAAAACTCTAGCTGCTGCCTCAAGCAGGTTTCCCTGCTTTGAGTTTACTTTGGCTGGGTGTTTGAACACCCAATTTGATAGTATTTTGCTTCTATCCATCTATCTATCTATCTATCTATCTATCTATCTATCTATCTATCTATCATTTATCTACCTATCATTTATCTATCTATCATAATCTATATCTGTTACTTAACTTGCTATTGATTCTTTTAATTTTGCTTGCTATATATCCTAAAAACTAGTTGTTCAAAACCAAAATTACTGCTATTATAGGTCATTCTCTGGAACATAAAAGGAATACTGAATGGAAGATAAGGAAAATGCCATTTTTCTCTCCAGGCTTTATGTACCTCATCATTATCATGCCTTAGGAAGTTCTGGGGGATTTTGATGAGATAATGAGATAAAGACTATAAAATAAACCAGGGGTGGTAGTGCACTCCTTTAATCTCAACACTGGGGAGACAGAGGCAGGAAGATCTCTGTGAGTTCAAGGCCAAACTGATCTATTTAGCATGTTCCAGGACAGCTGAGGCTAGAGGGAAACCCTGTCTCAAAAAAAAAAAAAAAAAAAAAAAAAAAACAAACCTATAAAATGCATATATAATTAGTAAAGAGATTTAACATTTGCTTTGGTCCTTAGATAACCATTAAGACAGTCTTCTCACAAAATTCACACAATTGACTTCCTTTTTCTGTCACCAAGAAAGAGCTCTTCCAGCTACAGTGTTCTGTGATTCTATTGAAAGGAAAGGGAACATGGGAAAGTCAAAGGGCGGAAGGGGAGGGCGAATCGAGGCTAGGGTCAGGTCGTAGTTGGGTGTCGGATGTGGGGGGAAGGAATAGGTTGGGATTAATAGCCACCCAGGGTCAAGGGTATTAGTGCGGCGCGGAAGTAGGGGGAGCGGGTGGTGGGAATAAAGTAGGGGGGGCCAGGTAGTGGTGAGGGGAGGGTGGGGGAACGGGGGGGGGGCGAGGGCGGGAGGGGGTCAGTGTGGGTTGGGGGCTCGAGGGGGGGGGGGGGGCCGGAGGGGCCCGGGCGTGGGGGCTTGAGTGGGTGGGGTGGTCCAACGGGGGTTGGGGGTGGTTGGGGTGGGTGGGGGGGGTGCTTGGTCGCGGGGGCGCGCCCTGGGGCCGTGGGGGGGTTGGGGGTGCGGGTGGGGGGTTCGGGTCTCGGAGAATGAGCACGCGGTAACGGAGAGAAAATAAAAACAACACAATCCAGTGTCGGTGGTGTTTTTGTTTTTTTTTGTCTTTTTTTTTTTTTTTTTTTTTTTTTTTTTAAGACAGGGCTTCCATGGTTGATACCAGCTACCCTGGAACTTGCTATACAAGACCAGGCTGCCTTCAATCTCACAGGGTCCCAGCTGTCTCTTCCTCCTGAGTGCTGAGATATAGGGTGGAGCCACTATACCCAGCTTACCCAACTCTTTAACAGAAGATTTATATTAAAGAACTTAGAAATTTCTAATCTGTACTGGGTTCATTTTCTAAAGTTGAAGGCATAGAAAGGAACTTTGTTTGTTTGTTTGTTTGTTTGTTTGTTTGTTTTTGACATGTCAAATCCCCCAATGGTATCAGAAATTCTAACAAATTTAGTCCTAATGTTACAGTTCAGAAATATATTTAGACTTGCACTTCATGCTTCATAACATGATCAGCTTTTCATTTAGCTTCCTTAAAGGTTAAACTGATTCCGTTACACTTAGAACTCTACCTATATTATGGAAATAAATGCTGATGTTTTCTTCAAAATTTTAGGAGAAGAGTTGACTGTAAATATACTGTTTGGAGAGTGTCTCTTAGTTCTCCCAAATATCTGACATTTATATTGGTGTTATCATGAAATGGCATCTCACCCTGTCTACACTATAATAGTGGGATGTTTGATAGAGCAAATTCTTAACCTTGCTGTTATTTGCTATCAGATAAAAATGCTGCTTATGTTTTCTGCAAATTCATATGTGGTTCCAGATTTCTTATATATCCTAACTTTTCCTCAAACATTCATCAAATAAGGCCAATGATTGCCCTACTTCATTTGAACAACTTTGAAGTTCTAAAAAATGAAGGCATTGGACATGGGTAATGATTTCATAAGTATGAGTTGGTTTGAGAGATGCAGAGACATGATTTGCTACACTTCACAGTAAATGTTAATGAACAGTTTTTTTTTTTTTGCCAAAAATACAATTACAGAAGTGTTTAATAAGTGAAATGTTTGTTGTTAATTGAAAGCCATAAATATTTCAAGCAAATCTTTAAAAGAAGTGTTACGTCATAAAAATAAAAATTATTTCCCGACGGGATATGATGTGTCTACTCTCCATATTGCCTATTGCACTGACACAGGCACAGTGTCTTTGTGGTACAGGTACAGAATTTTAACCTTGCTTTTCTCCAATTTTGTAATCTCTGGCATAAGTTGTTAGATCACAGCTACTGATTCGAGAGACAAAGACAAAAGAAAAAAAAAAAAAAAAAAAAAAACAGGAAGCTGTCCTTTGGTTCCTTGTACATGTGCATAGACAAAACTCAGGCATTTACTTCTCGCCTCTCAGCCCTTCCCATCTTTCTTTTTCTTCAGCTAACATCACTATAAACTCATCTTTCACTTTATAGTTTTCCTCAATAATCCTCAACTTCAATTTCTTAAGTAAAAAAAAGAAAAAAAAATAGTCATTTTACGTTGGTTTGTCCAGTTATTTTTATTTTTCAGAGCATTCATTATATTATTTATCTTTCACTTCTGCTAACAAGTAAACTATATTTTATATCTAATGCATCAAAGTGGTATACTGCATACACATGCACATTAAGTGCTTAATAATTAGATACTTAAAGATTAATTAATTGGTACTTTGCTGCTTTATATTATACAAAAGTTTGTTGCTTTTCATACTGCTGATTAAATAATTTTGGTTGGGGGTTCTTAAAAGTTGGGAATATGTTTTCTTCTATTATATAAATCACACCATTGGGTGCTTCTTATTAAAGAAAATCAGTATTCAACATCTTTTCAGTGATGTACTATATTTAGATAATTAGAACTATATGCATTACTAAGTCAAAATCAAATGCTTTAATCAATAAAAATAATTAAAAATGACAAAGAAAGATCCCATGTAAGAAAAGTTAATAATAACCTTGGGATTTAACCAAGCAAATCACATATTATAACTAAAACTGACCAAGCACAGTCCCCAGTGTTAATTGTTCTAAAGAAGAGGTCCCATCGTCATGTTTAGCATTGGCAGGAATTCAAACATGAAAGGCAGAGACACTAACTCCGTATAAATAAAGTTGTGTATGGGAGCTTAGGTCTTCCTACTCCACATTCAACAGAAGAAGAGATCACCAACTAAAGAAGTGGGACAGAAAAAATGATTCCACAGGCCTATATCCATGGTAATTTCCCATGCACTGTACCCAGCCATCCATTATGATAAAGGCATGTTAATATTAGACAGTTGAAATGTCATGAACTCACATTGCCTCAAGATTTTCATCAACTTACTGTAGAAAGAGAATTTCCCTTAGGCAATAGGCTGCTTTCCCTATAGCTGTGGCCTTTGCAAAAGGGGTCCAGATACTAGGATTCCTGAAATTCAGTTGCCCAATTTGTTTTCTTGGCCTTTACTTTCAGTGGTATTATTTGACTTCACTCACAGGACGGAGAGGTAAACAAAGACTAGCTAAAGGTATGGCTGAGTGGTTGGTTTAAAAATGTGTACAAGCCCTGAAGAAATCCTCCCAACATGGTCCCTGTAATAGGAAGAAAGGGAGAAAATCCATTTAAATAGATGAAATTAAACTCCAATTGATACCTTGTAAGAACTTTGCCTGTGGCATCTTCTGCAAGCTCACAGGAAACTGCAGAAATGATGCTTAATTAATTGCATATTTGTTCAGCTTAATAACTGAAATTACAGAAAAACCAAGAACAGGCAGCATGAAGCTAAAATAGTCCAAAATCATAGGCTTCTTCTTATTCATATATGATTGTCAACATTATTTTGCTATAGCAGAGTGAGTTTGCTGTATTCTTGCTATCTTACTGATAACCTTTAAATAACTAATTCTTTGAAAATGTTGCTTAAAGCTTACCTAGATAGTAACTGAATATCAATCATACTTTTTTCTCAACCTTAGGATTTATATAGTCAAAGTGATAATTTTAAGATTCCTTTTTTTTAATTTTTTTTATTAATTTTATTTATTTATGTATGTATATGAATGTACTGCCTGCATGCAAGTCTGTGCACCCGTGTCGTGCAATGCCGTGGAGGTCAGAAGAGGGTCTCGGATTCCCCTGGAACTGGAGTTCTCCTGGAATTGGAGTTTCAGACGGTTCTCGGCCGCCATGTGGGTGCTGGGGATCGTAAGAGCAGTCCTCTGTAAGAGCAGTCGGCGCTCTTAACCATTTGGCCACCTCTCCAGCCCAATTTTAAGATTCTTAAATCTAAGAATCTAAGTTAATAAAGACAGGTAGCCAACTAAGTGAAATTGGCAGCCAATTTATCTAAATTTTTTGAATTAAAAAAATTGTTATTGTCTTAGAAATCCCCAATTTCTTTCCTCACTTTCTTTGGTTTTCTTTCCATAATCAGATTGCTTCTGTGTCTTGCCTTTTATTATCCAGATTAAAGCAGTATGTGTTCCTTCTCTGCTAAACTGGAAGCGGTTTTCATGCTTCAAGGGCAAGATCATTATAATTCTTATGATCATATAATTAATAATTCTTATACCTTATGAGCTGGAGAGTGCGGAGAGATGCCTAGTTGTTAAGAGCATCGACTGCTTTTGCAGAGGGACTCTTAGTTTCGTCCTCAGCACCACATGGTGCTAAGAACTCGTCTGTAAACTCCAATTCCAGAAGAACTCCATTCCATAGATCCTGAGACCCATCTTTCTACTCCTCTCCGCTTGCACTTGACACGGGTGCACACAAACCTACCTGCAGACAAATACAATTCCTACACATACAAAATAATAAACAATATAAAAATATGATAATTCTACCTTATAAACAAAAATAAAAAATAGTCAATATGCATAAAAGAACAGATATACACATCAATAATTTCTAAACTCTGAAACTGAATATCTATTTCCAGTATTATATTTTATTAGAATCTTGACAAAAATGAATTTAACTCATTTATCTTTTTGTTTTTTTTTTTTCTTTTTTTTTTGGTCTCTTTGGAGGAAGCACGGTCTCCCTGTAGTCTAGCTTCCTGAACTTGGCTCCGTAGGACCAGGTTTGGCCTTGACATGAGACTCAACAAAGTCATCCACCTGCCTCTGCCTCTCAAGTGCTAGGTATTTAAAGGCATGTGCCACCACGCCTAGCTAAATATTTCTATAGATTAGTATCAGAGACTAAAAAGTTGAGATTACATGGTATTGATAATTATTTTTTCACTTCATAAATTTTGAATAGTCTTTCATGTTAGCACATATATTTTGATTCCATTAAAATCATTAGCAAGTAGTATTTCCTCCTATATTTGTATCATAAGTTCATTTATTAGCATTCTGTTAGTTTTGAAAATTTAATCTACAACAAAAATTTCATTAAAGAAAAGCTATGTATTTATTTTATACACATCATGAATATTATTGTGTACATCTATGTATGTTACTATTATAACACAACTGTATGGCACTATTGTGTGTATAATATTCATATTATACATATCTTATTGGCTATATCTGGTGGAACACGATTTCCTTTTGTGGTCTTACCATAATAATATCTAGCCAAAACCAACACGAATATAGCATTCAAAGTGTTTGTTGTCTTTCTATTACCATTATAAATGCAAGCGCTCCATGTTTTCAATGTTCTTTTTTTATCTTTTTTCATTGGCTTTCAGGCAATCTCTGATAGATTAATTTTATTAATAACCGAGTACCAAAAGGAAGTTTATGCTACGTAAGTGACTCTCTGGGGAAATTGAATTTATATATGAACAAATCTCCCTTCATCCTAGCTACAATAAACAATTGCTCAAATAAAAATGCCATATTAACTCAATTTCACATGGTTGGCAATTAATTAAATAAAACCGGTATTATGGGGAAATTCTGTTAGGCCTACAGGGAAGAGTGATGACTGAACATCAGCCCCATAAAGAGAGAAGGGCTGAAGACAAAGCTGCTGTTGGAGACCTAGGACTGGATTCTGTTAGGAGACCTGGGGTGTGGGACCCCACAATGATGTCAACAATGACTGTATTTGTCTCTAAATGAAAGTGACAACCTGGGCAATTCCTAAGCCTTTCAGTTCTCAGACACTCTGTGTATTTTATATTGCAAGCTCACTCTTTAAAAAAAAATGACAATTTAAAATTTTTTTTTTAACATAAACATATTTAAAACGAATCTTAATATGTAAGTCACTTTGGTGCTATATGGATCACATTAAAAGATTGTGTTTGAAAGATGAAGCATTTGCTTCCTAGTCGTTGCATGGGATATGAGTCAAATCCTTTCTATATTTTTCAGCATTGGTGAGGTAGTAAATATTAAAAGAATTGATTTTCCATTACTAATTGCTCTAGACTCCTAGGCAAATGGAACCATTCTTCCAGTACCTTAATTTTTTTTTCATATAATAAGAGAAAAAGTAATGAGGTTTCATTGAAGTTATTAGTAAGAAAATGTTCAGCCACGTGAGTAATTGGCTTTATATATCTTGCATTTGGCTAACAGAAGGAATTAACTTTTAATTTTCAGTCTTAAACAGATAATTTTGTATTTTATATGTAGTTATTAGTTTTGTGAGTTAAAGTGAAAATCTCAATTGCTGGGTAGAAAGAAGGAAGTATTATCCTTCGTCTCATGTCAGTGGCTTAAATGAATAGAAGCTAGTCTTTGAAAGGATTGCAGTTCTTTTTTTTTTGTTTTTTTTTGGTCTTTTGAGACAGCGGTCTCCCTGTAGCCCCATGCTTTGTCCTGGAACTCACTCTGTAGACCCAGGCTTGACCTTGAAACTCACAAAGATCCACTTGGCCTCTGCCTCCTCAGGTGCTGGGATTAAAGGCATGCGCCACACGCCCGGCACAGTGTACGTAAGAGACATAAGGTAACTCTTTAACAAAAGGCTTTTTATTGATGTTTTGTGTATTTCAGACTTATTTTAATATTATCTTTAGTATTAAAGATAAAAACCTTTCATTAGATAAAGAATAATTATCATTATTTAATGTGATTCTGGTTAAAGCTACATGATCAAAAAACATAACCAAAATATTTAAAAAATAATGAAGAATGTAAAGTCAAAAATAAAAGTACTCCCCACAACTCCATTATTGAATCCATGTTGGTTTTACTTAGCCATATCTGTGGTCATAAGACATATTTATTTCCTCATATGAAAGTCAAGAATATGCTTCAGAAACAAACAAGGATATTCAAACTTTTATTGCCTGATATTCACTGACAATGATTGGTAGTTCTTAACTAAGTCATTAAAAACTTTCGTCTTGGACTTCAATTTCAGATCATATATTGTGCATACTCTATGGATTCTGGAAAATTTTGATATTCTCAGTGTAGTCACTGTCCTGGATGGGCAATTTTCTTGCTCTATAATGTCATAAATGGGAAAAGGACCAGGACAGATGTAAAAATGACATGATGTGCAAAAAGCAATCGTTGTCTGCTCTAAGCAGGAAAAATCAATAGTGAAGGGCTTTCCCAGGCTTCCTCTTCCTCACTGCTTTGGACATGTAGATAATGAGTGTGACCTACACACTTGTAGAGCCAGATGGCAGAAGTGACCTTCTGTTGACACCCCGATCTGGAACGTTCCTCCAGTTTTTTTATTTATTTAGAATTTTAACCTGATTTCTTCTCTGTCAGCATTTTGGGGTTCTCTATTTTAGCAACTTAATCCACCTCAACAAGCAAACTCCCTTATTTTACTGATTTTTATGCTAAAATTTCAAGGTCATTTATCAGCATTTATAAAATAGACATAGTGACATACTTTTTTTCTTAATCTAATTCTGAGGAGAGGATTTATAGTGCAAAGCTTATTGTATGCCATTTGAAGGAGAATAATCCAAACCAGCTCTGCTCTATTTTCCTAGTTTAAAAATGCCATATTTTAGTTTGTATATTATTTTGAGCCTGACATTCTCTCTTCTTTTTTTCTTTTTTGAGACAATGTTTCCCTGTAGCCCAGGCTACCTCTAAACTCACAGAGATCTGCCTGCTTATGGCTCCTGAGTGCGGACATTAAAAGCTTGTGCCACCATACCTGGCTTATACAGATTTTTTTGCATGCTATCTAAACAGCTTTTAGCTACCAAGGAGGTTACCAAATTAACAGTAGATGTCATAGATCTCTCTTATCTTGTTCTGCTTAAAGTACAACCATGCATTGTTTGCATGTATCCCCATCATAAAGAAGTTCAACCATGTGGATTGTACTATATAACATATTTATATGTTGATATCATGATTTTTTATTTTTATTTCATGTATTGCCTGCATGCATGTAATTGCACCCATGTTGTTCACTGTCCATGGAGGCCAGAAGAAAGTGTCAGATCCCCAGGAACTGAAGTTACAGACAGTTGTTAACTACCATGTGGGTGCTGGGATTTGAATCTGGACCTTCTGCAAGAATAGCCAGTGCTCAAGGGCTGGAGAGATGGCCTAGCGGTTAAGAGCACCGACCGCTTTTGCAGAGGACCCGGGTTCGATCCCCAGCACCCACATGGCGGCCAAGAACCATCTGAAACTCCAATTCCAGGAGAACTCCAGTTCCAGGGGAATCCGAGACCCTCTTCTGACCTCCGCTGCATTGCACGACACGGGTGCACAGACTTGCATGAAGACAGTATATTCATACACATACAGAAATAAATAAAATTTAAAAAATTAAAAAAAAAAAAAGAATAGCCAGTGCTCTTAACCACTAAGCCATCTCTCCAGCCCCATATCATGATTTTAGTTTCCGGGAAGTCCTGCTAGTCTCTAATAGTTCCCGTGCCAGAAGAGAGGTTGGTATGAACATAGGACCATCAGCCCGGTGTACACGTGTTCTCTTCAGCCTGTCCAACCACAGGGACAACAGCCTCACACAGTTTCTTATAAACAACATTCTTATATGTGATATCTGTTTTACATTATATAGTTCTTTGGATTTATCCTAATTACTAATATTCCAGAATGGTCTATTTATTAAGCCAAATACTAATAAGTGTGGCTTTTTTTTTTTTACAATGAAATAAGTGGGGTTTTGTTTGCCTGGTTGTTTTTTATTTGTTTGTTTGTTTGTTTGTTTGTTTTGGTCTTTTTTTGAGACAGGGTCTCCAGCTGTCCTGGAACTCACTCTGTAGACCAGGCTGACAGTGAACTCACAAAGATCCCCTGCCTCTGCCTCCCAAGTGCTAGGATTAAAGGCATGCATCACCATGCCTGGCCTGCCTGGTTATTTTTTATTGCTGTTGTAGCAGGTT
The DNA here is from genome assembly GCA_009823505.1 of Rhizomys pruinosus. Classification (NCBI taxonomy): domain Eukaryota; kingdom Metazoa; phylum Chordata; class Mammalia; order Rodentia; family Spalacidae; genus Rhizomys; species Rhizomys pruinosus. The sequence continues at coordinate 98,907 of VZQC01005843.1, forward strand.
GTTGGTTTTTGTATAATGAGCACAAATAAATCAGGAAACGCCATCTCTTGCTCCATTCATTCATTCATTCATTCATTCATTCATTCATTGTTCCATAAAGTATGGCAATTTCCTCACCTTTAATTCTTAATCCTTAGCAAATATCTCACTTAAAGAGGAAAGCTTTTTATTTTTTATTTTATTTATTTATTTTTTTTTTTTTGCGGTTCTTAACCTCAGCCTTTAATGGCTCCGCTATCCCTCCAGCCCAAAGGGGAAAGCATTTTAATGGATTGCACAATTAGCTGAATGGTTTACAGAGAGTTAAAGAGTACCAAGGACACTAACTTTATAGTCTTCTGCCCACTGTCATCAGAGGGCAGAAGATTATAAAGCTTGTGCATATCTCTTCAGCCCTAGAAATAGGATTCATATAGTTTTTTGTTGTTGTTTGATTTTGTTTTGTTTTTTGAGACAGGGTCTCCCCAGAGCCAGACAAGGCTGGCCTTCAACTCACAGAGATCTGCCTGCCTCTGTCTCCTGAGTGCTAGGATTAAAGGCGTGCGCCACCATGCCTGGCTTAAAGACGGTTCTTAGCCACTAGGTGGGTGCTGGGATTCAAATCCCTGTCCTCTGCAAGAGCAGTCGGTGCTCTTAACAGCTGAGCCATCTTCCAGCTACCCGTATAGTTTTTTTTGTTTTGCTTTGTTTTGTTTTGTCTTTTTGAGATAGGGTCTCCCTGTAGCCCCAGCTGTCCTGAACTCGATCTGTAGACCAGGAGGCCTTGAACTCACAAAGATCCGCCTGCTTCTGCCTCCCAAGTGCTAGGATTAAAGGCGTGCGCCACCACGCCC